>JBAMJV010001203.1:0-325049 GCA_037951105.1 Echinarachnius parma | reverse complement strand
CCTAGCTCGAAAGCTCGAGGCTACATTGTTTTCCATTGTTATTGTATTAAAATCTTTAAAGAATCGCAGTGCGGCTGTCGGTTTTACTGTTTTACTGTATTTTCATCAGTGCAAATTTAGACATTTGATCTTGCTCCGTTACTGATTTATTTGGATTGATATAATTGCAGGACGTTTTACTCAAGTAGTGTACTTTGTGTTTTCCCTGATCAACCACCTTCAAGTCAAGGACAATGGAAGTTCGCATAACGTCGCAAGCACTGTGTCTGGTAGTTCTTTTTTCTCTTATCCTTGATCACGGTGGACTCTGTTATTCACTTGACAGAAGTTTGATACGTAGCCATGTGGTCAAGTTAGGGCCAAATTCAACATCTCCGGGCATCTGTCGCGAATCCATGTCAACTAGGCACGCGGACTGCGACCGCCTGAATATCCAAGTGGTGCCACAATATTTGAGCCCAAATCTTCTGTGGATTGCGTTGGTGCATAATGACTTTTCCATTCTCACAAATAACTCGTTCAGCCGATATGCATTTCTTAATACAATCGATATCATAATGAACCGTATCCATACGATAGAAAGTGGAACATTTCACCCTCTGAAACAACTTCAAATATTAGCATTAGACTTTAATGAATTGACCACCTTACATACTGACACATTTAAGTATTCTAGTAAACTATTTTATCTCTCACTCCCTCACAATACTTTCACAAATTTCCCCTCCGAAGCAATGGCTAATGCACCTATTAGAGATTTAGATTTGAAATTAGATTATAAAAATTTGACAATCTTTAATGTCAGCTCGTGTGCGAAAAACCAAGGATACAAATCCATAGATCTATCCAACAACGCAATTGGACAACTCACAAAAGAGACGTTCGTATTAACCTGCCCTACCGGGGTTCTTTCTATCGATATCAATCCCGTCGAGTTAGTTGATCCAGGCACAATCGCAGCACTCACAGTACGGCATATGTCGCTCGACTATTTAACAACACCACTTAACATCAAAGAACTTCAAAATGTGTTTCTCGGTATCTCGATGTCCAGTTGGATTTTGAATGTTTCCATGAGAGGAGCGTTTTCGTTAATAAAACAATATCCACCGTATTTGTTTCAATATCTTCATTATACGTCTTTAACAAGACTTGACTTGTCTGTCAACGGCCTTATTATCGTTGATCCTCCGATATTAACAAACATACATTTTGAGAACATTGAACAAAATTGAAATTTTGTGTACAAAATGTATGTGGAGTTGTCCACAACTTTGCCAGAGTGCGTTGCCAATTTGAGTCACTCGAAGAAATACATGGCTCTTTTCTAAGAGCCATAGTTTTCTTATTTCTTGACCGATTTTGCTCAAATTTCCAGGGACTATTCATTATAGTTAGTGTCTTATAGTGCATACAACAATTCGTCTGGATTTCATTGTCCTTTAATAATCACTGACCATCTGTACAAAGATAAGTATAGTTAAAAACAAGAAAAACTTTTTTTTGTATCAGAGATTTATATTGCACGGATTTATTCTTTTTAGATTATTAGGTGGATTATGGTAGAATCAATCAAAACTTGCTATAAAATGTAATTATAACTGATATTTGTTATCTTAGTGAGTTGTTATTAATGTAACATGCATGGGCGTAAATCTGTCATTGATACCCATTCAACAGGGGGGGGGGGGGTGATCTATTCATTCCATAGAGTTATATACTAAAGTATATAACTCTATGATTCATTCACCCCCCCTGATGAATATGTATTACGTAAGTATTTACGCACATGGTAACATGATTTTCCGATGTTGGTTATGCATTATTAAAGTGGCCAGGCAAACTAAACGCATGCTATCTTCTGTTCATCTCTATTAGTGTACACATCAACTATTTGTAAACCATTTGACCCAAACATATTGTGTTTATTTTAAAACATTTTAGTAATTATTTTTCTCCATATTGTGAAGCCCCCTCTTCTGAAAATCTATCCAGAGTAGAATTCTATTGTTGACCTGTTGTGTCATCATCAGCCATTCACTACTCAGTTACAAAGAAGTTACCTTCACCCAAGCTGAGTGCCTAATCACAATAGCATCACACGGTTGAATAGAATACCAACACCTTCAATTTCAATAGCTGTTGCTAAGTCAGAAGAAAAGCACTGCTATTACATGGAGTATGCAGGGCATGCTTTTGTGTGGATATTCTTTTTGTACTTTCATCTTTTGTTAATCTCATGGTAGCTGACCAGTGATTGACAGATAATGTCACAACAGGTCAACAATATAATTTATTCTGGAGGTTTTTTTTAGGAGGTGGGGCTTAGCAACATGAAGAAAAATAAATGATAAAATGTTTACAAATATACAAAACATATTTAGGTCAAACCGTTTACAAATATTGAATGTGTACACTAATACAGATGAACAGAAGTCAACATGCATTTGGTTTGCAGGGCCCCTTTAAGTGAAATAAATAGAAAATATACTATTGTACTAAGCCTTTATTCGAAGGGGGGGGGGGGGGGGGGGTTACCGCTTATTATGGACCGAGGGGGCGTTGCTGATGAACTTAATTCAGAAGCGTAATTTTTTTTTTACAGGGCACATCACATGCATGGTGGAATCAATATCCCTCCCCTCGCCTCATTGGGGCGTATTGCCTCTTGTCTCGAAACCTACATAACTGCACAAAAGAGTATCAATGATCTTTAAAAACTGTAAATACCAATTTAATTGATCCATTAACGTCATACAAATGTATAAATTATTTACCTTAATTATTCAAGCACTTTCACGTTTAGTCCATATATGGACCACTGAACTAGTGGAGTAGCATGGCCCCCGTGCGCGCCACTGAAATTAAATGTCCTCATGTATAACGGGGCCATGGTCATCCACTTCGAGCTTTGATATTCCATTATTTTGTTTTGCTTATTGTGATAATGCTTGTTATACAATTAAACCTGAATATTATAAGGAAAACCTTTAATAATCACTGATCATCTGTAAAAAGATATAGTTAATACAAAAAAGTAACAAGGTATGTAAAGAGCGTGGACCAGCAGAATACTTTTCTTTGTATCAATGACTTATATTGCAAGGGCTCATTGTATTATTTAGATAGGTGGATTATGATAGAATCAGTCAAAATTTGCTATAGAATTTAAATTATAATTGATATTCGTATCTTAGTGAGTTGTTGTTTAGTGAGTCATTAGCGATTAATTAGTGAGTCATTATGTTCACGGAAGCTGACGAAGAATGGGCCGCGCGCTATTTTCGACCGGTCCTCGGTGAAGTGCTCCCGGAATTCAAGAGGATAGCCTTCGGTGATGAGGATCTGATGCTTGGCATGCACTATCTGGACGCCGTCTGCCATGCCATCGACAAGAGCTACAAGACCGTGCTGCTGCTCAGCAGGGCCGCCGTTAGGGACAACATGTTCATGACCAAGCTTCGCATTGCTATGGACAACGTGAGCGACACCAAGATCGAGAACGTGGTCCTGGTCTTCATGGAGAACATTCCTGACAATGAGATCCCATACGTGGTCAGACTCTTCCTTAGTGAACATGGTTCGTATATTACTTGGGTCGAGGACGAGAGAGGCGAGAGGTACTTCTGGAGCGAGTTGAAGAAACGCTTGACGGTTAATCTGAGAGTCAACAATATGATCCCCGCAGAATAAAAGACCCGTTGAGCTAACCGGTATTTGTATTTAGTCGCAATACCAGGGAACAGTGTAAGTAAACACGACACCTTCCTGTACCGCTTAAATCGGAGAGTCAATTAACAAAATGATTCCCACATAAAAACAACATACCATGGATATGATATAAGACTTCCCGTCTTATTGAACACAGGCTTTGATGTTATGATGCAAACCGGGGCGCCTTATTTCGTTTCTGGCTGGGGATCGAACCATGCATGCAGAACATCCGTGCATGTAAAGAACGCTGTAATTGCTTTGAGTTACCGTTCTCAGGTATAATCCTGCTATGATATTGTGCGCGTACAATGACACCTCCTTGCAAGGCGCCCTTTGATACAACGATACAATATCAATTTAATGTCTGAACAAATTTGTAATGCGTGGTATCTGAATGCTTGAACAAACTTATCTCGGGATGTCCCTCCTATTGTTCACATTTTGCCGACTACCGTATAACAGTAAAGACAGTATGTACAATTTGAAGGTTTCTGCTGTGACGGCGGCCGGGTCGTAGATCGACCCCAGCAGTACAACTGCGCATAACTGTGATGTGTGGACGCTCTAACCGGTGTATAGTGGACCCCCGTGTGACCATGCTATAGTGCGAACAACATGACTACTGACAATTTGCAAGACGATAGAACGATGCTGTCACTTTAATGTGTGAACATATTATAAATTTGTTTCTCGTTCGTCTTTCTCTTGGAATGGTCTCATAGGCCCCGTTGCAGAAAGAGATACAATCGATTGCAATTTATACTTCATTGTAATTCAGACAATTAGTGCATTTCAACAAAACAGATTTGCGCATTTAGAGTATATGATCTGATCGACTTACAATTAATTGTAACTTACAATCGATTATACTCTTTCTGCAACGGGGCCATGGTCATCCACTGCGATCTTTGATATTCCATTATTTTGTTTTGCTTAATGAGATAATGCCATAGGCGCCGGAAGTGGGGGGGGGGGGGCAGGGGGGGGGGGGCGGCCGCCCCCCCCCCCAATCCAAAAAGTGGGGGGGCAAAACGCGTTTTTGCCCCCCAAAAAAGCCCCCCCCCAAAAAAAAAAAAAAAAAAAAAAAAGAAGAAGAAGAAAAGAATAAAATATATAAGCTAAGACTTGTTAATTCTAACGTTCAAAAACTAAGTTATACATCCAATTTTATTTTTTCGCGAACAGATTATCTCAGTTTGTTGTGTAACTTGCGTATGGTCTGGGGTGAATACTTTTTCTGTACCGGGCCACGTAGTTCCCGTGTAGGCTGGCATTGCTCTATAGCCATGATAGCTGCTTGTGAGACGTGCACCAAATTGCACCATTTCAAGTATATAAATGCAAAATCTTCCCCGTGGGAGGAGGAAATCACCTCCAAACCCTCCTCCTCTGGCTCTGCCCCAGCCCTCGGTCGCTTCGCTCCCTGTGGACTCATTCTTGGCTGTACATAGGCTATGTTGTTGGATCATACATTATGTGCCATATTTATTAGTGTGTCAATTATTTGTTTTCTTTTTGAAAAAGATATTACACGCTTTCCTCAATACAGTTAATCTTAAGCTCGAATTTCCTATCTAGGTATGCACCAGATTGCACCATTTCAAGTATATAAATGCAAAATCTTCCCCATGGGAGGGGGATACCCCCTCCCAAACCCTCCCCCTCTGGCTCTGCCCAAGCCCTCGGTCGCTTCGCTCCCTCGGGACTCGTTCTTGGCTGGTAGGCTATTGTTTTTTTTAATTTTTTGGATCATGCATAATGTGGCATATTATTAGTTTGTCAATTATTTGTTTTCTTCGTGAAAAAAATATATTAACAATTTATGGTCGATCAAATCATAACATGCTTACCCAGATACAGTTAATCTTAAGCCCGAATTTCCTATCTAGGTATGCACCAGATTGCACAATTTCAAGTCCAAAAATGCAAAAGCTCCCTACCGTGGGAGGGGGCACACCCCCTCCCACACCCTCCCCCCGTTCAATCCCTTCGCTCCCTTGGGTTTGGCCGCTTCGCTCCCTCGCAATGTCTCACTCTCACCTCTGGCAACCCTGTGAGTGTGGTTGGGCATGAGCCCCTACACAAAAAAATCGTGAGCCCCTTTAGGTCTTTGCCCCCCCAATCCAATTGGGGCGCGTTGCCTCTTGTCTCGAAACCTACATAAGTGCACAAAAGAGTATCAATGATCTTTCAAAACTGTAAATACCAATGTAATTGATCCATTATCGTCATACAAATGTATAACTATTTTCCCCTTAATTATTCAAGCACTTTCACGTTCGATCCATATATGGACCGATGAACCAGTGGAGAAGCATGCCCCGTGCTACTTCACTGAAATTAAATGTCCTCATGCACCGGGGCCATGGTCATCCACTGCGAGCTTTTATATTCCATTATTTTGTTTTGCTTGATGTGATAATGCTTGTTTTACAATTAAACCTTAATATAACGAAAACCTTTAATAATCACTGATCATCTGTAAAAGATATACGGTAGTTAACAAAAAAAGTAACAAGGTATGTAAAGAGCGTGGACCAGTAAAATACTTTTCTTTGTATCAACGTTTTATATTGCAAGGTTTCATTGTGGATTATGATAGAATCAATCAAAATTTGCTATATACTATAATCCTTTATTGAGAAGGGGAGGGGGGGGGGGTAACCGCTTATAGAACGAGGGGTCGTTGCTTATGAACTTACTTCGGAGGCGTCATTTTGTTCAGGGCACATCACATGCATGGTGGAATCAATACCTCTCCCCCCCCCCCCCCCCCCCCCCCCCGCCTCATTGGGGCGTATTGCCTCTTGTCTCGAAACATGCGTGTACATAACTGCACAAAAGAGTATCAATGATATTTCAAAACTGTAAATACCAATGTAATTGATCCATTAACGTCATACAAATGTATAAATTATCCACCTTAAGCACTTTCACGTTTGATCCATATCCTTCCATATATGGACCACTGAACCAGTTAGGTAGCGTGGTCCGATTGATTATGGGGATTGGAGTGGGAGGGACACACACTACGCATTCCTTTATCTTTAACCGATTTCCCTCTATGTTTTGTATTATTGTTTTTATTATTGGGGGCGCGTGCCCCCTCCTCCCTCCACTCCGTGACCCACGTTGCTACGCCACTGCAGTTAAATATCATAATGCTTCTAAATTACCATTTTTATATCCTTCTATACCACCTGTATATGTATATAGTTTCATGTTGAAGTACTGTAGTTGTCATTTATCCTTGCCAAGACGAAGGATCTGCCAAGCTCAAAAGCTCGTGGCTACATTGTTTTTCATTGTTATTTCATTAACTTCTTTGAAGAATCGCAGTGCAATTACTTTGCATCTTGATATGCTAATGTCCTACACCTTACACGAAACCAGTGGTACCGTTGTAATTTTGGATAATCATGAATTTTGAATGAAACGTTTCAAAACAACATATTGTTTTTTTTTTTTCATCTGTGCAAATCTAGAGATTTGATCAAGCTCTGATTTACGATTTATTTGGATTGTATACTTGCTGGACGTGATAATCAAGTAGTGGATGTAGATTTTCCTGATCGACCACCGCCAATTCAAGAACAATGGAATTTTGCACAATGTCGCGAGCACTACGTCTTGCAGTTCTTCTTTTTATGTTCCAAGTTCAGTTTAGACTCTATAGTTCACTTGACAGAAGTTTAAAACGTGATCTAGGGTTTAAGACAGGGCCAAACTTGACATCTTTGGACGTATGCCGCGAATCCCTGTCAAATAGACACGCTGACTGCAATGAACTAAATCTCAAACATGTGCCACAATACTTGACACCAACTATTCTTGGGATCGAGTTGCTTAGTAATTACATTGCCGTTCTCACGAACAACTCGTTCAGCCGATATAGATTTCTTAATGAAATCAGTATAATGGGAAACCGCATCCATACAATAGAAAGTGGAACATTTTACCCACTTAAACAACTGCAAGAACTAGAATTAGACGGGAATGATTTGACCACCTTACATACTGACACGTTTAGGTACTCTAGTAAACTATTGTATCTCTCACTCGCTTTAAATACTCTCACAACTTTCCCCTCCGAAGCACTGGCTTATGCACCCATTAGAGATCTAGCATTGAACTTAGATGGAAATTATTTGACCTTCTTCAATGTGAGCTCGTGTAAGAATAGCCACGAATACACATACATAGACCTATCCTACAATTGTATTACACAACTCACAAAAGAGACGTTCGTGTTAATTTGCCCTACCCAGGATATGTTCATCGGGGAAATCCCATCGAGTTAGTTGATCCAGACACAATCGCAGCACTCACAGTACGGTCTCTGTCGCTCGAAAACTTACCGACACCACTTAACATCAACGAACTTCAAAATCTGTTACTTGGAGTCTCGAGGTCCGATTGGATTTCAAAACTTTCCATGATAAATGTGTTTCCGTTAATAAAACAATATCCACCGGATTTCTTGCAATGTTTTCAAGATAAGTCGTTAACAAGACTAGACTTATCTGACAACGGCCCTTTTATCATTGATCCTCCGATATTAGCTAATCTATCTCGTATTTCGCAACTTATACTTAAACACAACGACATATCTGTTATTTTGCCGAAATCATTTGATGGAATGACAAACCTTCGCACTCTGGTTTTGGGACAAAATATTCTTCGGGACTTTAACCCTGGATGTGATGTATGGAAAGTCAACATTACAGACCTCTATCTGAACTATAGTAGATCATTAATGTTGAAGGAATGCTCCTTCAATGTCTTGGAACAATTACGCTTTTTAAGTTTGGATAACGCTGTAATGTACGAGATGAATATCAAATCAAGTAGTTTAATTTCATTGCACATTTCATCAGTTACATTGCATTTGGATCAAATGTATTTATTAAAATATATGTACTTTAACACTCCGAAACTTAAAACTCTTTATTTTCCATCGTTCACAGTGGAATCAATATTAGACCTTAGTCCATGGAACACGGCATTGTCGTTCAAAAATTTGAAGTCAATACAGACAATTTCCCTGGATAATTCAAATATGGTTTTGGGGGATTTATGGGACGAATATAATAAAGGTTGTTTGTTTTGTGGCCTGCAGGATCTCACTTACCTCTCTATCCAAAATAACTTCATAGATGAGGTTATATCCGGAGTATTTTGGAATTTGACACACTTGCAAGAACTTGATCTAAGCTATGGGAAGATCAAAATGATTACAGCCACTGCCTTCGAGGGAATGATTTCTCTACGGACACTACACCTAAAGGGCAATCAATTGTCACAGTTACCAATTGCCTTTGAAGGATTGATTTCGTTACAAACACTACACCTAGAGGAAAATAAATTGTCATTTCTCCATACTTCTACCATAGTTCATCTGAAGTCCTTGGAAAATCTACATGTTGACGACAACGCTATAAGTTACCTGGATAAAGATTTGTTCAGATCTTATTCAAACCTTACAAACGTTACTCTTGCTCGTAACTATTTGGTGGGCTTCAATCGCAGCAGCTTTATCCCCCTACGGCCCCTCTTGAAATCAATTGACGTATCAGGAAACACACTTGTGTGTAACTGTGACCTGAAATGGTTTGTTGATTGGTTTGGTGACATACTTTCTAACTCGGACAGAACTTTTTGTTCTTCGGCTTCGGCTACTATACAGCCCTTGCGCGGAAAGCCGGTGTTGCTTTTGAGGTCGGGTGAATATTGTCAGGAGAAGATATTCATCTACTGTCTCGTGTCACTAGCGCCCATTGGACTATTGTGTATCCTGATTCTTGCCTATTACCACAGGTGGTTACTCCGATACAAAATGTTTCTTTTGAAGCTAGCTATTTGGGGATACAGAGAGATTCAAGATGCCCGAAACAATGACGAATTCGACTATGATATCAACATAATGTTTACGGAAGCCGACGAAGAATGGACCGCGCGTTATTTCCGCCCGGTCCTCGGTGAAGTGCTCCCGGAATTCCAAAGGATCGCTTTCGGTGATGAGGATCTGATGCTGGGCATGCACTACCTGGACGCCGTCTGCCATGTCATCGATAAGAGCTACAAGACCGTGCTGCTGCTCAGTAGGGCCGCCGTCAGGGACAACATGTTCATGACCAAGCTTCGCATTGCCATGGACAACGTGAGCGACACCGAGGTCGAGAACGTTGTCCTGGTCTTCACGGAGAACCTTCCTGACGATGAGATGCCGTACATCGTCAGACTCTTCCTGAGGGAACATGGTTCGTACATGTCTTGGGTCGAGGACGAGAGGGGTGAGAGATACTTCTGGAGTGAGTTGAAGAAACGCTTGACGATTAATCTGAGAGTCAACAATATGATCCCCGCAGAATAAAAATGTTGTTAACATTCCCCGTGTTATAGAGAACATACCTATGTTGTCATGCTTACGGTGGTGACCTATTTTGTATCTGTAGCCGTATTTCGCATACTGGTACAAGTACTGAAATCGTCCTAACTTTCCCAGTCTTCTGGTAATTAATGTATCTATCTCCCCTTTTCCATTCGATTAATGCGAAACCCCTGGTTTAGCAGTACTAATTGTAACATTTTGAAGGTCTTCTGTACAGTGCGAGTAAAAAAAAGAAAGAAACCGGACTTTGATAGCTTATAAATCCACAAATCTAAAGGTATGTTGATATTGGTATCATATTAAAGCTTGCGAAATTGCCTTTAAAATGATATATCATACACTCTGATCACTTCACGCTTCACCGAACACGACCTAATTATCCAAAGGCATGCAAAACCTACCCGTGTCCAAGTTTGCAGTGTTCTTGTTTTGTGAATGGTTGCATCTGTTGTTTGACTTTCAAAGATAACTTCATCCTACATGTCCTATTCAGGGGCCCCTGCCTCCAAACAGTGGGTTGCTGATGGGAAGACAGTGGGGGATCCACTTCCACCCTGATAAACATGAAAAACACTGGCAACCAGCTGTAATTTTGTTTTTGATTCACCAAAGGATATTCTTGAAATGTTCTTTTTGTATACATGAAATACATGTATGATGTATCATTGTAACACATTTTAAATGCCTGTATAGCTGCATACCTGAACAAACTTCTCTCGGGATGGTCCTCCTATTGATGCTCTTCGAGCTTTGATTTGTTTCACATTTTGCCGACAGCACCCGACTACCGTATAACGGCAGTAACTGTACCATTTGAAGGTCTTTGGTGCGACCGGTCGCAAATTCACCCCAGCAGTACAACCGCCTCATAAGTTCTGTGACGTTGTGAACGCTCTAACCGGTCGATAGTCGACCCCCATGTGAGCATGCTATATTGTGCGAACAACATGGCGCCTTCCCGTGACTACTGTCATTTTGCAAGGCGCCCTCTCTTACAGAACTATACTGTCACTTTTTTTTCTTGTAAATTGGAATGGTCAAGCTCATAGGCCCCGTTGCAGATCGAAAGGTTGATTGCAAATTACAATTATTTGCAAGTCAGTCAATTTGCGCGTTTCAACTAAACCGATTTTCGCATTTAGAGAAGATGATCTAACTTACAATTAATTATCGGAACTTTTAATCGATTGTAGCTCTTTCTGCAACGGGGCCATGGTTATGGACTTCGAGCTTTGATGTTCAATTAAAGAATACAACTTATTCCATAGTTGATGACTTGTAAACTAGGTCTGCCAAAAAAAACTCCATGAAAATAAACACAGTAGTGATTTTAGGCTAATTTTCTAATGCCAAATCTCACGCAGCTAGTTTAGGGTCCAAATCAGCAGCGTGATTGACATGTGATTGACAATTCATCGGCTTACGTCATCTACAGAATTTAGATAGGCGTCGTGTACGAGGCGAAGTTCTTCAGATGACGTCACATTTTGGCGATTTAAAAGGGGCGTTCCCAGGACAGTTAGATATTTACTAATAACCCGAAAATGTATTGATTTCATGGGAAATGACTGCCAGCTTCTTTTTCTTGAGGAAAAATTACTTTTAGAGAGCCTTATTGTGAAAATCTAGACGCTGTAGTGAGTTGTTATTAATTTAACATGATTTTCCGATTCTGGTTATGCATTATTAGTTAAAGAAATAGAAAATATACTATTGTACCAATACTTTATTGGAAAGGGGGGGGGGGGGGGGGGTAACCGCTTATGGAACGAGGGGGCGTTGCTGATGAACTTACTTCAGAGGTTTCATTTTTGTTCAGGGTACATCACTTGCATGGTGGAAGCAATACCCTTCCCCTCGTTTCACCAGGGCGTACTGCCTTTGTCCCCCTCTTGTGTCGAAACAAACATGTACATAAATCCACAAAAGAGTATCAATGATCTTTCAAAACTGTAAATATCAATGTAATTGATCCATTAACGTCATACAAATGTATAAATTATCCACCTTAATTATTCAAGCACTTTCATATATCCATATATGGACTAATGAACCAGTAGAGTAGCGTGGCTCCCATGCTACGCCACTGCAATTAAATGTCTTCATGCTTCAGGATTACCATTTTTATTTCACTAGAATCTTTGAAGGATTGCAGTGTCTTACTTGATTGTGTGCCTTACCTTGGCAATGTCCTTCACCTTACAGGAAAACATAAATTGTAATTGTTGATAATCATGACTTGGAACAGAAAAGTTTCATTCCAACTTTTTGTATTTTCATATGTGTATATTAATTACTTACTGTGCATGTATATTTCCTTATACAAGGTATCACACAAAAAAACGGAACCGGGTAGTTGCCATAATAAAGAAACTTGATGACTAGGTTCATGATATCATGAGGGCATCTTTTACAAAGAACAATGATACAAAGAACAGTAATTTTGATCGAGTAGTTTTTTATTTAGGATGTCTTAAGTGAGACCATGTCAGGCTCCCATGTTTGTAAACATTTTACCAAGTCGGTGCCTGATAAATCGCACTTACTGCCCGTCATAGCATCGGACAACGAACAGTACGCGCGCCATTGTTAATGTGCATTCTGACAGCTGTGTGACGAATCGACCATAGCGCCAGAACTGTTAGGCTGATTGGGCTAATTTTGAGTAACATCATTTGAATCCTTTATCACTATGGACTTCAACATTTACCAACTTCATGAATCCTTGTCGATTGCGGAATGTTTTAGTGAACTTGAAGATGCCTGCAAAAGAAGGACATGGCATGTGTGTTTGTATAAATTGGGACAAATAAATGCACTCTCCTCCAAAGTTAAGAAAGTGGATTTAATTCCCTTTAGAATTAAGCCGTACGTGTATATACATACATCAATACAAACAAATAAGTGTACATATGCTTGAGAATGTTAACAAGTTCTATGATATTATATACATTAAAGGGAGAGATCCACTTTTGCAAGCCAAAATTCAAAAGTTGCGAGGTTATTGTCTTATATGAAAGGAAATGTCATTTAATAGCATGCCTGAAAAAATTAGGGCTTGAAATCTCTTTTTCGTGGAGTTATAGACCTAAAACTGAATAAACTGAGGGACGTCGGTTAATTATGTACATACGTATTTTTGGCCGGTGAGTAAGTTCGTACATAGATTTCACGGAGCGCCAGATCGGTATGCATGACCCCTACGTGACCCCCGCTAGCTACGTGAGCCGCGCATAAGTACTAATGTGTGAGCGTTTACCAAGCAAAATACCCAAACTTCGCTTAAACTGACTACATGTAATTATATATTCTTTCTTTTTGAGATCTTTTTCCGTGACATACGTTAACAAATGTCGGCTTCACAATACCTTTACGAGAATTAGTACTATATTGTTGTAATATTATGCTAAATCAGCTGAACTCCTTTATTGACCGATATATAGTTTAAATGGAGGGACGCATTCGTTTTTCATTCGTAGAATCCAAATTAGAGGGCTGTTCGCTCTGATTTTTTTTTTGCGTGTTACATTGATCCCTATCCGTCAACTGAAAGCTGTTCAGACGTTTTGTAAAAGTGGATCTGTCCCTTTAAAAGGAATCTAGTAACATTGTTGACATGTGCAACAAGAGTGATAAATGGTTGATTAAATGTGTAGTACTGATTGGTGTAATCTGGTATGTCCAGTGACTAATGTGTGAACATTTCACATTATTAAATGGCCAAGTAATGAGCGATAATGCAAAGTGATATTTTCAAACTCATTACATCGAATTTGTACAGTTATAACTTTCTAGCTGATAATTGAAAATCCAAACACTTCAATGATCGTAAATATCCTTTAACGAAGAGGAAATTCGGAAAAAAATTAAATAATTGTCAAAGCTTCTATTGGTAGGCTAATCGAATACAACAAGGTATGAGAGAACCACATGAGTACTAAATAAGATTCATGGATTTGGACTATGTTACTATAATCTTTTAAAGGGAGTGTCCGCCATTTGCAAGCCAAAAGTTATGAGGTTATTGTCTTACATGAAAGAAAATGTCATTTAACAGCTGGCCTGAAAAAAATAGGGCTTGAAATTTCCTTTCATGGAGTTATACAGTGTGAGTAATAATAAACGAAACAGGACTTTAATAGATTATAAAAAACTCAATTATAATCATATATATGTTGATATTGGTATGATATTAAGATTGGGAAGTTGCCTTTAAAATGATATATCATACATTTGTATCGCTTTATGCGAACGCGACCTGATTATCCAAATTCCTTCAAAAACTACCCGTGTCCAATTTTGCCGTTGTCTTGTTCCATCATGAATGGATGCGTCTGTTTGTTTTTTCGCAAAAGAACATTTCAATAATCTCCTTTGGTGAATAAAAAAATACCAGCTAATTGCCAGTGTTTTTCATCTTAATCAAGGGGGAAGGGGATCTCTAACCCTCCTCCCATCAACAATCCCACTGTTTGGAGGCAGGGGCCGGGCCCTGAATAGGACATGTAGGATGAAGTTATCCTTGAAAGTCAAACAACAGATTTACAAAACCATTTACAAAACCAGAACACTGCAAACTTTGACACGGGTAGTTTTTGCATGACTTTGGACAATTAGGTCGCGTTCGGTGAAGCGTGAAGTGATCAAAGTGTATGATATATCAATTTAAATTTAAAATTAAGCTTTAACATGATAGCAATATCAACATATGAAGAGCTTTCAACCAAAAGGCGCTAAATCCACTTGTGTACATGAGCCTATGGGAATATGAAAATTTAACTTTCTATATTTTGATTTTGAGTGAGTTATTTGTCGTAAAATGTGGATTCATAGATAGCTACGTAGAGTATACATGTAGATATATCGTTAACTCAATTTTTATGGAAAGTTGATTTAGCGCCTTTTGGAAGTGAGCTTTTCATATATATGTTTAGAATTGTGGATTTATAAACTATTAAAGTCCGGTTTCGTCTATTTTGACTCACACTGTAGACCTCAAAATAATATACGCGACGTATAACGTTATTTAATGTACATGATATTATTTATTCTTCATTATCATATGTACAATATTGTTGTGATATAATGCTAAATCAGTTAAACACATTATTATTAGCCGATAGATACATGTAGTTCGATGAAGGGATGATTTCTACACATTCGTTTTTCATTCGTAGAATCCAAATTACAGGGTTGTTCGATCTGTAATGTTTTGTGTGTGTTAAGCCCGGCGCAGACAGAGCCGACTCGACCCGATCCGACTGGTTTTCAGCCTGATTTACTCAGTATGTGTTGCCTCAGGACTCCGGTTTTGTCAATCAAGAGCCAGTCAGCGGTCATTCGAGGCCGATTTAACATGTTGAATCGGCTCCGACTGAGTGAAACTGAATGTAGCCTGACAACCTGTCGGATCGGGACGAGTCGGCTCTGTCTGCGCCGGGCTTTACATTCATCCTCATCCATCTACTGGAAACTGTTCAGACGATTTGTAAAAGGCGGACACTCCCTGTAATTAATAGTCATATAAAACAAATGTATGGGCATTGTGTTGTTATTGTTTACTCTAGACAGAATTATGATGTTTCATGCATCAGAAAAATTGTGTATCCTGTGTGTAAATGTACTCATCTAAATTCTATTTCAATGTGTATAATCTAGTCGGGTCTTACCAAAAGGTGACCCCCCGATTTCTGACACCCATATTCTGACACCCTTTTTTCCCATTCACTTTGTACACAAACTATACCACACAAACCCACTGAAGTGTCACTACACGCTG
Organism: Echinarachnius parma; assembly: GCA_037951105.1. Taxonomy (NCBI): domain Eukaryota; kingdom Metazoa; phylum Echinodermata; class Echinoidea; order Clypeasteroida; family Echinarachniidae; genus Echinarachnius; species Echinarachnius parma. Next base: position 309,165 of record JBAMJV010001203.1, on the reverse strand, counting down.
AAGCGATACACAAAACTCATATAACATTTACGTCCAATGCAATGCAACACACACACGTCACACACATAACAAAACACATTGAATAATGCCACCAAATGGTCGTGGAAAACTTCAACACACAGTAACACACTGCATATACACACACGTGCACACAGGGATGTGCTTGTGTACGTACCTGCAATGCTAACGTACGTGCGTGTATGCGGACGTACATGTATACTGTACATATTTAAATGGGAGAGACAGAGAGACGTGTCACTGTACATAAATGGGAGAGACAAAAAGACATGTGTGTTTGTGTGGTATAGTTTGTGTACAAAGTGAATGGGAAAAAAGGGTGTCAGAATAGGGGTGTCAGGGGTGTCAGAAATCGGGGGGTCACCTTTTGGAAAGGCCCAATGTAGTCTGTAGATACAGAATACTGATATTATTCACAAATAAAAAACGGTCATAAGCATAAACAACATATTCAAATTCAAATGTGTTATTTTACTCTCCTAAATGTATAATATGAACAAAGATTTCTAAATCTGCTAACTGCAGTTGCAATGAAGTGCATTAGGAGTTAACTGCTAAAGTACCAAGTACGAGTACATGACTACAATCTTCCACCTGAAGTCCTTTATAAATAGATAGACACATCAGTAATGAGTAATTGACCATACCCATTGTACATGCATTGTGCAGTGCATGGCATTATATAAGTGGTTCTATTGTTCAGTGTACACCCTAATCTTAAATGGTGGTCCTCTTTTTCCATAGATCTCATCAAAATTTCGGGGAGGTAAAGCTTCTGTCAAACATTCACGGTGCCAACACGGATGACCACGGATCGAGTAGTGCCGGTGTCAGTACGGTCCAAGTACGGTACGAACACGGATAAGTACGGTACGAACACGGTGAAGTACGGTGTATATATACGGATAAGCAAGGAAGCAACACGGACCTTGCCGGAGAACCACGATGTGCACCCGGAGAGCCCCTGAAGAGCCCGGATCGAGCGCCGGTTGTGAACACGGAGAAGCCCAAGGATCACGCCGAAGGCAACACGGATCACACCGGAGGCAACACGGAACATCCCGGACACAACATGGAGTACCCCGGAGGACCCCGGACCGTCAATCCGTGGTCATCCGTGTTTGCACCGTGAATGTGTGACAGCCCCTTACTAAACAAAGCATTGTCCTCCAGGGCCTATTTTGATTTTTAAAAAGCCCGCTAGATTAGTATCATGTGGAGGTGTTGTGGCACGATCGGATAAGTGCATGACTTCCGATTTCGTGACCCGAGTTCGAACCTAATCGATGCCCGGCATTTTATGTCCTAATTCAGCAAGGCATTTAATCCGAATTGCTGCTTTCTACCCAGGAGTATAAATGGGTACTGATTGGGTGTTAAATTAGCCTGTAGCGCTCTACATCATATGGCAGCTTTGGCTAGTATGCTTCCCTGGGAGTTGAGATTGGGCACAAGATAATTGTGCGGATTTGTAACTGATGACCAAGGGTAATAATGCGCCTCTGAATAGGGCACCTAGATACATGGCGCTGTATAAATGCTATATATTATTAGTATTAAGTCTATTTTTGGATGACGTTGCTAGGTTCACGTTGCTACGCCACTGTATTTGAATATCGCAATGCTTCAGAATTACCATTTTTATTTCCTTCTATCCACCTGTATATGTATATAATTTCATGTTGAAGTACAATAGTTGTCATTTATCTTTGCCAAGACGAAGGATCTACCAGATTCGAAATCTCGTGGCTACATTGACTTCCACTTTTATTTTATTAAAATCTTTGAAGAATCGCAGCGCGGTTATTGATTTTGCATATTGACTTACCAATGTCTTACAGTAAACCAATACAGTTGAAATGTTTTATAATTATAAATTTGTAAGGAAAGGTGTCATTACAACTTACTGTTTTTTCATCTGCGCAAATTTAGAGATTTTATCTTGCTCCAATTACTGAATTATTTGGATTGATATTATTGCCGGACGTATTATAATCGAGCGTGGCATGTAGATTATCCCTGACCAACCATCACCAATTCAAGAACAATGGAAGTTCGCACAACGTCGCGGGCACTGCGTCTTGTAGTTCTTCTTTCTCTTATCCTTGCTCAGGGTGGACTCTGTAATTCACTTGACAGAAGATTAATACGTGGTCTTGGATTTCGGCCAGGAACGAACTCAATATTTGGTGTCTGCCGGGAATTCCCGTCAACTAGACACGCTGACTGCAACAGACTGAATCTGCAAAAGGTACCACAAGGTTTAAGCACAAATCTATTGTCTTTAATGTTGGGAAGTAATAACATTTCGATTCTCAAGAACGACTCGTTCAGCCGATATAGATTTCTTAATGAAATCGACATCTGGAATAACCGCATCCGTACAATAGAAAGTAAAACATTTCACCCACTGAAACAACTGCGAATACTGCAATTAGACTATAATGAATTGACCACCTTACATACCGACACGGTTAAGCATTCTAGTAAACTATCTATTCTCTCACTCTCTTACAATTTTTTATCAACCTTCCCCTCCGAAGCAATGGCTCATGCACTCAGTAGAGATCTAGATTTGAATTTATATATAAATTATTTGACCCTCCTAAATGTGAGCTCGTGTAAGAATAGACAATCATACAAATCCATAGACCTATCCTCCAACCTAATTAGACAACTCACAAAAGAGATGTTCGTGTTAACCTGCCCAACACAGGTTCTTTCCATCGGGGATAATCCCATCGAGTTTGTTGATCCAGACACAATCGCAGCACTCACAGTACGGTCTCTGTCGCTCGACCAAGTCATTACTACAACCATGACAACACTAAGCATCAACGAACTTCTAAATGTGTTTCTCGGTGTCTCAAGGTCCAATTGGATTTCAGAACTTTCCTTGAGAGGAGCGCTTTCGTTTATAAAACAATATTCACCGAATTTCTTCCAGTATCTTCATGATAAGTCTTTAACAATATTAGACTTGTCTGAAAACGGCCTTATCATTGTCGATCCTCCAATATTAACAAATCTATCTCATATTTCGCAACTTGAACTTAGCAGCAACGAGCTATCTGTTATTTTGCCGCAATCATTTGCTGGAATGACAGACCTCCGTGTACTGCTTCTGAAAGGAAATAATCTTCGGGAAATTAACCCAGGATGTGTTGCGTGGAAAGTCAACATTACTGATCTATATCTGAATGATTGTAAATCGTTATCGTTGCAGAATTGCACCTTCAATGGCTTGGAACACCTACGTTTTTAAAGTTTGGATAACGCAGAAATACTTCAAATGAATATCAAATCAAATAGTTTAATTTCATTGCACACTTCATGGCTGGATTTGTCAGCAATGGAATTTTTCAGTTTTATCTCATTTGATACTCCGAAACTTCAAACTCTGTATCTTCAATCAATTACAATGTTTGTTTTACATGTTTGGGAAGCGGGTAAATGTTTCAAAGATGCGAAATCATTGCAGACACTTTTCCTGGATGATGCACACTTGTACACAGAGTATTTATGGGATGCAAGTGATAACGTGTCTTTGTTTCGTGGCCTGCATGACCTTGTTCACCTATCTCTCAATAACAACCTCCTATACGATGTTATATCCGGAATATTTTGGAACCTGACACTCTTGGAAGAACTTGATCTAAGCTATAGTAGAATCAAAACGATTACAGCCACTGCCTTTGAAGGGATGATTTCTCTTCAAACTTTGCGCCTAGAGGGCAATCACTTGTCGTTTCTCCTTACTTCCACCTTAGTTCCCCTGAAGTCATTGACACATTTACATGTTGATGACAACGCGATAGGTTACCTGGATAAAGATTAGCTCAGGTCTTCTTCAAATCTAACAAATGTGACTCTTGCTGGTAACCATTTTGTGGGGTTTAATCGCAGTAGCTTTCTCCCCCTGCGGCCCATCTTGAAATCAATTGACGTATCAGGAAACCCACTTGCGTGTAACTGTGACCTGAAGTGGTTTGTTGAGTGGTTTGGCGATATACTTTCTAACCCAGACGGAACGTTGTGTTCATCGGCTTCCGCTACTCTAGAGCCTTTACGTGGAAAGCAGGTTTTGCTTTTGAAATCGGGGGAATATTGTCAAAAGAAGATATTCATCTATTGCCTCGTGTCACTAGCGCTTATTGGTGTATCGTGTATCCTGATTCTTGCGTACTACCATAGATGGCTACTGCGATACAAAATCTTCCTGTTGAGGCTCGCTATTTTGGGATATAGAGAGATTCAAGATGCCCGAAACCCAGACGACTTCGACTTTGATATCAACATAATGTTGACAGAAGCTGACGAAGAATGGGCCGCGCGTTATTTCCGACCGGTCCTCGGTAAAGTGCTCCCGGAATTCCAGAGGATAGCCTTCGGTGATGAGGATCTGATGTTGGGCATGCATTATCTGGACGCCGTCTGCCATGCTATCGAGAAGAGCTACAAGACTGTACTGCTACTCAGCAGGGCCGCCGTCAGGGACAACATGTTCATGACAAAGCTTCGCATTGCCATGGACAACGTGAGCGACACCGAGGTCGAGAACTTTGTCCTGGTCTTCACGGAGAACATTCCTGACGATGAGATCCCGTACATGGTCAGACTCTTCCTGAGTGAACATGGTTCGTACATGTCTTGGGTCGAGGGCGAGAGAGCCGAGAGGTACTTCTGGAGTGAGTTGAAGAAACGCTTGACGGTTAATCTGAGAGTCAACAATATGATCCCCACAGAATAGAACTAATGGAATTGAAATAAGACAACCCCGTGTTTTTTATTGAGCACATACAAATGGTACCATGTTTATCTGGCACCACGCCAGCGCCTTTTGTATTGTTTCTGTAGCCCTATGGGACTATGCTGCACGATGGTAAAATTAGTCTTCTGGTAGCTCTGTGCCTTCCCTTCCCTTTTCAGTTTGATGAATGCCGAGTACCTGACTATATAAAGGACCCTGAAGGACCACCCGAGCATGCGACGAATGCTCTTATCGCTATTAAACATATAACGTACCTGGGTAAAGTTAGACAATGGTATTCTGCGCGCAACATGGTGCCTCCCAGTGACGTATTTGCAATAAGCTTCATGCGCTCTCTGGTGATAGAACGATGCTCTCACTTTAATGCCCATGTTTCTTTCATAATGTTTGCCCCCCCCCCCCGATAGCTACGGCCCTGGTACTTTTTTTAATTGATTATATATATACGCCTCAACTGTAATATAACACATATTCGGCTTTATTTTGTACCTACACTGTAAAAAATAAACACCGTGTTTTTACGGGAAAGTCCTGGCAGTCGTAACGCTAGGAACCCCCGTTATTTTACGAGAGTTTTACGAAATTACAGGTTCCTGTTAATAATCGTACAGTAATTTCACAGTAGCTTTCTGTATTTGTCATGTCATATAATGTTGTAAAATTCTGTTTTGTAACAGCGACTTTCCTGTTAAAATATGATGTTCCTGTTTCTGTGTACTGTTTTTCCACGTACTCTTTCTGTATTTTTCACGGCATACACTGTAACAAAAAATAGCGTTTTTTTTCCGGGAAATTCCTGGCAGTTATTTGTTACAGTGTAGTCCAATCCTCCTAGTCCTACTAACCTACCTAATAACCTACTACATATACATACTGTGCCCTAAATCTATACCATGTATACCTATCGTTCCTATCCATCTTCCTTTGTTCACGATTAGCTTATAAACAGGGTACATCACCATGATCACGATGTATGTTTTTTAATGGTTAGTACTTAAACACAGACGTTAAAACATTATTGCATTCATGAATTTCGACCCAAATGGGATTAACAAGAGTCCACTGTTAATTAATTATACTAATTTAAATAACAAATTTATTTCGATAATCATTTTACAAAATAACGGGATTATGAACAGATGTTTTTGTTCATTTTGCAAAAGCACAAACTAGCTCATGAATATTCATGAATTTGTTACAAATTACTGGAAATGTTGTGGTTTAACGGTATATTCGTATTTATGTCTACTAGAAACTAGGTTTTTTTAACAGGTTTACCTGTTTTTTTTTTCTTCACAGACCTGGGTCATGTGGGTAGTAAAGGAAACTGCCTGTGTTAGCATAGGCCTAGGTCTACATGATTTGTTCTGTTTTTATAAGATAGATTGTCGCTTTTTAACAGGAAAATTGTCGCCAGTAAATAAAAACAGAACTATGCGAACATTTGTACAAAAAACAGGGAAAGTTGCAGGTAGTACGAAAACCGTTTATTAACAGTTATGAATATAGATAATTGTAAATAAAAGATAATTTCCATAAACTAACAACATTTCAGGATAAATTCTGTAAAATTGATAAAACGGTGAAAATTGTAATTTTAAGGGCCAAAAACCCTGTAATTTTACAGTTATTGTTTTTGTTATTAGAAAGTATTGTCTTTCTACAGGCGAATTGTGTATTTTCACAAGCTTGTCTTGAAAATTTATAGGCCGACTTGTAATCATACATGGAATCCCTAAATTACTGGAAATTGTGTGGTATATATTTTGTACTTATATTGTTTACAAAAAACTGTACGTTTTCAACAGGTTCCCTGTTTTTTCACAGACCGGGGTAGTAAAAAACAGCCTGTGTTGTTAGCATACATATTTTGTTTGCTTATAGAAGAAATTGTCGTTTTTCAACAGGAAAATGTTCGTAAAAAAATCAGAGCCATGCGAGCATTTTATAAAAAACAGGGACAGTCGTCGGTAATACAGGAAACCAGTTTATTAACAGTTATGAATGTAGGTAATTGTAAATAAATGATGATTTCCCAAAAGACTAACAAGATTTTTGTTATTTTACAGGAACAGTTGTGTAAGATTGATAAAACGGTGAAAAGTTGTAATTTTAAGGGCAACAAACCTTGTAATTTTACGGGCAACAAACCTTGTAATTTTACAGTTATTTTTTACAGTGTACATTCATACATTCGGGCTACATTCCATATCTTGTTTTTTTTTATAGGCGTAAGAGGCGGGGGAGGGGCCGTAGCCACCGTGAAGTTTGAATATGGCCATATTCGGGCAAAAGGTACCTCAAATTTTTGAAAAACCATGTTAATTTTGGGGGAAAAACATATATATTTGGGCAAACACATGTTATATTCGGGCAACTACTTATGTCATATCGGGCGAAAATCGTATCAGTTTCATGTTGTTAGGCAACTGAATAATGGCGAGGAAAATGTTTATGTGCTTGTCAACTAAAAAGGGAAGGATGGTATCCCGGCCAATGACCTCATGTACTCGCCCATATGTGTCCCCCCCCCCGATAGTTACGGCCCTGGTATTTTTGTATCCATATATACGCCTCAACTGTAATATAAAACTTTTAGTTGTTATTGTTATTTAATGTGCAATCGTGTTGATTTTAATTGATTGGCTCTTCCGTGTTACAAAATGTGCATTCATGTGATACCTTGTGAATTTCAGTTAAAAGTATAATTATTGTATGAAAAACTTAATTCCAAAAGGCGATAAATCCAAATTCCATCAAAATGTTAGTCCAATAAAAGGTATTATAGAATGGGTTGATAAATCCCTGCAATCTGATTGGTTGAGAGCAAAATTTGTGCAGACAATTAATTGTACTGGATGCATGAAAAGTCATGCGTCCGGTAAAAAAATCATGCGTCCGGTAAAAATGTCATGCGTCCGGTAAAAATTTCATGCGTCCGGTAAAAAATTTCTTGCGTCCGGTAAAAAAATCATGCGGCCGGTAAAAAATTTCATGCGTCCGGTAAAATTATTTCATGCATCCGGTAATTTTTCTAATTTTTAATTTTTTGACTTTTTGGGGGGCGTAACAATGCCCATTCTATAAAACAGATGATGCGCAAGTTTATTTCGTGGGTCGGTGGAATTGTTTGCACGCGGTAACTATGGAAACTAGTCTAAACCCACTCGGCTTCGCCTCGTGGGTTTAACAGTTCCATAGTTACCTTGTGCAAACAATTCCTACCGACCCACTCATACCTGCGCATCATTTGTATACTGGCAATAAATCGATAACACAAAGAACGCTGCCCTCCAGCCCTTACTCCGAGCTCTTACTTAGCCAGACTGTCGGCGGTCGATTTCGCTGGCTCACTGCATGTTTGAAGCCTAGACCGGCCGCGGCTGAACATCGTTTAACCAGGTGATGAGGACAAAATATGTTTTTTTTGTTAACTCAGAAATTCACAAGAATGCAAACACTTGGTGGGAAGTAATTCTTATTCAGGTGTCCTAACTAACTTTACTATCCCATGGATTCAAATCCAAGCGAAAATCTTACAACTACCTTGTCAGGAAGAGCCAATACTCACGTATACGTTTAAGAAAGTGGATTTAGTGCCTTTTGGAATAAAGCCGTGTATAGACATCAATAAAACAAATAATAGTGTATAAGGCCAAAACAAAAACATTGTTGGATTGGAGTAACGGGCAACCAAACATTAGGGTAGGTAGGAAGGGTTTTTTTTTCTTCTTTTTTTCTTCTTCAGAATTCGCACAAATACACAAAAACACACATATAACACACAAATAACACATATCGCAAAATTTCTGGGAAAAAAAAAAAAAAAGTCAGACAAAACCTTTAGGGTCGGCGGTATTTTTAGGGTCGGGCGGGTTACGCGAATCCAACCATTTATTTGTCATGGCCTAAGCTTGAAACTGTTAACAAGTTCCATGATATTATAACTATACCACAAAGTGATCTAGTGACTTTGTTGACATGTGCAAAAAAGATGAATGGTAGAAACAAATGTGTAGTTTTGTGATCTGATAATTATGTACACTGAGCAATGTGTGAACATTTCACATTAAATGTATATATATGGCCAAGTAATGGAGAAAAAATACAAAGTGAAATTCGCCAACTCATTACCCTGACCTTGTACAGTTAAAACTTTCCAGTAGATAATTAAAATCCCAACACTTGAAAGAGACAACAAACGTGTTCCATGCTTCTATTGACAATCGAATACAACAAGGTATGAGAGAACCACGAGAGTTTTAAGTAAGATTTGTGGATTTTGACAATGTTACTAGATTTCTTTAATGAATAATCTCATCATAACATCGGGTGCGGTTATAATGTTATTGTTGTTCTAGACAGTGTTGATATGTATGTTTGATCAATTATTGTGGCCCATATAAATGTTTTCTGTAACTTTCCCAAAACTGTTATTTATCTTTAAAGTGATACTGTTTGTTATGCTATGAAACCTTGTTTAAACGAGGAAGAGAAGAACATGTAAATATAAACATGATAAAGACTAAGGGATAGTAGAGGGCGCTGCACAAAATATATATATTTTTTAGTTAATGAAAAACTGAGTGTCAAATATGAAAGGACATACAATTCTAATGACAGCATAAACATTATTTGATAAAAATCGGCTTAGAGACAGCTGAAATTGCCATAAATTAATATAACCATTTGTTATTAATGTGGGGCCCCACAATAATTCAATAATTTCGAATCACGTATTGAACAAAAAATGCGTACTCTTTTTTAAAATGTACAAAATATGTTTTTAAATATTAGTTGATGATCTCCAATAATTCGCGTGACCCCCTCCCAATCAGCCCGACCCCCTACCCCACTGTATATACCCCCTCTAAATTGTGCTTTGCGGGCATGGCAGGCTATACTTACCTTATAGTGAAGGAGCCAAACTCCCTCACAGGGGCGTATTTTGCCCCTTGTCCCTTGAGCTACACAACTGCACCAAATTACCTTTCAAAACAGAGTTTTCAAAACTGTGAATACAAATTAATCAGACGGTGTGATACATGTACACTTTGTCAACCATACTAAATCCTTTCACTTTTCACTAATTTATTATCATTATCTGAAACGGATAGACATACATTTACATGCGTCGTCATAAAAAGAGAGAGCATTTAAAATAGAAATAGTAAATGGTAATGGTAAAAGGAATTGTAATCTTCTTGATAAAATAATGGTCAAAGCTATGATTGCCCAATCACTTCTGATACCTACTTGGACAAATAAAATGTCGTCTTGCTTCAGAAAACATGTATTTATTTTAAAGTGTCCGTGGACAGATGGAAGAGTTGCGTTGCATTGTCGAGTACATGCAGTCATATTGGCACAGCTACATCTATATCGGGAAATCAATGATTGCATTTCTTTGAAAATTATCGTGAATTGAAAGAGACGATTTTATATGACAAATTAATTTTCTCCTCAGTAAATATAGAGATTTGAATTTTCTCATATTTTGTATGTCAGATAATACGAAAATCTATTACAAATGTGCACATATTCATTTGTCCTGACTTGCTGACCAAACACCATCAATATAAAATTAAATTTTGCACGTCGTCGAAACTGTAACCACCAATCAATAAAATACTGTCATCCATCCGTTACTTGACGCTACTCAATCCTTTCACTTTTCACTCATTCATCATCATCTTCATCCAACAACAGGAACAAGAGAATACAGTAGCACGCGTCATCGTAAATTAGCATGGTTAGAGGGCACACGAAAACATAAGAGTTGGAAATCCAAATACTAGGGTGGTCCAATCCAATGATTGTCCAATCACAATCGTTTTGTAGTCGTACATGGACCAATCAAATGCCACCTTGCTTCAGATTTATCGGTTTTTATATCAACGGATGCTTCAAAAGATCGCAGTGCGATCATCGAATTTGTTTACTGACAGATGTACACCTACCTGGAAACCAATTGTTGCCTTTCTTCGACAATCGTTATGAATTTTAAAGGAAATGTTTCATGGCAACTGTATTTTCATCTAAACATATCATATCATGGAGATTTGAACTGATTAATGAGTTATTGAAAAAAGATACTTGCAGGACATGATATAAAGCAGAGCACTTTGGCTTTTCCCTGACCGAACACCAACAATTCAAGAACAATGGAATATCGCGCAACGTCGAGAGCTCTAAGTCTTATAGTTCTTCTGTTTCTGTTCCACGTTCAGTTCGTACTCTGTTATTCACTTGACAAGAGTTTAAAACGTGGTCGTGTGATAATACTAGGACAAAACCTAACATCTCTGGGAAGTGTCGCGAATCCCTGTCAACTAGGAACGCTGACTGCAGTGAACTGCATCTTCAACAAGTGCCACAATATTTGAGTCCACATCTTTTGTTGATCGAGTTGAATAGTAATGATATTTTGATTCTCACGAACGACTCGTTCAGCCGATATAGGTTTCTAACTGAAATCGACATCTGGGATAACCGCATCCGTACAATAGAAAGTGGAACATTTCACCCACTGAAACAACTGCAATATCTGTATTTAGACTTTAATGAGTTGACCACCTTACACACTGACACTTTTAAGTATTCTAGTAAACTATCAGATCTCTCACTCCCTAACAATTCTTTCAAAACTTTCCCCTCCGAAGCAATGGCTTATGCACCCCTTAAGGATCTAGACTTAGACTTAGATGGAAATGGTTTGACCTTCTTAAATGTGAACTTGTGTAAGAATAGCCTTGAATACACATCCATACACATATCTTTTAACGAAATTAGACAACTCACCAAAGAGACGCTCGTATTAACCTGCCCTACAGAATATATTTTCATTGGGGGAAATCCAATTGAGTTAGTAGATCCAGACGCAATCGCAGAGATCACAGTACGGTCTCTGTCGCTCGACTACATACCGACACCACTTAACATCAACGAGCTTCAAAATCTGTTACTTGGAGTCTCGAGGTCCAATTGGATTTCAGAACTTTCCATGATAAAGGCGTTTCCGTTGATAAAACAATATCCACTAGATTTCTTCCAATGTTTTCAAGATAAGTCTCTAAGAAGACTAGACATATCTGACAACGGCCTTATCATTGTTGATCCTCCAATACTTACAAATCTATCTTGCATTTCGCAACTTGTACTTCAGAACAACGATCTATCAGTAATTTTGCCGGAATCATTTGATGGAATGACAGACCTTCGCACTCTGGTTTTGGGAGGAAATATTCTTCGGCACTTTAATCCAAAATGCGATGTATGGAAAGTCAACATAACTGCCCTCTATCTGAACCGTAGTGAACCATTATCGTTGAGGGAATGTTCCTTCAATGGTTTGGATCACTTACACTATTTAGATATGGCTTTCTCTTTTGTCAGAGAAATGAATATCAAATCAAATAGTTTAATTTCATTGCACATGGAACAGGCTACATTTAAAGGGGAATTCCACCCCTGAAATGTGATGTTTGCTATAAAATGAAGTGAATATGAAGAATCATGATTGAAAATCTGAGCCAAAACGGTTGCGCAATAAAAAAGTTATGTCAGGATGAACTTTGCTCCGATTTTTAGTATCGTTCGCAATTGCTATCGATCGTGACGTCACTTGCGAGCTGCAGCCATTTTGACTTGTACATGGACATTTTACAAAATTCAAATTTTCTTAATAACAAAGCAAATTTATGAGCTTACAAATTGCAAAGAGGTTGGCCCATCGATATTATTATATGAATTCGTGAAAACAAGCAGAGAAAATCAATTTTATGGCGGTAATTTTGAAACGATCGGTCATTACTACATGATGTTCAATTAGGTATAACTCCAGTGTTTCTTGTCCGATTTTGATGAAATTTTCACCAAGTATGCCTCTTATTCTGCTTATCCAAATAACGAATGGTTTTATCAGGCCCGGAATACCCCTTTAATACGGGAACATTTTACTTTGATACTCCGAAACTTGAAACCTTTTACTATCAATCGTGCAACGCGCAATCTTTAATGTCTCCATGGAATGCGGCTAAGTCTTTCAAAAATATGAAATCAATGCAGAGAATTTTCCTAGATAATTCATATATGGGTTTATACTCCTTATGGGACAGAGATCATAAAGTTTCCTTGTTTAGAGACATGCATGACCTTAATTTAATCTCTATCCATCGTAACTATATATGGGCGATTATTGCAGGAGTATTTTGGAATATGACACGCTTGCAAGAACTTATTCTAAGCAATGGGCAAATTAACATGATTGCAGCCAATGCCTTTGAAGGAATGATTTCTCTGCGATCACTACATCTAGAAAACAACAAAGTATCGTTTCTCCTTACTTCCACCTTAGCTCCTCTGAAGTCATTGACACATTTACATATTGATGGAAACGCAATCGGTTATTTAGATTTAAATTTGTTCAGTTCTTCTTCTAACCTAACAAACGTGACTCTTGCTCTTAACCACTTCGTAGGTTTCAATCGCAGTACCTTTCTTCCCCTCCGGTTCCATTTAAATCAATTGACGTATCAGGAAACCCGATTGCATGCAACTGTGACATGAAGTGGTTTGTTGAATGGTTTGGTGATATACTTTACAATGTAAACGGAACGCTGTGTTCATCGGCTTCAGCAACTCTACAACCTTTGCGCGGAAAGCAGGTTTTGCTTTTGAGGTCGGGTGAATATTGTCAGGAGAAGATATTCATCTACTGTTTCGTGTCAATATCACTCATTGGATTATTGTGCATCCTGATTCTTGCGTACTACCACAGATGGCTACTGCGATACAAAATATTTCTATTGAGGCTTGCTGTTTTGGGATATAGAGAGATTCAAGATGATCGAAACCACGACGAGTTCGACTATGATATAAACATAATGTTCACGGAAGCTGACGAAGAATGGGCCGTGCATTATTTCCGACCGGTCCTCGGTGAAGTACTCCCGGAATTCCAGAGAATCTCTTTCGGTGATGAGGATCTGATGCTTGGCATGCACTACCTGGATGCCGTCTGCCATGCCATCGAAAAGAGCTACAAGACCTTGCTACTGATCAGCAGGACCGCCGTTAGGGACAAGATGTTCATGACCAAGCTTCGCATTGCCATGGACAATGTGAGCGACACCGAGATCGAGAACGTGGTCCTGGTCTTTATGGAGAACATTCCTGACGATGAGATCCCGTACATGGTCAGACTCTTCCTGAGTGAACATGGTTCGTACATGTATTGGGTCGAGGACGAAAGAGGCGAGAGGTACTTCTGGAGTGAGATGAAGAAACGCTTGACGATCAATCTGAGAGTCAACAATTTGATCCCAGCAGATTAGAACTACTATGGACCTGAAATAAGCCATCTCTGTGTTTAATATTGAGCACATACCAATGATACCATTTATATCATGCATCTTGCTGGCGCCTTTTTATGTGTGTGTATGTTGCCCTATGCCCAGATGCCGCACGATGGTTAAAGTAGTAGAATATACATAAATGAGCCAGCCTTATGGTAGCACTGTATCTTCATTTTCCTGCTCATATTCTATAAGTGCCAAGCACCTGACTTTAAAGACAATAATTGTATAATGACGGACAAAGGATCGAACCCAGAAGGACCTCCCGAGCTTGCGACAAACGCTCTAATCGCTTTATGACACCGTACGTACCTGGGGTAAAGTTCGACAATGGTATTTTGCGCGCTACATGGCTTTGTGCCTCCCTAGCTGTGACGTATTTGCAATTAGCTTTATGCGCCCTCTGATGATAGAACGATGCTATAACTTTAATGCGTGAACAAGGGTATTCGGCTTGTGATTTCGAGATGGCCCTCCTATTCACACATTCTTGTTTCCTTTCATGGGCGTCAGAGGCGGGGGCTGTAGCCACCGGGAATTTTGAATATATGGCCATATTCGGGCAAAAGACACCTCAAATTCTGCACAACCATGTCAACTTCGGGCAAAAACATATCTAGCAACTACTCATGTCATATTCCGGCAACAATTGTGCCATTTCCGGGCAAAAATCGTATCATTTTCATGTATTCAGGCAGCTTAATGGCGAGGAAAATGTTTATTTGCTTGTCAGCTAAAAAAAGAAGGATGGTATTTGGGCAAATGATCTCATGTTCTCGCCCATGTTTATTTTGCAATGTTTGTTGTACAGTTGAACCTTATTATAACGAGAATCTTGCCCAGCATGAACGAAGTGTACAAATAAAAGAATATAAAAAACAATATGTACATAACGAGTTTGGACCAGCAAAAAATATTTGTAGAAGATTTGGTTATTTCGGAGATTATAATGTGAGTTTCATTGTTGTACTTAGAGGCATATCATGGGAATTTAATGTTAGTTATTACGTGCATAAATGTGATATGTTTAGTAGAAATTATTAATTCTGTATAAGTGTTAGTGTAATCCTAATTCAATATAAGATAAGTACTGATTGTTGTTATGCGTTATTATATTATAAATATACATCTGAAGTACATAATCGATATGTAGGCCTGAACAATGATTATTAAATATGTTTATTAATGATGTGATTTTTAAAATTGTGTAAGATTGACTCTACATGTACATTGAACTCTATATTAGGCCAAATAAAAAAAAAAACATGTTTAGCGTCCTGCTCTTTTGAAAAAAGGAAGGAGGAGGCCCTTTTTTTTTTTTTTTTTTTTTTTTTTAAATGGCCGACTTTTTTCAAAATGGCCGACTGACCCATTTATCCAAAATAACGAATGAGTCTATATTGAAAGTACGATCTTTTCCAAAAATCATTTTTTCCCCCCAAAAAATCACGAAATGTACATTTTTTTTTTTTTTTTTTTTTTTTCTTTTTTTTTTCGGATTTTTCACAAAAAAAAGAAAAAAAAGAAAAAGCAGGCGGCCTCCAAAAAGGAAGCGGGCGGGGACGCTAAACATGTTTTTTAAATTTTATTTGGCCTTACAGCACTATATACGCGGAGTAGCTACGGGGAGGGGGGGGGGGGGGGGGGGGGTAGGGCTGGGCCCCCAAATTATTTTGAGAAAAAACAAACAATTTTAAACAAGATTATAAAACATAATGGGAACATTCTTTACAAAAAACAATGAAATGCATATACATGGTGTGGCCTCCAATCATTTTTGTGCCCGACCACGCTTTGCTATATACAGAGTGTCACAGAAAAAAACGAAACCGGACTTCATGGCAGAAATTTTCTGTCATAATGAATAATTTATTTCTTTGATGCTTTGATGCTTTGACCGATTGTGGCTGAACATCGTTTAACCAGGTGATGAGGACAATATAACTTCTTTTTTTATACTCAGAATTTGGAGGGAAGTAAATCTTAGTTTACTATCACATGCTGGATTCAAACCCAAGCGAAAATCTTACAACTAAATTATCAGGAACAAACAATGATCTCGTATACTGTACGTTAAATTGGATTCAGTGCTTTTTGGAATAAAGCCGTGTATAGACATCAATAAAACAAATAATAGTGCCTATGCTTAAAGTGATACCTGTAAAGTGTCAGATATTGCACAAAATGACATTTGAGACTGCAATCCTATATCAATATCATTGTAAAATACAATTGAAAGATTTGTGAAAGTTTGAAAGAAAACGAACACTGTTTACCTAGTGAAAAAAACGAATATTGAGTTCATATTTTATCACCGAACACTGATGGCCTGCCGTAGATTTGTTGCAGTAATAATCATCCGTTTGACGATATCCGCACCCGTGTATGTTTACAGACAGTACAGAACTCATGGAATTTGCGCGCGCTCGGCTCAAAGTTCAGTCGGTTCGGGAAGGTTTCCCACGCGCGCTGGCCGGACGTGTTCAGCTACGACAATTGTACTTTATTTGAAAAGCGTTTGCTAACGCTTTTCAAATAAAAGATTTCAATGATAATTATCTTAATACTAAAGGGACATTTGAAAAAATCTAAACCTATTTCATTCTTCTCTTACCATAAGCTAAACAACACGGTAGCAGAGAAACGAGGAAGCTCCAAAAACAATTCGTGGAGTTAGACACTTTACAGGCATCCCTTTAAGAATACTATAAAGTGGTCTACTTTCTTGACATGTGTTAACAAAAAACAGATGAATGGTATAGTGATGTGATGATTATGTCCACTGAGTAAAATTTTGAATTAAATGTATATATAGCCAAGTAATGGAGCAAAGATACAAAGTGATATTCGCTAACTCATTACACCGACTTTGTACAGTTAACACTTTCCAGTAGATAATTAAAACTTCAACACTTGTAAATAACTTTTTAATGAAAGAGACATTAAAACAAAAAAACTTGTTCCATGCTGCTTCTATTGACAATCGAGTACAGCAAGGTATGAGATAACCACCAGAGTTATAAGTAAGATTTGTGGATTTGGACAATGTTATCAGATTTATTTAATGAATGATCTCATCAAAACATCGGGTGGGGATTATAATGGTATTGTTTATTCTACACAGCGTTGATATGTTTCGTGCATCAGAAAATCTTGTGTGTACGTACTCACTTAAATTGAATTTGTACTTATCATCTATTATAGTTATGCAATTAAAGAGTACATATATTTTTCACGAATAAAAATAGTAATAAGCATCACCAACACATTCTAAATTTGTTTTATTTTACCATCCGAAATGTATGATATTCACAAAGATCTCTAAACATGTTTACCGGCGTAGATGCAATGCAGTGTAATCCAATGCATTAATTAGGAGATGACTCCTAAAGTGCGATCGCACATGACTTCAAACTTCCACTGCAGTGCGTTCTACATATAGCTTGACACATCGGTAACCCATTATAATGTATTGTGCAGTGGCATTGTATACGTAACCTATACTGTTGGCCAGTGTACACCCTAATCTTACATGCTACTGTTTTTAAATTTTCATTGATTTCATCAACAGATCTCTCGATCAATAGATCCCACCAAATTGACTAGACGATTAAAAAAAACTATTGTCATCCATGGCCCATTGATCAAAACTCGCTAGCTTGTTCAAATAATGTTCAAATGTTCTATAGGCAATGCTCCTAGCTATTTAAGAAATTTGATTGTTCCGTATGCACCTACGAGAAGACTCAGATCTGCCAATCAAAATTTGTTTGTTATACCAAAAGTGTTTTCAAGATCTTATGGTGAACGGACATTCTCCTTTATTGGACCGTATTTATGGAACGCTCTGCCTAACTGGGTCAATAACTCCTCCTCAATAGACCGCTTCTGTAATGTATGCAAATAATATGCGTGTGACGTTAGACTCCCCGTTGGCAAGCTTAACAATAGTAACTAGGTCTAGCAAGCTTAGTTTGCCGGAGCTTGCCGGACCTAGTTACTATTGTTAAGCTTGCCAACGGGGAGTCTGACGTCATACGCATATTATTTGCATACATTACAGAAGCGGCCTATTGACTCATTCAAAGATAATCTAAAAAATCATCTCTTCAAACAACATTATCAGTCATAGCTCAACCACTCTCTATTTCTTTACTTCATATACTCTAATTTTCTTTTTCTAAAGCGCTTAGAGGCTTGTTTTGCATTAAGCGCTATATAAATTTGTCATATTATTATTAGCTTAGTATCATGCTTAGTCTATTTTTGGATTACGTTCCTATAGGTACTAAACACTTGCTAACCAGTGTAAATTTAGTGGGTACCTATATAAGGCTCATCCAGCTAACCCTAGTTGGGGACCATGCAGGAAAACTGTTTGTTGCTCAATTAACTACACATCTAAAATACACTTAACAAGGAACTAAGCTAATAAAAATGGGACCAGGGGTACCGCGGGCTATGGATCAAATACACCTTAGTGACACCCTCTTTGGACCAGACCCAAAAGGAAATTGATCAGTTACTGATATTAACTGATCCTCCTAATTTTGCTGTGCACAGTGTCTGTCACAGGACGATGTTCGAGGCCCCCTGGACCCCACCAGAAGCGGCTCATGCTTACACGCTCACAGGTAGGAGCCCCTCCCCCTTGTATAATTCCTGGCTAAGCTATTGTTCTCCGAGGGACAACATCCTGCCACGTGTGATCCAATTCAAAATAGATGGTTCGATGCATAACTAATGGGAACGTGAACACCTGAAGGTCTGTCACCTACTACTGGTCAATACTTGTTTGATCGTCACCAACAGAGGGTGATTCCTGCCTTGAGTGATCCTAAACCCTGAAGATAACCTGACATCCCATTCTTGGGACAAATCTGGCAAAGTGTGTATGTGCTTTTTTGTCCCATTATTGTGCTTTGCTTAAAGGGAAGCGAACCACTAGAATTGTCGCTTCCTTTTACTGATAAGTGCAGAATTTATGTCACTTCTAGTCGTATATTATTTCTTGAGTAATAATGGAAATAAGTCTGACCACTGGAGGCTGCCAAGTTTTCCACTGCAACGTCATCTGAGCGAATATCAGACGACGTATCATATGGTACAGTTGGAAAACATGGCAGCGTTTAGTCAAAACAGATAATAGTGGTTCCAAAAACATTGATTATTTTCATAATTAATGAGGAAATATACAACTAAAAGTGAAGGGAATTATGAACTTATCAGTAAAAGTGAGCGAAAATGCCAACGTTTGGCCCCCTTTTAACTGATACTGCCTGTTATACTATGAAACCTCGTTTTAACAAGGAAGAGAACAAAATGTAAATATAAACATGATAAAGAGCACAGGCCAGCTAACCCTTTTTACACTCGTGTTTCTTAACCCCGTACTTTCCTTGACCCAGGACTTTCGTTAATCCCGTTCCAATTTGTTTTGCTTTTTACACTCACCAATAAATCCCGTACCAAGCTCTTGTCCCGGGCTAAGGAGAAAACAGACCTATATACCTTGTATTTTCTTAACCCCGTACTTTCCGACATCCTTCTTTGCAGTGCATTTCTCCTCTTCTCATTTCGCATTTTCTTCGTGTGCAACATTAACATGAAAACCCTCAGAAGATTCTTCTTCGAATCCATAATTGAAGCTCAAAGTCAAAGCCTCGAGACAGTGAGATATTTTTGTTACAGAGAATTGTAGTTTGTAGCGTTTATTGTTGACATGTTGTAGTAGTACAGCTCAGGGGTGTCGATCCGTTTTTTAGATTGGGGGAGGGGGGGGGGGGCGAAATTTGAAAATTTTTCCAGAGTGACCACTGAGAGAGCTAAAAGCCCCACATTGGCATGCCCGGAAGTGTCTTGATGGCTCGAAGACCTGACTTTGG
Source organism: Echinarachnius parma (assembly GCA_037951105.1). Taxonomy (NCBI): domain Eukaryota; kingdom Metazoa; phylum Echinodermata; class Echinoidea; order Clypeasteroida; family Echinarachniidae; genus Echinarachnius; species Echinarachnius parma. Next base: position 289,135 of record JBAMJV010001203.1, on the reverse strand, counting down.
GGGGCACCCACATTTGGGGACAATAATGGGGGTGCAGGGGGCGGAGCCCCCGGAAGCTTTTAGATTTCAGACATTTACTCCTAGCATGGGTGTTAAAATTGTATAAAATAGTGAACCTACTCATAACGTATTTTTAAAGGGCATAGCGAGGAAAAGACTGAGCCTTGCATGAGATGGATCCACGTGATCATGTATACTATAGAGCCATCGATATAGTCTAGGGCATTGGGCTCCCATGAAACTAAGCAAGGGCGTCAACACTTTCTCGAAAGGGAGCTTTTGTATTTTTGGGCGTGAAATTGTGCGATTTGGTGCTAAAAAACTAAAAAACGGCTATTTTGAAGATTAATTATTGATAAATGTGTCTTTCCCCTCTTTGGCATTATATCACTCGATTTTTTTCTTCCTCATTTTCGGAATTATTGGGGGGGGGGGGGGCGAAATGATATGTTCGCCCCCAATATTTTCATTGGGGGGGGGGGGGGGGCGACCGCCCCCTGCCCCCCCCCCCCCCCCCCCCAGGATCGACACCCCTGGTACAGCTAGCTGCATGCACATTCAATACATTGGGCGCTCGAAAATTGGCGTAAGTCACGTGCCCAGCACGAATCACCTGACCCTTCATTTCGCCGATAAGCGTTCGTAAAATACATATTCATGAATTCCTCGTTTCTGATCAGTGGTCAGTGGGTTTCGAGCTTCGTCTCCGTCGCTTAACCCCGGATTATTGTTTCGTTCTGTTTACACTCGCTTGGCACCGCAATTGCGGTGCTAACCCTGCTTTTTTGCAGGGCCAGCTATAGTACGGGATTATCGGTGGGGCTAGCCCACTTTTGCAAAAACAAGTGTGAACAGAAAGTGGGCCAAGGAAAGTCCCGTACTATCGGTGGGGCTAAGGCCCCCCCCCCCCCCCCCCCCCTTGACCCCACCGATAGTACGGGACTAAGCAAACATTTGCCAGTGTAAAAAGCACTTAAGTATGAGGCGCCCTTTGTCAATTTATTATTTACACATATTATATGTTATATAATCATTATTTAAAGGCAATGGTGAGTGTTGGTCAAACTTAACTTTAGTAACCAAAACCTGCACGATTACGGTACAAACTAATAGTTATAACTTCACCATGCTCGAAAAGTATACACAATTACAAACGACAAAGTAAAACCCCTGTTATCATTCAAAAAGAGCCGTTACAACTCGAAGTGTCAAATTAACTCTAGAGTTAGCCAGCGCGAAGCACTATCGTTCTAGGTCCTACATAATACGGGACTGTAGTGCAGTGCGCGGTATTATATAGTACGTGTAGTATGTATCGCAACTCGCAAGCCCCATTCGTTCGCCTTTCGTTCAGAGTCGCGCTAACACACGGAGAGAAGTCCATGAGGCGCATATATCACTGATTGTTTGCGGAATGGAGGGAAAAATCATAATCTTAATCCACCCGGTAGTTGGATCACATATCGGAGAGTGAATTGCTGGTAAGTACCGTATCATATGTATAGTTTTAAGCACAATTAGCGTGCACAAAAATATTTGGTTTCAGTTCTTTATTATGAAGACCTAGAACGCTAGTGCCTCGCACTAGCGTTCTCTAAAAAGTGATACCCGGGCGTCAACCACTTTTATATGATATTTTGAAAGCCAATTCCACAACAATTAGAGCATTTGAATGGGAATTATTATTATTTCCCATGTTTTTTTTCGATGATCTTTCATATGGAATTGAAATCAGCCAAATCCGTTACAATTTATGTCGGGGGGGCACTTTGGAAATTACCAACACTCACCATTGCCTTTAACATATAATAACTATTATTTACATAATGTAAGTAAATGTATCAATTTATTTGTAAATAATTTTTATACAATTTTAATTGTTTATATATAATTATAATTCATATAAATGTGGGGAGGGGGGTGGTGGCATGTGCCCTCAATAATCTAACAAAGGCAATACAGCAAAACACAAGCATAAAATCCTTCACAAATTAAAGAGATACAAATAGTGTGCCCCCCAAAAAACGCGTGAGCCCCCCCCCCCCTCAATCAGCCCGACCACGCTACACAACTGTATACCCCTCCAAATTCTTTTGGAAGGCATGGCACACTTATCTTTGGGGAATGAGCCATTGAACTCCCTTACAGAGGCGCATTTTGGCCCCTGTCCCTAAAGCTACACAACTGCACCAAATTACCTTTCGAAACTGACTTTTCAAAACTGTAAATACATATTAATCAAACAAAGTGATTTATACTTTGTCAACCATGATACTTCATCCTTTTACTTTTCACTCGTTTATTATCAGTATCTCAAAAAGATAAACATAAATGTACATGCGGCGTCATAATGAGAGAGCTAGATCGTTTGAAAAGAGCGTTGGAAATCCACCTTATAAATGGTCAAAGCCACGATTGTCCAATCACTATCGATTTAAAAACTACATGAACCAATCAAATGTAATCTTGCTTCAAATAAGATGCATTTGTTCATGGACAGATGGGAGAATCGCGGTGCATAATCGAGTACATGCAGTAATTTGGGTAAATTAGCTAGATCAATGTAAATAATTTTAATACAATTTTAATTGTTTATATATAATTATAATTCATATAAATGTGGGGAGGGGGGGTGGTGGCATGTGCCCTCAATAATCTAACAAAGGCAATACAGCAAAACACAAGCATAAAATCCTTCACAAATTAAAGATATACAAATAGTGTGCCCCCAAAAAATCGCGTGAGCCCCCCCCCCCCTAAATCAGCCCGACCACGCTACACAACTGTATACCCCTCCAAATTCTTTTGGAAGGCATGGCACACTTATCTTTGGGGAATGAGCCATTGAACTCCCTTACAGAGGCGCATTTTGGCCCCTGTCCCTAAAGCTACACAACTGCACCAAATTACCTTTCGAAACTGACTTTTCAAAACTGTAAATACATATTAATCAAACAAAGTGATTTATACTTTGTCAACCATGATACTTCATCCTTTTACTTTTCACTCGTTTATTATCAGTATCTCAAAAAGATAAACATAAATGTACATGCGGCGTCATAATGAGACAGCTAGATCATTTAAAAAGAGTGTTGGGAATCCACTTGATAAATGGTCAAAGCCATGATTGTCCAATCACTATCGATTTAAAAACTACATGAACCAGTCAAATGTCATCTTGCTTCAGATAAGATTTATTTCAATATGGACAGATAGATAAATCGCGATGCATTATCGAATACATGCAGTAATTTTGGCAAAGCTACATCTAAATCGGGACATCATGGTTTGCATTTCTTTGGTAATCATCGTGAATTTGAAAGAAAGTGTGTTATGACAATTGTATTTTTCATGATTTAGCAAAATGGAGGCCGTTTGTTGTTGATAAGATAATACCAGAACATGATATAAATTTGCGCATACATTTTCCTGTAAAACACAATAAAATGAAGAATGGTAATTTGCACGTCGTCAAAACTGTACTAACCAATCAATCAAAATATCCTCATCCATGCATCACTTTACGCTACTCGATTCTTTCAATTTTCACTTTTCATTTATTATGATTATCTAAACAAAAATCGCCAATGACATGCGTCGTCGAAATTTAAGAGGGTGTAGTGACTCGCTTCACTCAATTATAGTCTGAACAACAGACTAACACTGATCGATGTACGAAACCAATTCTACCAACATGACCAACACTACCCCATCAATTGTTTACATACTGGAAGTCCTTTCCTGCCTCGCTGGTCTTGTTTTGGTTCCTATGGGCTCGTGTTCTGCCTGCATACTCACTGTGGCAAACATGATTTCTTCTCTCTCTCTCTGCAAACTTCATCAGAGCAACACCTCGGCTATTTCATCTTCTCTACACCCATGAGAGTTACCATCTAGCTCACATGGCCAACTACCATGGATTTTATCTACGGGGCTATACAATCCATGCCACACCATTTCATCTTTGTCTTCTTCGACATCATCTCTTCACTCATCCACCGATCCATTCAGACTTTCACCAACCTTTCTCTTTCTCTCGATGGCTCTCTTAAACACTTTCGATCATCATTTCAAATACGAGCTGAGTTCCAAAAGGCGCAAAATCCACTTTCCATAAAAATTGAGTTGAACGATATATCTACATTCATAAGCTACGTAGCTATTTAGGAATCGACATTTTACGACAAATTACTAACTCAAAATCAAAATATAGAAAGTTCAATTTTCATATTCCCATAGGCACGTGTATAAACTTGGGTAAAGAAACCTGTTTTCCTCGAAAGTTGAAAAAGTGGATATAGCGCCTTTTGGAAGAAAGCTCTTCATTTTACAGCACAACCGGCAGGCTAGCTACTATAGGCTTCGCTTCTCTCCACGGCAACGCGCCGGAGATCATCGCCACGCCTTCACTTCGCTACCGCATCGTGCGTGTTGGATCTATCGCTGGAACTGAATTGATATATATATATATATATATATATATATTAACGAAAGGTGGACTAATACATACAGCTTTGGTTTCTTCCAATATTTAAATAATGCAAGGAATAATCATAAATGATTGAGAAGGAAGAATAATAGGCGTAGCTTAATAAGCATTGTTCCTCCCTTTAATCCTCCAAATGAAAAAAGGCACTGGTCGAAAAATTGGTCTCCGCCAGGACTCGAACCCGGGTCTCCAGCTTGGAACGCTGACGCCTTAACCACTAGGCCACGGGGACCGTGTGATTGAAGACAGATCCAAATTCAGGTCATTGGCAAGCCAATCTCTCTGCCCTTTGTACTCAATTAATTCATGGGGAAGGAGTTACGAACAATGCAAGCCGCCTGTATATATGTAATATATATGTTCTAACTAATACTTGAATCACTCCTTTGTGATCCAGCTGAAGTACAGGCGGCTTGCATTGTTCGTAACTCCTTCCCCATGAATTAATTGAGTACAAAGGGCCGAGAGATTGGCTTGCCAATGACCTGAATTTGGATCTGTCTTCAATCACACGGTCCCCGTGGCCTAGTGGTTAAGGCGTCAGCGTTCCAAGCTGGAGACCCGGGTTGGGGTCCTGGCGGAGACCAATTTTTCGACCAGTGCCTTTTTTCATTTGGAGGATTAAAGGGAGGAACAATGCTTATTAAGCTACCCCTATTATTCTTCCTTCTCAATCATTTATGATTATTCCTTGCATTATTTAGATATTGGAAGAAACCAAAGCTGTATGTATTAGTCCACCTTTCGTTAATATATATGTTCTAACTAATACTTGAATCACTCCTTTGTGATCCAGCTGAAGTACAGGCGGCTTGCATTGTTCGTAACTCCTTCCCCATGAATTAATTGAGTACAAAGGGCCGAGAGATTGGCTTGCCTATGACCTGAATTTGGATCTGTCTTCAATCACACGGTCCCCGTGGCCTAGTGGTTAAGGCGTCAGCGTTCCAAGCTGGAGACCCGGGTTCGAGTCCTGGCGGAGACCAATTTTTCGACCAGTGCCTTTTTTCATTTGGAGGATTAAAGGGAGGAACAATGCTTATTAAGCTACGCCTATTATTCTTCCTTCTCAATCATTTATGATTATTCCTTGCATTATTTAAATATTGGAAGAAACCAAAGCTGTATGTATTAGTCCACCTTTCGTTAATATATATGTTCTAACTAATACTTGAATCACTCCTTTGTGATCCAGCTGAAGTACAGGCGGCTTGCATTGTTCGTAACTCCTTCCCCATGAATTAATTGAGTACAAAGGGCCGAGAGATTGGCTTGCCAATGACCTGAATTTGGATCTGTCTTCAATCACACGGTCCCCGTGGCCTAGTGGTTAAGGCGTCAGCGTTCCAAGCTGGAGACCCGGGTTCGAGTCCTGGCGGAGACCAATTTTTCGACCAGTGCCTTTTTTCATTTGGAGGATTAAAGGGAGGAACAATGCTTATTAAGCTACGCCTATTATTCTTCCTTCTCAATCATTTATGATTATTCCTTGCATTATTTAAATATTGGAAGAAACCAAAGCTGTATGTATTAGTCCACCTTTCGTTAATATATATGTTCTAACTAATACTTGAATCACTCCTTTGTGATCCAGCTGAAGTACAGGCGGCTTGCATTGTTCGTAACTCCTTCCCCATGAATTAATTGAGTACAAAGGGCCGAGAGATTGGCTTGCCAATGACCTGAATTTGGATCTGTCTTCAATCACACGGTCCCCGTGGCCTAGTGGTTAAGGCGTCAGCGTTCCAAGCTGGAGACCCGGGTTCGAGTCCTGGCGGAGACCAATTTTTCGACCAGTGCCTTTTTTCATTTGGAGGATTAAAGGGAGGAACAATGCTTATTAAGCTACGCCTATTATTTTTTTTTCTCAATCATTTATGATTATTCCTTGCATTATATATATATATATAAATAATTGCAAGGAGTAATCATAAATGATTGAGAAGGAAGAATAATAGTAGGCGTAGCTTAATAAGCAATGTTCCTCCTTTTAATCCACCAAATGAAAAAAGGCACTGGTCGAAAAATTGGTCTCCGCCAGGACTCGAACCTGGGTCTCCGGCTTGGAACGCCGATGCCTTAACCACTACCCAGCTAGCCACCTGACGTTGGGCCGATGTCGGAATTTGGTTGCCGGATGTCGGCATATCGCCGTTGGCTCGAGGTTAAAATGTCCGCCAGCCCAACATCGTCACGACGTCATTTTTGTGATATATTGGCATAACGTCATTTTCCGACATGATGTTGGGCCATTGTCGGAAAATGACCTCATGCCAATATATCACTAAAATGACGTCGTGACGATGTTGGGCTGGCGGACATTTTAACCTCGAGCCAACGGCGATATGCCGACATCCGGCAACCAAATTCCGACATCGGCCCAACGTCAGGTGGCTAGCTGGGTAGGCCACGGGGACCGTGTGATTAAAGACAGATCCAGTTCAGGTCATTGGCAAGCCAATCTCTCGGCCCTTTGTACTCAAGTATTCATGGGGAAGGAGTTACGAACAATGCAAGCCGCCTTTTACTTCAGCTGGATCACAATAGAGTGATTCAAGTATTAGTTAGAACATATATATATAAGCGAGAAGTGAATTAATACATACAGCTTCGGTTTCTTCCAATATATAAATAATTGCAAGGAGTAATCATAAATTATTGAGAAGGAAGAATAATAGTAGGCGTAGCTTAATAAGCAATGTTCCTCCTTTTAATCCACCAAATGAAAAAAGGCACTGGTCGAAAAATTGGTCTCCGCCAGGACTCGAACCTGGGTCTCCGGCTTGGAACGCCGATGCCTTAACCACTAGGCCACGGGGACCGTGTGATTAAAGACAGATCCAGTTCAGGTCATTGGTAAGCCAATCTCTCGGCCCTTTGTACTCAAGTATTCATGGGGAAGGAGTTACGAACAATGCAAGCCGCCTTTTACTTCAGCTGGATCACAATAGAGTGATTCAAGTATTAGTTAGAACATATATATATGTGCCTCGCCATCCGCAGGGGAGCCAGAAGTCGCAAGATGTCGAACCTCAGAAATCACGATTGATTTGAAATTGCATGAAAAAGTGAAAAAAAATATTATTGCCTCATGCATTTCCCTGATATCTGTTCTACCGGTACGCAAAATATCCAGTACAAATATCCAGTGGAAAGGTAAAAATTAAGCAGAGTTTTGGAGCATGTTTTTTGCAGGTTTGAAAAGTTTGTGTTCCAAAATTATTTGCCACTAAAAGCGATCGATATTAAGCTTCGCCTCTTAACAACCCCTTTGTGCTAAGTTGGAATCTCGGCTGTCAAGAGCGGCCAGCGCACATCGAGATTCTTTAATCCCTAATGACTGCGCCGCGGCTTGCACGGAGATTAGTAATCCAAATAGCGCTAGCGAGCGAGGGGTGCGGCACGTATGGGTCGCCTCTCTCCGTCCTTTTTTGATTACGGACTATAATTTGGATATATTTTATTTGTTTGATTATATATCATTTGTGCGGATATTTGTTTGGATTATGGTTATATTCACGAGCGCATACTGACAGGTAAGCAAGCATTTTGGGCTCTTTTTCGTATATGACTGCACCTCACTATAGCACAGCACCGCTTTGTATATATTGTATCTATTATTGAATCTCCCGCCAAAAGGACCCGTGGTCTCTTATGGCGGGGTCATCAGCCGGAGAAATGATTTTCTCGGCTACCTCTGACCCTGGAGGGAGTACGAGTGTACCTAGAATTAGAAAAAATTCTCATCGTTTTCAGAGAGTGGGTCGTGGACCCCCAACAAAGAGAGGTCGAGAAGGTAGTCTGAATGATAACGTGGAAAGTTTGAATTCTAGAAAAGACTCGTCAACTGACATGTCTGACCAAGAGTATGACACACCGTTTATGACTCCAAGGCCACAAACGAAGCCAAAGAGTTTTGATCTAAAAGTGTTGATTGTGCCGATAGACACAAAAAAGTCACTTCGAAACACCAACTTGATTCGCATAGCGAAGGACATTCAAACAGTCAGTGGCTCTAGCCCTGAGTACATAAAGCCAATTAGATCAGGCATTCTGGTCAAATGCTTTCATGTCAAACAGTATAATCTGTTGCTGGGGATACAGACGCTTGGTAATACCCCAGTCAAAGCCCAAAAAAGTATCCAAAAGATAAGGGGAGTAATCTCCGGGGTCCCGAGTGAAATGAGCAAAGAAGACATTCTAGGGGAATTGAAGAGACAAAAAGTAGTGGACGTAAAAAGAATAAAAAGAAAACAGCAAAAGAAAGATGAGGCAAGTGTAAATACAAGTGAATGGATTCCCACACGTAGTGTTATCATTTCTTTTGATAACAACATCTTGCCAGAAGAGGTAGCACTATGCTATCAAAAGTTCAAAGTGAGAGAGTATATCCCCCCTGTTATTCGTTGCTATAAATGTCAACGATACGGTCATGTCTCCCATCAATGCAGATCCCAAAATAGATGCGTACGCTGTAGTGGTCCGCATACATTTGAAGAGTGCACGCAAAAAGATGTACACAAATGCGCAAATTGCGGAAAGAATCACTCAGCTGCCTACAATGGTTGTGTAGAAGCTAAAAAGGCTAAATAAGTACAAAAAATAAAAGTCCAATCTAAAATTTCGTATGCACCACAGGCGAGCAGGGAACAGGGTGCTCCCCCTCAACACGCCCCCACCCCAGTTGTCCCCCTACTGTGGTTGAAGACCGACCCCCTGGGCCCTCTGAGCAGATTCAGCGACCATTTGTCATTCTTGAAAAGACCCCTACTGTGAAGCCAGGTAAAAAAAAAAAATTTTTTTACATTGGCTTCAGATGAAGAGGTAATACAGTTTATTTTTAATTTAGCATCGGGCTTTTTAGAAGACCGGCCACAAGAAGATAGCCTTAGAATTATTAGGTCAGTAGTCGATAAGTTATTTTATGCAGTAAAACGAGATGGTGATGATAGGCCTACTTAATTTGATAATGACTGCGCTCCTCATTCTCCAATGGAATGCGCAGGGAATGAACGGCCATAGTGGAGAATTAATTAATTATTTAAATTCTCAAGAAAAAGTTGTGCATTTGATTTGTATTCAGGAAACTTGGTATGAGGGGAATACTATAATTGATATTCCAAATTATTCATGTTTTAGTAAAAATAGAATTAATAAACGTAGAGGTGGATGTGCTATACATATACATACTTCAATTAATTATGAGTATGTGGAAATTGAAACAGACATAGAAATGCAATTAGTAAATATACATTATGGAGATACTCACTTAGCAGTCGTTAATTATTATAACCAATGCAATGATATAACTATCGAAATTATACATTGGTTAAACATGTTAAAAATATAGAAAAATTATTGATAGTGGGAGATTTTAATTCCCATAATAGTTTATGGGGAAGTGAAAAAATTGATAAAATTGGACGATTGATAGAAGATTTTTTGTTGAAACAGAATTTGGTTATTTTAAATGATGGATCTGGTACACGTCTTGACCCCATTTCGGGGAGAACATCATGTTTAGACTTATCCTTGATCTCATCGGGGATAGCCAGTAAGTGCACCTGGTCGGTATTTGCAGACAAGTTCGGAAGTGACCACTTCCCAGTCTGCATTCAATATAGTTTTAATAATATGGAAAAAGAAAAAAAGGATAATCCTTTTTTTAGGTGGTCCTTTAAAAAAATGGATTGGACAGCCTTTCATAGATTGAGTGAAGAAAGGATGAATATTGAAACATTATATGATGATGATGTAAATGTATTTTATGCAAACTTTATGGAATGTTTATATGATATATTAAATGAGTTACTAAGTAGAAAGAAAGGAAATGGGTGTAATGCAGTCCCATGGTGGACAGAAGAATGTAATGTAAAAATAAAAGCAAGAAACAAGGAAAAAAATAAATTTATGAAATTTTGGAGTGTTGAAAATGTTCAATTATATAAAGATAAGAAAAGAGAAGCTCAGTGGACTATACGGCAAGCAAAACGAACCTTTTGGTTAAATTATGCCATGAAATTGAATCGTTTTACATCTGTTTCGGAATTATGGAATTTTATTCGAATGTTAAATGGCAATAAAGGTAAGAAAGTCAAACAAATGTCGGTAATATATAAAGGAGAACAGGTGATAGTAAATGACCAGGATAAAGCTGACGAGTTTGGAGAGTATTTTACATCCATTGGAAACTCAGTTAGTGGTCATAAGACTAAGAAGAGAGAAGTGCTTGAAGCGTTTAAGCAAATTGATGGTGAGAAAAGTTGTAATAATACTTTTGATTTGGTAATAAATGAACCATTCACAATTTTGGAGTTGGAAAAGACTTTGAAGGAGAAAAAAGTATCGACTCCTGGGGAAGATGGCATAACTTATGAAATTTACCAAAAAATGTCCAAAATTGCCAAGAAGGTCTTGTTGAATTTATTTAATAAGATATGGAGCACTGGCTTTGTACCAGAACAATGTAAACATGCGATTTTAATTCCTGTATTGAAGTTGAATAAGAATGCTACTAGGACGTCATCTTACCGACCTATTTCTTTGTTATCTTGTTTTATGAAAATTATGGAGAGTATGGTAAAAGAAAGATTACAATGGTATTTAGATAAGAATGAAATATTAAACAATAATCAGAGTGGCTTTAGAAAAAATCGAGGCTCTATAGATAATATTGTGCATTTAGAAAATGAGATACAAAGACATTTACGAGTTGGTATAAAGACTCTAGCAGTATTTATTGACTTAGAAAAAGCTTACGATACCCTGTGGACGAAGGGACTCATTGTTAAGCTTAGTAATATAGGCCTTAAAGGAAATATTCTTGTTTTTTAAGGAATTATTTGTTAGACCGTACATTTCAAGTTCAAGTAGGGGAAAGCAAATCCCAAATTATGCACCCCAAAAATGGCTTACCTCAAGGTAGCATTCTTAGTCCTTTATTGTTTAATGTGATGTTGAAGGATATCCCTACGCCCCCTAACATTCATAATTTAGTTTACGCAGATGACTGTGTCATATGGAAATCTGGTTATGATATAAAGACAAATACGCAATTGATACAAAATTGCAGCAATACATTGGATTCATGGTTTTTGTCATGGGGTTTGAAAATGTCTCTAGAGAAAATAGTTCCTGTCCTCTTTTCTAATAAATCAAATGACGTTATTAAATTATATTTAAGAGAACATGAATTGCTACCTGAAAATCAGCATAAGTATCTTGGAGTTATATTTGATAAACGCCTTACTTGGCGGCCTCACATAACAGATGTTGCAAATCGGTGTAAACGTAAATTAAATGTAGTCAAGAGTTTAGCTCATGCTAAATGGAGTGGGGATGCTAAAGAACTTTTGATGGTATATAAATCTCTGATTTTATCAACTATAGATTACGCTTGCGAAGCTTACGATTCAGCGGCACCCAGTATTACAAATATTTTAAATTCAGTTCAGTACCAAAGTTTATATGTATGTGCCGGCGCACGCAAGGGGACATCTCTCAGAGACCTACAAGTGGAATTAGGAGAGATGCCCTTAGACTTACGAAGAGAAATGTCATGTTGTAGACTTAAAAAGCGTATTGAAAGTGTAAAAAATCATCCTTTAAAAGAGGATATCAAAGATTGTTGGCAATCTCATATATATGGAGGTAATAATTCTAGGACAGCCTTTGGCCAAAGATCAATGGAATTGATGACAACAATTGACTTTGAAGTTGAGGAGATGAGTTGCTCCAGAATCCCTTTTTGGCACTTGAATGTACCCTTGATATCAATGGAATTACAGGATTATATTTGTAAAAGAGACAATCAATTGTTTCAAAGGCAAGCAACAATAGAAATGATAAATACAAAATGGAAAAATTATTTGCAAATATATACTGATGGATCCAAATCACCAGAACAGGAGAGTGCAGCCGCCGCCTTCTTTGTCCCTTACTATGATTATTCATTATCTAAGAGACTTTCAAATTATACATCCTCTTATAGGGCAGAGATGGCGGCTATTGTGCTTGCTTTAGAATGGCTATATAATCATCCCAGTTTGTATACGGGGGCAGTTATTTTTAGTGACTCACTAAGTTCTTTACAAGCCATAAAGAGTTGCAAAGACGAACTTCCTGTATACGAAATTTTATATTGGTGTTCACAATTGAAGAATAAAAGGATGCTTGTATATTTTGAATGGATTCCAAACCATTGTGGTCTAAATGGTAATGAGATTGTGGATATAGAAGCGAAACGAGGTTTGAAAAAAAAAATAGAAATTGATAATAAATTAGCAAGATATGAAGTTAATAGTGTTATAAAGAAATGGATGTATGTTAAATGGCAGAAAAGATGGGAAGGAACGGAATCATGTCTTAAAGATGTGCAAAAAAATGTTATGAGTATATTATATGTAAATTAAATAATAGAAAAAATGAAAGTATTTTGCATTGTTTAAGAATGGGAAACATTGGTTTAAATGTAAATTTATGTGTATTGAAAAAGCACGATACTGGGTATTGCCCTAATTGTGAGGGTATATTTGAAACTATTACACATTTTTTGTGTCAGTGCCCAGAGTACATAGTTCAAAGGGCCATGTTGATGGCTGAAACAGGTTTATATGAGGAAAAAAAAATAATGTCTTTGTTAAATTCTTTAGAGCGATCCATCCAACAAGCTCTTGTTGATTATGTGAAAAGAACCGGGAGATTACCCATACTATACTAGGCCTAAGAATTTTGTTATCGTTTTATTATTATGATAATAAGACGCCCACTTCCACATATGTGGCGGGAGTCCCGTTGTGAGAGGTGGGCCCTGTTAAAAAAAAAGAAAAAAAAGAAGGAAATTGTTTATAATTTTTGTATATAAATGCATGAAGTTATTTTATTTATTTTGGTTTCGTCTTATAATTACTATTAAGAGGCCTACGACCACATATGCGGCGGGAGTCCCGATGTGAGAGGTGGGCCTCGGTGAGATATAAAGGAAATGTTTATATTGTTGTAATGGTATTAATAAACATTTGTAGTGATATTGTATAAGTTTTGAAACACGTAAAATTATATGCATGCTCAAGCCGGTACAGAGACAGTTAATAGGATATCTATGCAGGCAACTGAAGACGGTTTTGATCACCATAATAAATTTTGCTCAAAATTAATGACATGTATGAAAATATATAGTAAATTACACCCTGCACCTTGCACTTTCACTTACAAAGCCCAAAAATGTTTGCTACCTCTGTATGTTCTTGGTTAATATGATATGTTTTGATTTTATATATAATTTTGTTTGTTTTTTGGAATCGGATGCAGGTGCAAAAAAAACGAAGGCGACCAGAGTGCATCTCCATGCATCGGGGGGCCTAGACTGATTCGTCAGTTGAGAAGCCTGCTCAACGTACCGAGCCGGGTTGGCCCGATGATGCCTTTAGTTTTGGTTTTGTTTATTGATGGTCTGAAAACGTTTATGCACTTCAAAAAAATATATACATATGTATATAATAATAATAATAAAAATATTAAAATAAAGAAAATAAATGAGAAGAATGAAATAATATTTAGTTTTTGGCGAAAATATTCAAATTGAATGAACCGCCAATAAACATTAAACAACAACAACAACAACTCCATTGTATAGTGGCCCTATTGAGTTTGACAAAGGTTGTTTATGACAATACGACCCAAGTCCTATCCAATTAACTGCACACCCACCCCCCCCCCCTCCAACCTCATACACTATGTACACCACTGGTTGAGTGTGAGTATTATATAGATTAAAGAATTGGGCCCTGTAACATAACATTCATTAATGGTATGTAGAATTAATTTGTCGTACTAAATATTTAAGTAGTTCATAATAATTTTATAATAAGGCATACCCCCCCCCCCCCCCCACACCACAAAAAAACAAAAACAAACGCTATTTAGAGCTTGTTTTAAGTTGGCTAAAGCACAATCCCACTCTTTTATATACCCTCATTTTGAAGTTGACCGAGGCTCGCCTCCGTTACTTAGACCCCTGTTTCAAAATTGTATAAGGGACATCCCCTGTACCAACGGATCCCCCCCCTCCCCCTTTGGTACCTGGGGCCTCCCCCTCCAAAATGTCTAGCTTCGATACCCCGTTTTACTTTTCACGTATCAACATACTGTTCTTTGTAATAGTTTTTACATTACGCACCAGACGCAAGTTTGCATTCCTAAAATCAAACTGCCAGTCAATACCGATTAATCGAACAATAAACAGAGCCAGAGCGGAATCCCTTTTGTTACCTGAAAGTGCTCGCTATTGTATCATGTGCTCGATGTGTACAGTTTATCGTTCCAAACCCACTTAAATTGTAATTAAATCTGTTCATATCTCTACAATGCATGGATAATATTCAACAGTTTCTGGAGGGAAGGTGTATATCATACATATTTACTGATATGCAAGTTTTCAAGAAAATTGAATAAAGGTTGCTACGACATTCTATTCATGCAATCGGTTCATTTATGGCCTGCTTAAAACGTTAATTTCACTTTCGAAATGGATGTAAAGTTTCTTGAGCTATTTTCTCGGCATCTTATTTCCAGACCGTTCAATATTTGCCTTAGAAAAGCGTCAATAACTCCGCGTTGCAGAATCATTATGAGACAAACTTTATATCATATTAAAGCTTATATATTGCTGAATCGAACTAAATACAAATCCAGAAAATCAACTTTGTCGACTTCTGGTTCTTCTACGTAGGACGGGTCACATATAAGCGAGAAGTGAACTAATACATACAGCTTCGGTTTCTTCCAATATATAAATAATTGCAAGGAGTAATCATAAATGATTGAGAAGGAAGAATAATAGTAGGCGTAGCTTAATAAGCAATGTTCCTCCTTTTAATCCACCAAATGAAAAAAGGCACTGGTCGAAAAATTGGTCTCCGCCAGGACTCGAACCTGGGTCTCCGGCTTGGAACGCCGATGCCTTAACCACTATTGTGATCCAGCTGAAGTAAAAGGCGGCTTGCATTGTTTGTAACTCCTTCCCCATGAATACTTGAGTACAAAGGGCCGAGAGATTGGCTTGCCAATGACCTGAACTGGATCTGTCTTTAATCACACGGTCCCCGTGGCCTAGTGGTTAAGGCATCGGCGTTCCAAGCCGGAGACCCAGGTTCGAGGTTTTCATTGTTTTGTTGAAATAATGATTAAATAGAGAGATCATCAACAACTATTTAAAAACCGCTTTTGAACATTTTTGAAAAAGTGTAAGCATTTTTTTATTTTTTTTTATTTTTTTCCAAAAATCATCGTATTTATTTGGGGCCCAAATAAATACTATCGGATATATTTATTGATATTATATGACCTATATAGATACTGAATTGCAATTGGTCAAAATGCTGTCACGTGACCATCGCTACAAGGATGAGAAGCGTTATATTTTCCAACATGACGTAAATTACGTCATACCTCTGAATATAACGCCGTTTATATCCAGAGGTATGACGTAACAATACAAACTTTTACTGTGGAGTTGGAATTTGGCGTTTACTTTAGTTGAGCTTGTTCTTGTTTAGAAATACTGTACAGTTGGATTTCACCATAAATTTGCGGATTTCTTAACATCTGACACTGCCATTGGAATCAAGAAAGCAAACTAAAAATGGTGAGTCGGCACAATTCTCTATTATCTTTATTTCTTCTATTTATCTTGATTTGTATCTATATAGGTCATCATAATATAACAGAGCTCATAGCCCAGAACAGACCTGAGTGGAACAGAATATCTCGTAGGGGAGCGAAGGGACACACCGTCCTGTGCACCTAAGTCAGTAAGTCAATATAACAGATATTGACTTGTTCCTCCGGGAACCATATAACATTTCATTTCCCTTGGGGAGTTATATTGTTGTCTCGGAATACTATATTTTTCCTCAGCGCTACGCGCTTCGGAAAAATATAATGTCCCTCGACAAAAATATAACTCTCCTCGAGGATCTCAAATGTTCAATATCTGTATAATATTTCAGCAATTTCTGAACCGATTTTGACCAAATAAAGTTTATTCTGCCATTAAAATTGCATGTTCTTTCAAATTCGACGCTCATTTTTTCATTACCTCACGAAAAAATTGTGTTGTGCAGCGCCCTCTCTACCAAAACTGAACTACCCCTTTGAGGTACATTATCGAGTTCTTGCAGCCAGTTTGGCAAACCTAATACACCTATCAGGAAGCGAATTATTGCAATTCTTTAATTATCGATATATGACTTCGAAAGGAAAAGTTGAATAACAAATGTATTTTCATGTAGGCAAATGGAGATTTGAGCTGGCTCCAATTACTAATTTATTTGAACAAATTGATTGCAGGACGACAAAAATGTGAAGCCGTTTGATTTTCGCTGACCAACCACTATTAATCAAAGAACAATGTAAATTGTACGTCGTCGAAAGTGTAATCAGCAATCTATCAAAAACCGTCAGTCACTTAAAGCTACTCAATCCTTTCACTCTTCACTCATTTATCATCTTACTCATCTATCATCAATCCACTTACTAAGTGGACCAATCCCATGATTGTCCAATCACAACCGCTTTTGATTCATACGTGGACCAATCCAATGCCGCCTTGCTTCAGATGTATCGGTTTTATATCCATGGAAGCTTTAAAAGACCGCAGTGCGGTCATCAAGATTGTATATTGTCATATGTACACCTACCCGGAAACCAATTGTGGCATTTATTCGACGATCGTTATGAACATGTTACAAGTTACTGCTTTTTCATCTTAGCATATGTTTTGCAGAATTGAACTTGATTTGATTACTGATTTATTTAAAAAAAGATATTTGCAGGACATGATATAATGCAGAGCACTTTGTCTTTTCCCTGACCGACCACCATCACTTCAAGAACAATGGAATTTTGTACAACATCGAGAACACTATGTCTTGTAGTTCTTCTTTCCCTGTTCCATGTTCAGTTTGGATTCTGTAGTTCACTTGACAGAGGTTTGATACGTGGTCGTGGAGCTAGGCCAGGACCAAAATTAGCATCTACTGGTGTCTGTCACGAATTTCCGTCAACTAGACACGCTGACTGCAGAAGGTTGAATCTCCAACAGGTGCCACAATACTTGAGCTCAAATATTCAGTCAATTACGTTAAAGTTTAATAACATATCAATTCTTAAGAATAGCTCGTTCAGCCGATATACATTCCTTAACGAAATCGACGTGATGGATAACCACATCCATACGATAGAACCTGGAACATTTCACCCACTGAAACAACTTCAAAGATTGAAGTTTGGCTGGAATACATTAACCTTCTTAGATGCTGACCTATTCAAGCATTCTAGTAAATTATTTCATCTCTCACTCACTCACAATGCTATCACATATTTCCCCTCCGAAGCAATGGATTATGCACCTATTGGAGAATTGGAATTAGCTAAAAATAAGTTGACCTTCTTTAATGTGAGCTCGTGTAAGAATAGCCAAGAATTAAAATCCATAGACCTATCCAAGAACGCAATTCGAAAACTCACAAAAGAGACGCTGGTATTAACTTGCCCTACCAAGTTGCTTTCCATCGGGGATAATCCCATCGAGATAGTCGATCCAGAGACAGTCGCAGCACTCACAGTACGGTCTCTGTGGCTCGATGATTTTACGACACCACTTAACATCAACGAACTTCAAAATGTGTTTCTCGGTGTCTCGATGTCCAATTGGATATCAGATCTTTCCATGGTAGGGTCGTTAATAAAACAATATCCACCATATTTATTTCAATATCTTCATTATAAGTATTTAACAAGTCTAGACCTGTCTTGTAACGGCCCTTATATTGTTGATTATCCGATATTAACAAATCTATCTCGCATTTCGAAACTTGTACTCAACAACAACGATCTATCTGTTATTTTGCCAGAATCATTTGATGGAATGCTAAACCTTCGCACTCTGGTTATTGGAGAAGATATTCTTCGGGACTTTAATCCAAAATGTGATGTTTGGAAAGTCAACATTACTGACCTTTATCTGAACTATTGCAGATCGATATGGTTGCAGAACTGTACCTTCAATGGGTTGGAACATTTACGTTTATTAAGTTTGGATGGCAGTAGAATTTCTCGTATGCATATTAAATCTAATAGTTTAATTTCATTGCATTCTTCAGAGGTTATTTTGACAATGATGACACCAAGCTTTGACTTTGATACTCCGAAACTCCAAACTCTGTATTTGCAATCATTTATGAAGGTGCCTCGGCCGATTAGATGGGAAGTGGGCACATGTTTCAAAGATGCAAAATCCTTGCAAGCGATATTCCTGGATAATTCAAATATGTATACAAACAATTTATGGGACAAAGACAATAACGTTTCTTTGTTCCGTGGCCTGCATGACCTTACTCGCCTCTTTCTCAAGAATAACTTCCTACACGAGGTTATACCAGGAATATTTTGGAACTTGACACACTTGCACGAACTTGATCTAAGCTATTGTATAATCAAAACGATTAAATCCAATGCATTTGAAGGATTGATTTCGTTACGAACACTACACCTAGAGGGAAATAAATTGTCATTTCTTCTTACTTCCACCTTAGTTCCTCTGAAGTCTTTGGAAAATCTACATGTTGATGACAACGCGATAGGTAGCCTTGATGTAGATATGTTTAGTTTCTTTTCAAACCTCACAAACATGACTCTTGCTCTTAACTACTTGGTAGGTTTCAATCGCAGCAGCTTTCTCCCCCTGCAGTTCACTTTGAAATCAATTGACGTATCGGGAAACCCACTTGAGTGCAACTGTGACCTGAAATGGTTCGTAGAGTGGTTTGGTGATATACTTTCTAACGCAAATAGAACGATATGTTCATCAGCTTTTTCGACTCTAGAGCCTTTGCGCAGAAAGCAAGTTTTGCTTTTGAGGTCGGGTGAATATTGTCAGGAGAAGATATTCATCTACTGCCTCGTATCACTAGCGCTCATTGGACTATCGTGTATCCTGATTCTTGCGTATTACCACAGGTGGTTACTGCGATACAAAATCTTTCTATTGAGGCTTGCTGTTTTGGGATACAGAGAGATTCGAGATGCCCGAAACAATGACGAGTTCGACTATGATATCAACATAATGTTCACGGAAGCTGACGAAGAATGGGCCGCGCATTATTTCCGACCGGTCCTTGGTAAAGTGCTCCCGAAATTCCAGAGAATCGCTTTCGGTGATGAGGATCTGATGCTTGGCATGCACTACCTGGACGCCGTCTGCCATGTCATCGATAAGAGCTATAAAACCGTGCTGCTGCTCAGCAGGGCCACCGTCAAGGACAAGATGTTCATGACCAAGCTCCGCATTGCCATGGACAACGTGAGCGACACCGAGGTCGAGAACGTTGTCCTGGTCTTCACGGAAAACATTCCTGACGATGAGATCCCGTACACGGTCAGACTCTTCCTGAGTGAACATGGTTCGTACATGTCTTGGGTCGAGGACGAGAGAGCCGAGAGGTACTTCTGGAGTGAGCTGAAGAAACGCTTGACGGTTAATCTGAGAGTCAACCATTTGATCCCCGCAGAATAAAAGACCCGTCGAGCTAACCGGTATTTGTATTTAGTCGCAATACCAAGGAACAGTTAAAGTAACATGACGCCTTCATGTAAGCTTGAAGTACCACTTGAATGAGATTTATCTGAGAGTCAATTAACAATATGATTCCCGCAGAAAAAAAAAAACTACCGTGGATATGATTTCCCGTCTTATTGAGCACATAAGGCTTCGATGTTATGATGCATACTGTGGCGCCTTATTTCGTTTCTGGCTCGGGATCGAACCATGCATGCAGAACATCCGCGCATGTGAATTAAGGACGGTGTTATTGCTTTGAGTTACCGTTCTCAGGTATAATCCTGCAATGATATTGTGTACGTACCATGACACCTCCTTGCAAGGCGCCCTTTGATACAACGATACAATATCAATTTAATGTGTGAACAAATTTATAATGCATGGTATCTGAATGCTTGAACAAACTTATCTCGGGATGGCCCTCCTATTGTTCACATTTTACCGACGCCACCCGACTACCGTATAACAATAAAGGCAGTATGTACAATTTGAAGGTTTCTGGTGTGACGGCGACCGGGTCGTAGATCGACCACAGCAGTACAACTGCGCATAACTGTGACGTGTGGACGCTCTAACCGGCGGATAGTGGACCCCCGTGTGACCATGCTATTGTGCGAACAACATGGCGCCTTCATGTGACTACTGTCATTTTCCAAGGCGCCCTCTCTTATAGAACGATGCTGTCATTTTAATGCGTGAACATATTATAATTTTGTTTTCATTCTTTTTTCTCTTGGAATGGTATCTTATGCCCCGTTGCAGAGAGAGATACAATCGATTGCAAGTTTCCATTTTAATTCAGACAATTAGTGCATTCCAACCAAACAGATTTGCGCATTTAGAGCACATGATCTGACACAATGAATTGCAACGTACAATCGATTGTATCTCTTTCTGCAACGGGGCCCATGGTCATCCACTGCGAGCTTTGATATTTCATTATTTTGTTTTGCTTAATGTTATAATGCCTGTTATGCATATGAACCTGAATATAATGAAAACCTTTAATAATCACTGATCATCTGTAAAAAGATATAGTTAAAAACAAAAGTAACACGGTATGTAAAGAGCGTGGACCAGCAAAACACTTTTCTCTGTTTACATTGCAAGGTTACATTGTAATATTTAGAAAGGTGGATTATGGTAGAATCAACCAAAATTTGCTATAAAATGTAATAATTTTTATATGTAATATCTTAATGAGTTGTTATTAATTTAACATGATTTTCCAATTATGTTTATGCATTATTAAAGTGATACCTGTAAAGAGTCAGATATTGCACAAAATGACATTTGAGACTTCAATCCTATATCAATATCATTGTAAAATACAATAATTGAAAGATTTGTGAAAGTTTGAAAGAAAACGAACACTGTTTACCTAGTGAAAAAAACGAATATTGAGTTCATATTTTATCACCGAATACTGATGGTCTGCCATACATTTGTCGCAGTAATGAATGATCCGTTTGAGATATTCGCACCCGTGTATGTTTACACACGTAGTACAGAATTCATGGAATGTGCACTCGCTCGGCTCAAAGTTCAATCTCCGGAATGTTCTCACGCATGCTGCATGTGGACGTTCTCAGCTAGGACAATTGTACTTTTTATCTAAAGCGTTAATCAACGTGATTGAAATAAAAGATTTAAATGATAATTATCTTCATACTAAAGGGACATTTGAAAAAATCAAACCCTACTTTATTCTTCTTTTACCATAAGCTAAACAACACGGTAGAAGAGAAACGAGGAAGCTCCAAGTAATTTTCGTGGATTTGGACACTTTACAGGTATGACTTTAAGTTAAAGGGACTTAGTAACATTGTCCAAATCCTCAAAATGAAATTATAATTCTAGCGGTTACTTACTTACTTTACTTGTCCAGCATTTGTATATCGCCGTCTATCTAGTCAAACTATTCCGAGGCGCATAATTAATTCTCTCCAGGACAAACAATAAGGGGGTCCTGGTGCAGAAGTTATTGGTATGATAATTCAAATAAATATGTCTTGAGTTTAGAACAAAAAATATCAGCGGTGGGTGAGGTTCGAATGTTTAGAGGCAACACTCTCAGCAGGTTCTGAATGTAGGGTGGTGCCGATCCATGTAGTGCCTTCCATGTCATGAAGAGTACCTTGAACTTCATACGTTCACGTACTGGAAGCCAATGCAGACTCTTCAATACTGGTGTTATATGTTCATATTTCCGGGTGTGTGTGAGCATTCTAGCAGTAGCGTTCTGTACAAGTTTTAATTTGTGAAGGAGCTGTGAGTTGATGCCGTAAGTGAGGAAGTTTCCATAATCAAGTCTTGACATAATCAAAGCGTGCACAACAGTGTTTGCAGCTGAGTCGCTTAGATACCTCCTCATGCTGCTGATGTTTCGAATCTGGAAGTATACGGATTTGCAGGTGTTTTTCCTCATACGTTGTATTCGTATTAACAATAAAATCATGGGACAGGTTTTGGTTTTTCAAACTTCCCTTTCGTTACAAAGATATGTACGATCGAAGTATACAGATAAGAAAAACTCAGGTGGAGTTTTTCTTACCGTGTACAAAGTGAGTGCAGTGAGTTAGTGACTATCACTTTGCATTTTCGCTCATTACTTGGCCATGCAATGTCCATTTGACTTGAAATATTCACACAGTACCCTGTGGACATATGAAATAACAACAATATACATTGCATCAACCATTCATCACTTTTTGCACATGTCAACAAAGTTATTAGATCCCTTTAAATAAATATAAATATACTATTGAACTAAGCCTTGAGAAAAAGGGGGTAACCGCTTGTGGACCGAGGGGACCTTTCTGATAAACTCAATTCGGAGGGGTCATTTTTTTTTTTTTACAGGGCACATCACATTCAAGGTGGAACCGATACCTCTTCCTCTCGCCTCCCTCGGGGGGAGGGGGGGGGGGGGGGGGGTCACTCTCATACAAAAGTGCTACCCACCCGTGTCCATCAACCTCTGAAATGGACCCTAACATCAAAAACTTGTGCACCTTTAGAGGTACCTTTTTGTGGGTTTTTAACTAATGAATGCTGTAAACCAACCTTTTAAAAGAAAAACGTCGACAACATCCAACTGAAAAGATCCCCTTTTTGTGGGGTTTTATATGCATTATTAAGCTAAAAAAATAGAAATATACTATTCAACTAGGCCTTTATTGGGAAGGGGGGGGGGGGGGGAGGTAACCGCTTATGGAACGAGGGGGCGTTGCGGATGAATTTACTTCGGAGGCGTCATTTTTGTTCAGGGCACATCACATGCACGGTGGAATCAATACCCCTCCCCCCCCCCCCCCCCCCCGCCTCATTGGGGCGTATTGCCTCTTGTCTCGAAACCTACATGTACATAACTGCACAAAAGACTATCAATGATCTTTCAAAACTGTAAATACCAGTGTAATTGATCCATTAACGTCAATACAAATGTATAAACTATCCACCTTAATTATTCAAGCACTTTCACTTTTGATCCATATATGGACCAATGATGAACCAGTTAGGTAGCGTGGTCCGATTGATTATGGGGACTGTGGTGGGAGGGGACACACACTACGCATTCCTTTATCTTTAACCGATTTTCCTCTTACGTTTTTTTTTATTGTTTTTTTTTTATTGGGGGCACGTGCCTTCCCCCACTCCGTGCCCCACGTTGCTACGCCACTGCAGTTAAATGTCTTAATGCTTCAGAATTACCATTTTACCCACGTTGCTATGCCACTGCAATTAAATGTCATAATGCTTCTGAATTAGCATTTTTATATCCTTCTATCCACCTGTATATGGATATAATGTCATGTTAAAGTACAGAAAGGTCATTTATCTTTGCCAAGACGAAGGATCTACCAGATTCGCAAGTTCGTGGCTACATTGAATTCCATTTTTACTTGATTAAAATCTTTGAAGAATCGCAGTGCGGCCAATGCCAATGTCCTACACCTTAAAGGAAACAAATAGTTTTAATGTTGTATACTTATACATTCGTAAGGAAAGGTGTCATGACAACGTACTGCATTTTAATCCATGCTAATTTAATGTAGGTTATTTTATCTTGCTTTAATGACTGATGCATTTGGATTGATACAATTGCATGACGTAATATAAAGAAGATAAAGAAGCGAATTTCGATTTTCACTGAACATCCACCATCAAATCAAGAACAATGGAAGCTCGCACAACGTCGCGAGCACTGCGTCTCGCAGTTCTTCTTTACATTATCCTTGCCAAGGGTGGACTCTGTTATTCACTTGACAGAAGTTTGATACGTGTTCATGGGGTGAAGCCAAGACCAAACTTAACATCTCCTGGTGTCTGTCGCGAATCCCTGTCAACTAGACGCGCTGACTGCAACTTTCTGAATCTCCAACAGGTGCCACACTATTTGAGCCCAAATATTCAGTCAATTTCGTTGGATTCGAATGACATATCTATTCTGAAGAATAACTCGTTCAGCCGATATAGATTTCTTACTAAAATTGATGTTAGTGCGAACCACATCCATACGATAGAAAGTGGAACATTCTACCCACTAGAACATCTCCGAGATTTGGATTTGACCATGAATAATTTGACCAACTTAGATGTTGACCTATTTAAGCATTCGAGTAACTTAATTATTCTCAATCTTATTTCAAATTATTTGACAACTTTTCCCTCCGAAACAATAGCTTATGCACCCATTGGAGAGTTGTCATTGATGGAAAATTATTTGACCTTCTTCAATGTAAGCTCGTGTAAGAATAGCCAAGAATACAAATACATAGACATAGCCATAAATGACATTAGACAACTCACAAAAGAGACGTTGGTATTATCCTGCCCTACCGAGGTTCTTTACATCGAGGACAATCCCATCGAGATAGTCGATCCAGACACAATCGCAGCACTCACAGTACGGTCCCTGTGGCTCAACTACTTACCGACGCCACTTAACATCAACGAACTTCAAAATCTGTTTCTAGGAGTCTTAATGTCCAATTGGATTACCGAACTTTCCTTGATAAGGGCATTTTCGTTAATAAAACCATATCCACCGAATCTCTTCCAATATCTTCACGATAAATCTTTAACAATATTAGACTTGTCTGACAACAGCCTTAACATTGTTGATCCTCCGATATTAACAAATCTATCTCGTATTTCGAAACTTTTTCTTGCCAACAACGATATATCTGTTATTTTGCCGGAATCATTTGATGGAATGACAGACCTACGGGCACTGTTTTTGGAGAAAAATAATCTTGGAGACTTTAACCCAAAATGCGATGTATGGAAAGTCAACATTACTGACCTCTTTCTGAACCATAGTCAAGTATTGTGGTTGCAAGAATGCTCCTTCAATGGCTTGGAACATTTACGCGTTTTACATTTGGATCACGCTGAAATTATTAATATGAATATTAAATCAAGTAGTTTAACTTCATTATACGCTCCATTTGTTACTTTGGATATGGAAGGAGTTCTCGGTATTTACTTCAATACTCCAAAACTTAAAAGCCTGTATTTTCAGTCTGTTACGAGTACACTGTGTAGGCCATGGGATCCGCTAGGGTCTTTTAAAGATGCGAATTCCATGCAGACAATTTTCCTGGATAATTCAAAGATGATATTAAACGATTTATGGGACGTATATTATAACATTTCTTTGTTTCGTGGCCTGCATAACCTTACTTTCCTCTCCATCCAATACAGCTTTTTAGATGAAGTTATACCCGGAGTATTTTGGAATTTGACACACTTGCAAGAACTAGATCTAAGATTTGGTAGAATCAAATTGATTATAGCCACTGCTTTTAAGGGTATGATTTCTCTGCGAGCACTGCACCTAGAGGGCAATCAATTGACGTTTCTCCTTAGTTCTACATTAATTCCTCTGAAGTCCTTGGAATATCTGCATGTTGATGACAACGCGTTAGGTTACTTGGGTAAGGATTTGCTCAGGTACATGGTATATTCTTCAAACCTCATAAATGTGACTCTTGCTCGTAACCACCTGGTTGGTTTCAATCGCAGTAGCTTTCTCTCCCTCCTGCCATTCTTGACATCAATTGACGTATCAGGAAACCCGATTGTGTGTAACTGTGACCTGGTGTGGTTTGTTGAGTGGTTTGGCGATATCCTTTCTAACTCGGACGAAACTCTATGTTCGTCGGCTTCGGCAACTCTACAGCCTTTGCGTGGAAAGCAAATTTTACTTTTGAAGTCCGGCGAATATTGTCAGGAGGAGATATTACTCTATTGCCTCGTGTCACTAGCGCTCATTTGTCTATCGTGTATCCTGATTCTTGCGTATTACCAGAGATGGCTACTGCGATACAAAATCTTTCTCTTAAAGCTAGCTATTTTGGGATACAACGAGATTCAAGATGCTCGAAACCATGAAGAGTTCGAATATGATATCAACATTATGTTCACGGAAGCTGACGAAGAATGGGCCACGCGTTATTTTCGACCGGTCCTTGGTGAAGTGCTCCCGGAATTCCAGAGGATCGCTTTCGGTGATGAGGATCTGATGCTTGGCATGCACTACCTGGACGCCGTGTGCCATGCCATCGATACGAGCTACAAGACATTGATGCTGCTCAGCAGGGCGGCCGTCAGGGACAACATGTTCATGACCAAGCTTCGCATTGCCATGGACAACGTGAGTGACACCGAGATCGAGAACGTGGTCCTGGTCTTCACGGAGAACATTCCTGACGATGAGATCCCGTACATGGTCAGACTCTTCCTGAGTGAACATGGTTCGTACATGTCTTGGGTCGAGGGCGAGAGAGCCGAGAGGTACTTCTGGAGTGAGCTGAAGAAACGCTTGACGGTTAATCTGAGAATCAACAATTTGATCCCCGCAGAATAAAAGACCCGTCGAGCTAACCGGTATTTGTATTTAGTCGCAATACCAAGGAACAGTTAAAGTAACATGACGCCTTCCTGTAAGCTTGAAGTACCACTTGAATGAGATTTATCTGAGAGTCAATTAACAATATGATTCCCGCAGAAAAAAAAAACTACCGTGGATATGATTTCCCGTCTTATTGAGCACATAAGGCTTCGATGTTATATGATGCATACTGTGGCGCCTTATTTCGTTTCTGACTGGGGATCGAACCATGCATGCAGAACATCCGCGCATGTGAATTAAGGACGGTGTTATTGCTTTGAGTTACCGTTCTCAGGTATAATCCTGCTATGATATTGTGTGCGTACAATGACACCTCCTTGCAAAGCGCCTTTTGATACAACGATACAATATCAATTTAATGTGTGAACAAATTTATAATGCATGGTATCTGAATGCTTGAACAAACTTATCTCGGGATGGCCCTCCTATTGTTCACATTTTACCGACGCCACCCGACTACCGTATAACAATAAAGGCAGTATGTACAATTTGAAGGTTTCTGGTGTGACGGCGACCGGGTCGTAGATCGACCACAGCAGTACAACTGCGCATAACTGTGACGTGCGGACGCTCTAACCGGCGGATAGCCATGCTATTGTGCGAACAACATGGCGCCTTCATGTGACTACTGTCATTTTGCAAGGCGCCCTCTCTTATAGAACGATGCTGAACATATTATACTTTTTCTCATTAATTTTTCACATGGAATGGGCAAGCTCATAGGCCGCGTTGCAGATCGGAAGAGATACAAACGATTGCAAGTTACACTTATTTGCAAGTCAGTCAATTTGCACGTTTAAACTAAACATATGTTTGCATTTAGAGCAGATGATCTAACTTACAATTAATTGGAACTTACAATCGATTGTATCTCTTTCTGCAACGGGGCCATATGGTCATGGACTTTGAGCTTTGATGTTTAATCATTTTGTTTTGCTTAATGTGATAATGTTTGTTAAACAATTAAACCTTAATATGATCCTCTGTAAAAAAAAAAAAAAAAAAATATATATATATATATAATAAA
This sequence comes from Echinarachnius parma, assembly GCA_037951105.1. Taxonomy (NCBI): domain Eukaryota; kingdom Metazoa; phylum Echinodermata; class Echinoidea; order Clypeasteroida; family Echinarachniidae; genus Echinarachnius; species Echinarachnius parma. Next base: position 261,081 of record JBAMJV010001203.1, on the reverse strand, counting down.
AGAAAACTAACAAGGTATGTAAATAGCATAGGCCAGCAAAATAATTTCCTTTGTATCAAAGATTCACATTGCAAGGTTTCATTGTAGAAAGGTGGGTTATTGTAGAATCAATCAAATTTGCTATAAAATGTAATGATAATTAATATTACTATCTTAGTGAGTTGTTACTAATTTAACATTATTTTCCGATTCTGATTAAGTTAAAATATTCTATTGTACCAAGACTTCATTGGGAAAATGGGAGGGGGGCGGGGGAGGGGGGTAACCGCTTATGGACCGAGGGGGCGTTGCTGATGAACTTAATTTGGAGGCGTCATTTGTTTACAGGGCATATCACATGCATGGTGGAATCAATACCGCTCCCCTCGCTTCACTGGGGCGTATTGCCTCTTGTCTCGAAACATACGTGTAGGCTACATAACTGCACAAAAGATTATCAATGATATTTCAAAACTGTAAATACCAATGTAATTGATCCATTAACGTCATACAAATGTATACATTATCCACCTTAATTATTCAAGCACTTTCACGTTCGATCCATATATGGACAACTGAACCAGTGGAGTAGCATGGCCCCCGTGCTACGCCACTGTAATTAAATGTCCTCATGCAACGGCGCCATGGTCATCAACTGCGAGCTTTGATATTCCATTATTTTGTTTTGCTTAATGTGATAATGCTTGTTATACAATTAAACCAGAATATAATGAAAACCTTTAAAGGGGAATTAACCCTTATCCTTTTGACTTACTGGATGTGATGAGAGCATAACTCTTGTCATTTCTAGTCACTTATTTCCTCATGAATATTCCCAATAATGAAAATAATCAATATTTTATGGCCCACTGTCGTCTGCTTTCAATGCCAACAGGAGGCGGCCATTTCTTCAACTTCTCGCGGTGAAATGACGTGTCAGGCGGAGAACACAATAGCGGGTTACGATAATGCTATTGTGTTCTCCGCCTGCCACGTCATTTCACCGCGAGTAGTTGAAGAAATGGCCGCCTCCTATGGGCATTGAAAGCAGACGACAGGGGTCCATAAAATATTGATTATTTTTGTAATCGGGAATATTCATGAGGAAATAAGTGACTAGCAATGATAGTAGTTATGCTCTCATCACATCCAGTAAGTCAAAAGAATAAGGGTTAATTCCCCTTTAACAATCACTGATCATCTGTAAAAAGATATAGTTAAAACAAAAAAGTAACAAGGTATGTAAAGACCGTGGACCAGCAAAACACTTTTCTTTGTATCAAAGATTTATATTGCAAGGGTTCATTGTATTATTTAGATAGTTGGATTATGCAGTCTCGACACTAGCACTTGCCCTGTTGCCCGGCAAGTAAGATTTGATAAATGGCATAGTTAAATTATTGATCAACTATGAGAGAATAATGTAATACTTTAGGTCGTAAATCTCATCTAGAAGTAAGCGGGCAAGTACATTTTCTGTTTGGGCAAGTACAATTTCAAAATCCATGATTTCGCTTGTCCGAACGGGCCAGTAGAGAAGAAAGGTTAGTGTGGAGCCTTGGATTATGATAAAATCAATCAAAAATTGCAATAAAATTTAAATTATAATTTATACTCCTATCTAAGTGAGTTGTTATTTATTTAAAAAGATTTTCTGATGCTGGTTATGCATTATTAAGCAAAGAAAAATAGAAATATACTATAAGCCTTTATTGGGAAATGAGAGGGGGGGGGGGGGGGGGTAACCGCTTATGGAACGAGGGGGCGTTGCTGATGAACTTACTTCGGAGGCGTAATTTTTGTTCAGGGCACATCACTTGCATGGTGGAATCAATACCCATCCCCTCGCCTCATTGGGGCGTATCGCCTCTTGTCTCGAAACCTATATGTATATAACTGCCCAAAAGAGCGTCAATGAGCTTTCAAAACTGTAAAATACCAATGTAATTGATCCATTAACGTCATACAAATGTATAAATTATCCACCTTAATTATTCAAGCACTTTCACGTTTGATCCATATATGGACCGATGAACCAGTTAGGTAGCGTGATCCGATTGATTATGGGGTTTGGGGTGGGAGGGGACACACACTACGCATTTCTTTAGTTTTCACCGATTTTCCTCTTATGTTTTGTATTATTGTTTTTATTGCCCCTCCCCCCCCCCCCCCACACACACACTGTCCGTGACCCCCGTTGCTTCATCAGTGCAATTAAATGTCATAACACTTCTGAATTACCATTTTTTTTTATATCCTTCTATCCACCTGTATATGTATACAATTTCATTTTCCGTAGTTGTAATTTATCTTTGCCAAGACGAAGGATCTGGCAGATTCGAAAGTTCGTGGCTACATTTAATTTCATTTTTACTTAATTAAAATCTTTGAAGAATCGCAGTGCGGCCAATGCCAATGTCCTACACCTTAAAGGAAACAAATAGTTTTAATGTTGTATACTTATACATTCGTAAGGAAAGGTGTCATGACAACGTACTGCATTTTAATCCATGCTAATTTAATGTAGGTTATTTTATCTTGCTTTAATGACTGATGCATTTGGATTGATACAATTGCATGACGTAATATAAAGAAGATAAAGAAGCGAATTTCGATTTTCACTGAACATCCACCATCAAATCAAGAACAATGGAAGCTCGCACAACGTCGCGAGCACTGCGTCTCGCAGTTCTTCTTTACATTATCCTTGCCAAGGGTGGACTCTGTTATTCACTTGACAGAAGTTTGATACGTGGTCATGGGGTGAAGCCAAGACCAAACTTAACATCTCCTGGTGTCTGTCGCGAATCCCGGTCAACTAGACGCGCTGACTGCAAATTCCTGAATCTCCAACAGTTGCCACAATATTTGCACTATTTGCAATCTGGTGCATACCTAGATAGGAAATCTGGGGAAGCGTGTTATGATTTGGGGGAGGGTGTGGGAGGGGGGTGTCCCCCCTCCCACGGTAAGGAGCCTTTGCATTTTTGGACTTGAAATTTTGCAATCTGGTGCATACCTAGATAGGAAAACTGGGAAAGCGTGTTATGATTTGGTGGAGGGTGTGGGAGGGGGGTGTCCCCCCTCCCAATCTGATGCATACCTAGATAGGAAATTCGGGAGTAAGATTGACTGTATCTGGGAGAGCGTGTTATGATTTGGGGGAGGGGAGTGTCCCCCCTCCCATGGAAGGGAGCTTTTGCATCTTTGGACTTGAAATCGTGCAATCTGGTGCATACCTAGATAGATAGGATATTCGGGAGTAAGATTGACTGCATCTTTGTAAGCACGATATGACTTGATCGACCAGAAATTTTAAATATATTTTTCGCGAAGAAAACAAATAATTGACACACTAATAAATATGCACCCCAACACACACACATATTATATTTATCTTCATACACAGGTCCAACATAAACCATATGCCACATTATGTATTATCAAACAACATAGCCTACAGCCACGAATGAGTGCCGAGGGAGCGAAGCGACCGAGGTCTGGGGCAGAGCCATAGGGGGAGGTTTTGGGAGGGGGTATCCCCCTTCCACGGTTAAGATGTTGCATTTATACACCGTGTCCCAGAAAAAACGAAACCGGGTTTCATGGCAGAAATTTTCTGTCATAATGAATAATTTAATTGATGATATATATATGCCTGGAAAGCTCTGTGTCTCTTCTTTCATTTGATGTGCAACTTATGGCACATACTTCAAGCATGACTGAATTAGAACAATGGAAAGTGGCGTTACCAATATTCAATTTGCACGCATAAATTTGAAGTTTGGGTTTGGGGAGTTTTAAGAGTTGTAAACGTACATATTTTAAAAAAAGGACAGACACCGACATAAAATTCATATTTTTATCTTTTACATGACACCTAATGCTCAAAAAATAAATTATTTATGCCAGAGAACGAGTACAATGAAAACATGCCCTGATTCCCAAGACCAAATTGAGTAAACCTCCTTCCTGATCTAGCCTGACTTTCCTGATCCCCCATGCTTTGATGCATGAGTGAATTTACACAAACATGGGGATCAGGAAACAGGCTAGATCAGGAAAGTTACTCATTTGGGCTGGAATCAAGCATGTTTTCATTGTATTCGTTCTCTGGCATATATAATTTATTTTTTAATCATGAGGTGTCATATAAAAGATAAAATTATGAATTTTCATGCGGTGTCTGTCCTTTTTAAAAATAAGTACGTTTACTACTCTTAAAACTCTCCCCAAAACCTCACCCAAACTTGCAATTTCTGCGCGCAAATTGAATTTTGGTAACACCACTTTCTATCATTCTAATTCAGTCATGCGTAAATTATGTGCCATAAGTTGTATATCAAATAAAAGAAGAGACATATAGCTTTTCAGACATATATATATCATGAAGGAAATTATTCATTATAGCATAAAATTTCTACCATGAAACCCGGTTTCGTTTTTTTCTGGGACACGGTGTATACTTGAAATGGTGCCATTTGGTGCACGTCACACAAGCAGCCAGAGCAATGCCGATGTAGGCACACGGGAACTACATGCCCGGTAGAGAAAAAGTACTCACCCCAGACCATACATAAGTTACACAACAAACTGAGCTAATCTGTTCGCGCGCGAAGCGCAGCGAAAACTTGGATGTATAAATTAGATTTTTAATGTTAGAATTAACAAGTCTTAGCTCATACATTTTATACCACTCACACACACAAACACACGCACCTACACAGACACACATACACATACATTCAAACACACACACGCACAAAAAGAAATGTATTTTCCTAAAACCTGGGGGGGGGGGGATGATTGTACATGTCATCCCCCTACCTTGTGAGGTGGGGGGGGGGGGGGGGGGCTGCATACCCCTCATCCCCCCGTTGTCTACGCCCCTGTTTATGTTCATCTTGGAAAGGAAAAATTAATCAACACTTGCTCAGCGTGAATTTAAGAACCCTTAAATTAATTTTAGTGCTGCCCAGCGCGAATATAACCATGTTTACAGTACCATCATGCAATGTTACATGACAATAGCCTCATTCATTCTTGAGAAACAAAATTGAGAAGAAATAAAGACATAAATAATACGTGTACAAATCTTGACGAAATGAAAGTCAATATGTTTGAGATACATTTCACCTAATACAGGGTGTTTCTTATTGCTAAATAACAGTATTGGGAAAATTACCAAAATATCTTTATTGGCCAAACTATTTGATCAGTATTGTTGAAAAAGTATTTTAAAAAAGGGCTTGTCTGGAATAATCTGAACTTAGTATCGTTAAAATTAGAAATATCAGTTGAAACTTGTAGGCTTGCCGCTGATATAACAGATAGGTTATGATATATTCTTCCACATGGTTGGTGATGCAAGCGTATTTTTCATTTTTTGTGTGTAGGGCATTTCCCAAACTTTCTCAAGCAAAAGATTTTATTAGTATTATGTACCTAATGGCATTGGTCACGTGTGTGACTTTGCAGGGGAGCACTTTTTTCATAATGCTATTTCATTTTGGAAATCATATGAATTATGAAAGGCTAAATTCATATTATTATCAGACAAGTATTATACGTCTGTAAGTAAAATTATACTATAGTCATGAAGAAAAATTTTCTCAAACAGATGTTTTGTTGTGTTTTATAACGTGGTGGTGTATGGTCACGTGTTTGGCAATATGAATAGGAAATGGGAATTTCATTAATATTAGGTTTAAAAAGTAATGAAAGGTTCAATTTTCACAAACTTGGTATCAACATGTACATTACTTCTATGGTACTTACGCATGATCTGGACCATGCGTAACTTTACGCATGACTCGAGACAGTAGTTACGCATGATTCATGCCTTTGTAAGATGCACTTAGAGTCACACTTAGTTACGCAGGACTTAGGGACTTACGCATGACTTTACGCATGACTTAAGCTTTGTGAAACACCCCCCAGGAGAATAAGAAGAAAAACCTTTCGAAATGTCATGATTTTTTGAAACATGTAATGTACATTGATGCAAATGAGTATGAAAATGTCTTAATTCAATGTAAAACGTATATCTCATGCAAATTTGGACATTGATCTTTCAAAAATGGAATAAAACACTGGAAGAAAAAACTTTTAAAAAATGCTCAACATACAAAGATTGGCCTAATAATATTTTAGATACATACATCAGTTCTATATTGTAAATTACTGTTTTTTAATCTTGGTAAAGAGAATAGCTTTTCATAAATTTCTCGAAAAATGATTAATATATTGTCATTAACTACTACTGGTTCTTTTATATATTAAAGGGAAACAAAATGCTGGAATTTTCTGTAGCTGATACTGATAAGTGCATATTTCCTGTCAATTCTAGTCATATATTTCCTTAGAGTAATTACTAATAAGGGAAACAATCAATGTTTTTTAAAACCACTATCAACTGTTTGTCTGACCCCCGGATGCTGCCACGATTTCCAACAGTATCGCATGAAACGTCATCTGAGCGCAACTGAGCGTGCACTAACAAAATACATGTATGTCAGTGATTATGTAACCCACTTTAAAAAAGGTCAAATGGTGTTTCATATGGTACAGTTGGAAAACATGGCACCCTCCAGTGTTCAGTCAAAACAGATACTTATGGTAAAGCGCTTAGAGATAACTATCAATCATATTAGGCGCTAGCTATATAAATCACACTTATTTTGTTTTTATTACTACCATTATTAGTGATACCCAAGAGACAATATAGGACTAGAAGTATTAGGAATAATGCACTTATCAATAACAATAAGGGAAAAGGCCAGCGTTTGGCTCCCCCTTTAAGAATATACATAGCAAACATTTCACTCATAGACACAATTGATGATTTGATTACTTGTCCTGTAATGATCTTGCAAAAGCAAGTCCATATTTTGTATGTAGTAATCAGCATCCTGTTATCTATTTTTTTATATTTTTTTATATTTATTTATTATATTCCTGCATGTCTCACAGTAAACAATTTTGTACATAAAAATAAACTGTCATAACATCGAAATAGAGGTCTGGCAATATAAGCTAGAAGCTTGAAGTGTTGCCACACCTAAGATTTTACAAGTTTTACATATTCTTAAAGATAAAGTAAACATAGATTAATACAAATAAGAAACAAAAAGTAATACAAACAAAAATAAAACATTATTTATAAGTACAGATAAAGATAATAGTTAAGTCTCTACAGTATGTTCTAGAGCAGGAAGAAATGTAGCAGGCATGATTGAAAGGTACAGTCCATACTGGAAGAGAAATACGGGAAAAAGTGGGGGAGAGTTGAGAGAGAGGGGGAGAGGTGTGAAGATGCCTTATGTAATTAATTAACAGTGACATGTCATGCCGAATTACACATACAAATATAAAATACTATAATACATTTTATCGTAAATAATAACAGCTATGTCTTGTCGAATAAGAGTGAATCGCATTGTTTTTCAAAAACATAGAAGTAAACGAGGCAGGCAAAATGCTAGTATTATAACGATACATAAATAAATAGGTTTGAAGACAATTAATTTCACCGACTTTAAGACATTTAAATCTAGCAAACAAAGGATCTGTGTGCTCACGATAACCAACTCCGGCACAAATTCTTAAAGCGTTTTTCTGTAACAAGTGAATGTCATCTGTTACACTCTTTAACACTGCCAACAGAATATTACAATACAAAATATAAGGCAAAATCAAGGCATTATAAATCATTAATAGTATTCTGTCAGACACATATCTTACTCTATATAAAATCCCAATACTCCGAGAAATTGGAGTCATTATACTATTCCGGTGGTCATCCCAGTCTAGCTTCTCATAAATATGAACACCAAGGAACTTAGTAGAAGCCTTTCCCTCCAATACAACACCATTCAGTCTGACAGCTAATTGTTGCTCATTACAAATCTTTCTTCCTTTAAAATGAATATAGTTTGTTTTTGATACATTTAGAGCTAATATATTACTTCGAAACCATCGTGTTAGCTTAGGAAGCTCAATATTAATTCTAGTCTCGACTGTATGAATATCACGATGAGAAAGGAAAATGCTTGTATCGTCTGCAAATAATATATATTGTAAGGCTGTACCGTGTCTCGGCCAATTAGCCGGCTGGCCCCAATAGCCGGCTTGCAAATGCATCCGACACACAAATGCGTGCGATACGCAGGAACGCGCGCACTGACGAGATCAATTTTGCGCTTGGCGAATAATATCACTCCGTTACCGAATTCGAACGCGCTTTCATTTCATAAAACATTCTAAAATATGCGAAAATCTGTGTCTTCGACAAAAGTTTACGATAAAATGGCTATAATAAATTAATATTAAATTACTTTTTCCTGACGCTTTTGTTTAGATGGCGCTCGACCAATAGCCGGCTCCCTAGCTAGGCGCAGGCTAGGCGCTGCCGGCCTACGTACGCGTTGAGTGCAGAGTGCGTTGAGTGCTAGCGCTGGTTGTACCATAATCATTAAATTGTGTAGTGTTAACTTTTATGGTAAATTAAATATTAAATTTGTAATTATGCGGTCGTACATATGATTTAAGCTTTCATAGATCAGAATTTTTTCCTTTCAAACTTAAAATCCCCAAATCCGATCTTTTTAAATATTATTTGCATCGAGAGGGTTCATTCAAAATTTGGGTGATTACATGATGGTGATGATGATGATGAAGACTCGAATATGATTATGATGACAGTGATGAGAATAAAAAAATGAAGATTGGATGAGTTTCCAACAATATCACAATCATAACTACACAAGGAAAATATTACGAGAAATTAATTGCGCCCCAATAATCCACGTCAATCCTCACTCAAAATAAGGCAAACAATATTATTAAAATAATAGTTCGGACCACGCTATGCCACTAAAAATAAAAAATAAATATGTATGATGTTGAAATCGGATGAATTCGGATCATTATTCATATTGATGATGAATAAGTCATGATGATGATTAAAGAGATAGTTGAATTTTGGTAACGGAGGGCGCTACACAAGTTACGATGACGACAATGACGATGATGATGATGATGAAGATGAATGATAATAATATAATTGTATTTGCAATATAGAAAGTGACTATATGATGTTATCATTATTATAATTTGTCATAAAAAACTGAGACAATTCATCATGAGAAGACCTGTGACTGTTCTCACGCTCGGCAGCTAATCGATTCCATTTCAGCAAGGTAATGATGATGATTACGATGATGACAAGATGTTGATGACGATGATTATGATTACGATGATAACGACAATGACGATGATGATGATGATGATGATGATGATGAATGATAATAATATAATTGTATTTGGAATATAGAAAGTGAAAATTAACAAGAACATTATTTTTAACTTCAAAATCATATTTGTTAAGAAGCTTTAGCAATCCATTTTCACGACAAAAAATGGTAGAATTGTATCCATTAACTTTGTACAAATTAAAGCTTCCTCATCCCTCGTGTACCGTATTGTTTTGATTATTCAGAAGAGTCAATGGGTTTTGATTTGTCAAACTTCTTCATGAATATCCGAGATATTAAAGATTCAATTTGAAAGCGTTTACTTTATGGACGGTTTCTGATCGTAGTCGAGAGTTTCTGAATTTGGATACCCAAATGCAGTGTTAAGATAAAATCAGAAAAGGATGTTTTCTGTTCTTACACGGTAAATTGTGTTCATTTTTAATTGAACTTATTTATAACATTATCAAGAATCTTACAATGAAATTTGATGATTGCAGTTTCAAACATTACTTTGCCTGCATGGGGTAAGATAATAAACTAAATGGATCACGTTACATAATTATTATGTATAATATTATTATTTCGTTTTAACTTGCACAATTACCAGAATGAAATGAGTTTAACGAACGTCTATTTTAAATATTATAATGTTTACAGCTTTCTATTTCATGTGTTATGAGTTGATGATGCTTGGAACTCCATAACCACCAAACTCTCCCGAGTTCCTCTCAAAAGAAGTAAAGAATACACAAAAAGAATACACAAAACTGCCGAGATGTTGCTTTCAATGAAACCATGTTAAAAATCAACGTCGCGTGCCTATGGCACGCTTAATTTCATCAAAGCGGCTATGGGTCGCCGTTTCCCTCCTTAAAGAGGGCATTTATACAATATAAATAAATGACCCCAACCTGCTCCTGGCATTATAAAACAAATACAAAACTGAATGTACATAAACTAAGCCCTATGATTTTCACATTGTCAATAACTATATCATAGACTTTCAAACTTTCATCACTGTCTAGCCTGCCAGGACTATTCATTTCTCAACAAAAAAAATAAAGTGAGCATAATACATATTTAACAAACAGGATCGGTTATCTCAAATTAGATCGATAACAAACATTTCCAATGATGCATGAAGACAATGTTTATAAAACAAACATGCATATTTCCTGATTATTACCTAGAAACAAACAATACCTTGTGATTAATTTTTCTTTTTAAACAAACATTTTCTTAAAATCACAAAAATACATGCTTGCAATCAATAAAATGTCTTATACCAATCATTTCCTTTTGGCGTTACAATTCACATATTTTTTCCGCAAAATTGTACAATTTATTTTCCGCAGAAACTTCTTAGCTTCAAATACCTCTATATTATCTGTCACTAAAGAAAAGGTACACCAACTTTTCTTACAACATGCAAATAATACATTTCTTTCCCATATCAACTGCTAGCTGCATCAATCTTTTGATATGAACCATCCTGTAAAAGAAAGAAAAACACATGAATAATTATCTCTTCAAGTAATCCACAGTCTGCCCAGCAATCCTGTTAAAAAAACAAACATTTAACTTAATGCAATAGTACAGTTTTCCAAAAACTTATTACCGGTACATATATTACAAAAGAAATATTTTATTTCTTTTTCTTTAAATGTTCATCAGAATATAATTTCAGTCTTTCCCGATTCTCTTTACTGAGTCCTCTTTGAGCTGAAATTTCAAGTGCTATTTTTTGTTTTAATGTTCACTCCAATATCAGCTCATTCCTTTGTTCACAGTGATTCAATCATTTCAATGTCAATAAAAAGTTTGTGTCCACGTTCTCATTTCACTGTGTTTCTAATTTCTGTTTGAAGTCCAATTCTTCATAATTAATCACAGACCGTTCCATCATCGTCGATCGTCGACCTCCAGTGCCGCGCTTCCCTCGCCAACGACGTCCTCTCTCTCCCACTGGCACCAGCAGAATGCGCTACATCACCAGCAAAGGCCACTGCTTCACTGTCAAGGTGTCTTTGTCATTTCCAGTCCATTTCTTTGTGCTTTTGGTATCAGTCCATTTGGCTTAAAGACACAGATCAATCAATTATTTTTTCCTTTTCTTGAAGTCCAGTATCTCAAACGGTAAGTACTGGCTTCTCGGTTCCGTATTGGCCATCGGAAATAGTTCATTTTGACCGCGAACACGCAGATCAGCATCGGGATGGTCCCTACGCCGTCTCCCACGACGACCTCGCGACTTGCACCGGGGCATCCGCGAACATCTTCCAGCATCACATCCTCCACGTCGTACGCGAGTACGAACCCTTCGACGAGCTCCTGCTCGCCTCCTCGCTTCCATGGCACGTCCTCGACCACATCGTCGCCGTCTACGAACTCTGGCCCTGCGTTGACCACCAAGACGCCATCTAGCAGCACTGGCCAGATATCGACCGCCTTGTCGCTTCTCCACAGTCTGGTCAGCTTCCCCGACATCAGGAGGCTCCTGGAGTGCAGGCTGACTATGCCTGCGGTCACCTGGACTACAAGCTGAATCTGCCGATGACGCGTCATCCCTCTGGTATCCACCAGGTCTCGTCCAGTAATCTGTCCAGTCTCCACCCATCAACTCTCCACCTGGTCCATCCCCTGACCCAATCACAGTCCTGCAATCACCTGGATTGCAAGCAGCGGAGGAAGAGGCTTCATCCATCTGATGTCCACACCCATCCGGCTCAGTCAGAACATCTGTCCAGTACCCAGCTGGCTCGCCTCCTGGTAGAGCAGTCTTCTCCATCACAGGAATTTCATCTCCAGGGATGTTGTCTTCACCACAAACTTGCAGAGACACAAACTCATCGCAAGGAAACTCATCCAGAACAAAATCTGGCACCAACTCACCCAGCCCTGGGATTGGCTCAACCAAAATGACATCAGCAAGGCACTCAGCCTCTCCAGCTTCCTTCAACTTTACCCCTCGTCGCAAATTCTCTAACTTCAATTTCTCCAATTCTGCTCTCTCTATTTCCAAATTAAGTCTTGCTTGCTCCAACTCAAACTTAGCTTGTGCAATACGACTGGCATTAATCTTTTCTATTTGATCCAAGCCAAGATGCCGCAACACTAACCCATAGCAGTTGGAGGAAAACAAACACTGTAATAGTGTGCTACTTCTTTCAAGTAGACTTTCCTCAGACATTTCAATTTGCCTACCGTGACATCTTCAACAAATTCATCTACATCAAACAGGGCATCCATGCTTGACAAAGTTACAAAACAGGTACTAAGATATGCTAATGCAAACTACTGAATGTAGAATAACCAACTTGTAGTCTGTCAAACACAAAGTTATGTAAAACAACATGTACCACCTACAGTAATCTCCTAGCTCTGCTAAGGTCAGGCTCCGAATTACAGATGACTAGAAAATCCACTGCTCCTTCACGCCTGGTCCACCTCCGAGAGACGATCAATTGGTGCACTAAATTGACAACCACGTTCTGCCTGGTCCAACTCCGAAAGACAAATGGGTCGACACACTGACATAACTTGATACATGTGCAAATTTACAAATTACTTAACTACTACCAGCAAGGCAACACCGCACTGCTTCACCTGGACAAACTCCGAAGGGTGAAAACTGTAACAGTAACCACTATACTACTTGTCTGGTCAGACTCCGAAGGACAACATAGCATCTAGACAAACTTGACTCGTCACACAAAACATTGAAAATATCTACATGTGCAAAATACACATCATCACCTGGTCAGACTCCGAAGGGTGATAAGTCAATGACAGAATGTCAAAACCAACATAAAAAATTGTATGGACGGACTCCGAGATACAATTCCAATGATTCACACATGCGCAAAGCTCAACTGCACAGCTCCGTACAGCCATCAAATACCAGAATGGTACAATTTCTGTGATTTTCCATAAAGTCGCCACTCTAACCGACAATAATACTCGAGTTGCCACGTCGGACTTCCTGAAGTCGGCACTCAAACCACAGAAAACACTAACTTAGTACACTTAACAATAAACTTGGACCGTCTAATTAGCCACTAGTTTATCAACCTAGCTACAATGTCTTGTATACTTCTGCCAATTCCAGACAGCAACAACTATCCCGACAATTACATCACAGCCCTATCACTGCATCCAATGCAATTCTACAATCAAAATAGCCCACGTACACAATCGCTACAACTACAAATGTACCCTAGAATTCAAACAAAGTGAATTCACATTCCAAAACGGAATATCCCAGCTAAAAATCTAACTGACGAGTTCTCTCACACACTGCAAAATGCCTAGAAAACCCAGCACTTTATTCCCACAGTGCAACCCGTATACAATTAAACCAAGTATACACAAACTCACTAAGCACGTACTATGTCTATACACATACTGCACGGGCAAATCCACCGTCACAGCGACCCACAACAATCGGCGCGCGCACAACCGATAACTGTATACACCGTACGAGTACGGCGGGATATTAACAGGCAACATCAATTCAAACACACATCACAAATAATCGGCAATTTACTACCTAAACTTGCAGAAACACTACAAATTCGTTTCCCGGACAAGCCCCCATGTTATGAGTTGATGATGCTTGGAACTCCATAACCACCAAACTCTCCCGAGTTCCTCTCAAAAGAAGTAAAGAATACACAAAAAGAATACACAAAACTGCCGAGATGTTGCTTTCAATGAAACCATGTTAAAAATCAACGTCGCGTGCCTATGGCACGCTTAATTACATCAAAGCGGCTATGGGTCGCCGTCACACATGCAAATTTCATGAAATGCCTGTGAACAATATCGATACAAATAACTTTATAACTTCATTCTATCATAGCGTTTTATTCGGAGTCTGAACATATACAATTACTGCGTTTTATTTTCACTATCAATTAGATTGCAGAATAATACAAAAAAAGCTCAGTATCATCGAAATGTTGGTCTATATATAAATTGGAGTTTATAGACCTAATAAAATAGAAATACCCGAATTTTTTTGTGAGCAAAAGCGATTTTAATTCTGATTTGCTAAAATGTGAAAAATCTTTTTTCTATAAAGTTTTGCTTTTTTGCGTCATAATGGAACTTTTGTTATTTATCTGTTGATGGTTTATACATGCAGGAAGTCTATTAAATGGAAAGATATTTGTGATGTAGAATGAGTTTGAAAATATATACCGTATGTTATATATCGGTATAACTTAACTCCGAACATAGAATATGCTCCGAATTAATGCGTTGTATTTCGTTCTAAATATACCATATATGTTGCAAAAAAGGAAAATGTTCAACCTGTATCCTATACAATCATCAAGGTTCGCAACAAATGATTGATGTCAATAGACATGCAATATTGATACAATATGCGATATGAAATGCAATGCATGATTCTTGATACTTGATTCCCTAATAAGATCTAATTAAAGATTATCAACACAATGCGCTCTAGTAATATTTATTAAAATGATGTGATTCGATTGTATGTTGTCACGCTATACACTGCAGGTAGGCTATATAATAATTTATAGTAGTAAGTGTTTATTTTTATTGTTTGGCTATAACCATATTTGTTGTGTTGACATACTGTATTCATGTCAATAACAATTCAATTTATAAGTCTTGATTTGTTCGTGTTGAAGATTTAAGCAGAAATTGTATAGATTTTTCAATTCAAAGGATTTGTTGTTATAATTATCACATGATTTGGTTTTCTTGAATTTAAATTGTGTAAACTCCGTTAAAAGTTTTGAAGAATAAAGCCGAATGATGATATTTATTTCAGTCTACGAATGTAGGTAACATAATAAATGCCTAGTTTGATTGATACCGCACAAGGCTCTCGTAAACGTTATTAAAACATTCTGAGCATTCGTATTTTTAACATGTGAATATTCCTTTGAAACGTAATAAACAGCATTGGATATATTTTCCATTTTTTAAGTGCAGGAACAAACTTTGTGCAATGTGAGTTTTGTTTTGTTTAATCTCAGACGCCGGCAATAACAGTAATGATATGCATGCATGTATATTGTGTGTGTGTGTGTGTGTTTGTCTGTTTTGTATAATACGTATGTGTTTGTTTATTATTAATTTTGCCGGCTTATATATGTTTTGGGCCTTTGTGTATCAAACTGCCCTTATTGAAGCAGCTGTAAGTTGGCGCGTGATGATTTTTATGCATGAAGTGATAATCTTGCCTGCATAAATATTTTGTGATATGACAACGGGTGATAACTTTTCTGTCTGTTTGTGCGTTTGTGTGTGCACGTGTTCGTGGTTGTACACGTGTACTATGTGAGTGAGTGTTTTTCCTAGCAGCATGATAACTTATTGCCCCAAAACCCTGTTTTTCTCCTGGAAACATAAACAAAAAAACCATGGCAGATTCAATCACGTTCTGAATGAAAAGTCTTATCGGAATGAGTTAGAGCATTTCAGTCTAGTATTATCATGAGTGTAAAAAAGTTACAATGAAAAAATAGTGACGATTAGCCAACGATTTCACGAAATAATCGCAAAATAGTACAGGTAGCCGGCTATTGGTTGAAGGGGAGCCGCTTACTGGTTGAGCAAAATGGGTAAAACAATCGTTCCGCGCGCGCGCCGTACGCACCGCCAGAACAAGCGGAGGATTATATTATTATTCAATGACATATGTTCCAAAGATCTAGCTTAATCATTTCCACTGACACGGATTGTCAACAAGGAAAATGAGAGTTCAATTCAATTTTGCCATTTTGCCTGCCGCTTATTGGCCGAGACACGGTAGAGGCATTACATATATCATTAACATAAATAAGAAAGAACAGTGGTAGTCCAGTCAATCTAGAAAATATAAGGGGGTAACCTCGGCAAAATTGCAAAATTGCAAAATTGCAATTTCTTCGAAATTTTGTTCAGGAAACTCCCCTGAACAACATACTAAATGTCCAAAGAAATCAAAGCTGGGGAAAGTGGTTTAATTTGCATTATAAAGATAATTAGCTAATTTGCATAATTGTGAAATAAGATCAGGGGTCATTTTCTATCTAGGAATAGTACACTAGTAATTAAAACAAATATTCTATGGTATTTTGGGGCAATTAATCCATTTCCGGTGCTCGTTTGCAAGTGCCATATGGGCAAAACGCTAAAATCAATGATGGCTGCTCATAATTTGCATATTCATGAATATAGTATTGGTTTTCAGTGGCTACAGCCGCTAATAATCAATAATTACAGAGTTTTTTCTTAAATCGTGTTCTAAATGTGTATCAAAGATACTGCAGCTTGGTTGCCGCCTTGGCAACCTCTAGCAATGCATATAATTAGCATAATTTGATTATTTACAGAATTTGCATATTCCCAGAAATCAGGTAAAATCGTGGATAGTGTAAACCCAGAAGGTAAAAAAGACAAGAAATAACACTTATCCAAGGTGTGGGGGCAGGAAATCCATTTATGATACCTAATTTGACGTATCACCTTGGCAACCCACATTAATCCAAGATGGCTGCCTTTTGCATTTTAAAGGAGATAATGCTATTTGACACTTTAACGGCATTTATTTTATGAGAGTATAATTGTGTTACTGGTAGCAACCAACTACATTGAAATTCAAGTATTCTTATTGCTAATTCCAATAATTGAGAATCCAAAATTATAATATCGTGTATCATTACATGTGTAATTTGAGGAGCAGCCATCTTGGATTTAAGAAGGTTGCCATGGTGCTATATGGTAATAAGTATGAAAAATGGACTTGTTGCCCCAAAAACCTTGGAAAAGTGGTATAACTTGTCATTTTTACTTTCCGAGTTCCCAATATACTCAATTTGGGGAAATATGCAAATTAGGTAAATAACCCAATTATGCAAATAACATTGCTAAAGGTTGCCAAGGTGGCAACTAATCTAAAATATCTTCACTACATACTTAGCACATGAATGAAAAATAAAAAAATCTGGAATTATTGCTTATTAGAGGCTGTAAAGGCCCAGTCCCATACTGACGATTTTCACGGCGAATCGCAACGATTTGACATTCGTCGAGAAAATCGCTTAGGTCGTGTTGCGTCGTGTTACATCGTATCGGTTCTTCCCCCAAAACCGTCGCGCATCGTGAAGAAAATCGTGAAAATCGCCGTCTTCAACTGTTCAAAACAATCGCCACGCCACGACGATTTTCACAAAAAATCATTGTATTTACCGTTGCATATTCGTGTCAAGTCGTTCCACATCGTTGCAATTCGTTGCGAGTCGTATGGCTTCGTTGTGAAGATCGCCGCTGTCCGTTTTTTAACTGACCATGGGCGTAGAGACTTACGTAATACCTATTCATCACGAGGGGGGGGGGGGGGGGGTGAATGACTAGATCATCCCCCTTTTGAAAGGTATCAATGACAGATCTACCCCCGTGGAACTGACTCAAACAAGTCCGATTGTTCATATGGTGCACTGCCCTATTGTTCCATAAAAAGAATGAAAGGAAATCGTCGCGACATGGCGATAGTTTTGAACAGTCCCAAAACATTTGTTGTGCTAAGACGATTCATGGCGTTCTTCGCGATGCGCAACGGTTCGCAGAACGAATTACAACGACTCGCAACGAACTACAACGACTCGCGACGACTCAAGCGATTTTCTCCACGAATGATAATTCGTTGCGAGTCGCCGCAAAAATCGCCACTATGGGACCACAACTTTTTTTCTGCCACGATTTTCTACCGCAATGGTTAAAGACAAAAGAAGGACGAGCTGACTCGTCGAACAACGACGAAGAACGAATATTCGTCTTGAGTCGCCGTACAATTCTTCCCAATTCGTTGTTAAATCGTGGCTAAATCGAGTCGATTCGTTCTAGTAAATCGTTGCGAGTCGTTGCGAGTCGCCGTGAAAATCGTCAGTATGGGACTGGGCCTTAACCACTGAAAACCAATAATATTCATAAATATGCAAATTATGAGCAGCCATATTGGCTCTTAGGGCGTTGCCCATACGGCACATGCAAATGAGCACCGTTAATTGATTCCTTGCCCTAAATTACCCTATAATAATCGTTTTTATCAATATTGTACTATTCCTAGATAGAAAATGACCCCTGACCACATTTCCGAAATTTGCAAATTAGCTCATTATCTTTATAATACAAATTGAACCACTTTCCCTAGCTTCAATTTCTTAGGACTTTATAATGTTGTTCAGAGGAGTTTCCTGAACAGAATTCCTAAGAAAATTCCCATGTTGCAATTTTGCAGAGGTCAAGACTGTATATTGACTGGACTATGGCCCTAGAATAGAACCTTGAGGGACACCACATTTTAAAGAAGAATATCAGAATTTACAGAATTATAACATGTATACTGCCTTCTGTTAGATAAATAACTAGCAAACCATTTCAGAGCGATACCTCTCACTCCATAATGTTCCAATTTATACAACAAGATTGAGTGGTCAAGAGTGTAAAAAACTTTACTCAAATCCATAAATACTCCAACCACATGCTGGCGATCAGCAAGGGCTTGTGACACACCGTCATAAAATTTCATCAAGGCAAGGTCAGTTGAATGTGCTTTACGAAAGCCATACTGGTCTGGATTGAGCAACTCATGTTTGTCTAAGAATGCGTAGAGCCTATTATAAACAACTCTCTCCAATAACTTTGAAAAGCTTGGCAAAATCGAAATTGGTCTATAATTACATACATTCATAACATTATCTTTTTTATGAACAGGAACAACTATACTCCAGTTACCAGAGAGATATTACAAATATGTGCAAGGGGGACTAAAATCAGTCCAATGACCTCTTTCAAAAAGGAAGTACTTATCTCATCGTGCCTACAAGATTTACTTTTTTTCAATGAAAAAACAATATCAAGTATCTCAAACGAATCCACAGGCTTTAAACAGAGAGATGCTTGGGATGGGTTTAAAAGGTACTCTTTGTTATTTGTCCCATTACTATCTATTTTCCTTGCTTGATTAAGCCCAATATTAGCAAAATAATTATTATATACGTTAGCAATATCTCCTAGATCAACAATTTCTTTATCATCATTTACAATTTTGTGAGGAGCTTCCATTCGGTTGCGCTTACACAAAATGTCTTTCACAACTCTCCAGGTAGAGGACAATCATATTGCCGCTCGCACTTTCAAATTTCTTTGAATAAAATAATTTCCGTGCGGGCCTTATAATGGATGTCAATTTATTGCGATATTTCTTATACTTCTCTACATTTACAAGTGAGGATTTCTTTACACTCCTTTTATATGAAACATTTCTCCTTTTAATATATCGAAGAATTCCTTTCGTAATCCAAGGTTGTCTCCCCTTCCTTAATCTAATGCGTTCCAAGGGTATGTGCTTATCAAAATAAGAAGAAAATGTTCTCAAAAAGAACTCAAAGGCCTGCTCAGCATTATCACAAGCTATCACATCAGCCCATTCTTCTAAAAATAAAGCATTATTCAAATTAAGTATGTCAAGTTGCGCTTACTATCATGACTAGCCTATCCGATAGGCGTCTGAGCTTTCTGGCAAGTACTAATCGCGTTATGGAGACGGAAAACCGGTGATCTCGAACCCGATGCGCGGAGCACGCTCAAACTAGGCATATCGCGGTTAGTACACTGCCGGTAGAACCTGCCAGACAGCACGATGCCTATCGGATAGGCTATATCATGACCCGAAATGGCTGTCATGTTCTGCCATCTTGCAATCACTCATCGGCAACCTTAAGAATAACTTCAAAAGAGAACGGCATGAAAGCATATCCATCTCCATGGAAAAACTTGCTTTGGAATTCAACCCTGAGAAAAGAGAGAGAGAGAGAGATGGAAACATGAATGAAGGTTGTTTTTAAATGTAAAAAGATATTAACACATCATTGGAGAAAAGGAAACAATTGAAATGTTTAAAGGGGTAGTTTAGTTTTGGTAGAGAGGGCGCTGCACATCACAATTTTGTTGTGAGGTAATGAAAAACTGAGTGTCGAATTTGAGAGAACATGCAATTTTAAGGGCAGAATAAACTTTATTTGGTCAAAATCGACCCAGAAACGGCTGAAATATCAATAAATATATCTGACCTTAAAATTATTTGTGGCCCAAATAATTAAATGTTTTTTCAAAAAAAAAAAAAAATGCTTGCACTTTTTCAAAAATTTTCAAAAGCGTTTTTAAAAATAGTTGTTGATGATCTCTCTATTTAATCATTATTTCAATAAAACATCACATGCATAATTTTGAACAATTTTTGAAACCAATACCTTTGTAGAAAGCGCCGTCTTGTGTTTTAATGGCTCTTTTTGAATGATAACGGGCTGTTTACTTATAGTCGTTTGTAATTTTGTATACCTTTCGAGCATGGTGGAATTATAACAATTAGTTTATAATGTTACTGTCCAGGTTTGGTTACTAAAGTTCAGCCTTACCAAAACTGTACTACCCCTTTAACTGCTTTCAATTAAGAAGAGAACAAAATGAGAAATCTTGCAAAGTCTCTCAATAATTGCTGCTCTCCTCAGTCCCATTTTCTCTGGCCCAAAAACCTGCACATTGTATTAAGAAAGCATATTCAGATTACTTCAATGTAATACCAATGCAGTTTTAAACATTTTTGTTTAATGGGGGTCCTGAAACTTGTTCATGAGACTTTCAGGGAGATTTTGTTATGCGCATCAGAAATTCCTTATCATAATCTTTAACAATATATTAAGTCAAATATTTTGTTTCTATCTTATCATGAATTCAAATAAAATAGAGTGTTCTTTGACTCCCCACATTCAAAACTGATGCCTCTGCCATTGCAAACTTTCTATATCATGTTCATATTAATTTTTTAGAAAAATTTGGTAATCTAATGGCCATTTTGAACTATTCTGGAATTTTCTAGAAATTTCTGAACTTTTAGAAGTTACCAGAAACTTTAATTTCCCATTCAATTTACATTAGAAGCAAAATGTTTACCAGATGACCCCTGAATAACTCCATCTTCACTTTGAAGGTGTGAATATCACTTCAAGGTCTGGAGCTAGTCAAATTTGTACATATATTAGCCCTGTGACCAGGGGCGTAGACAACGGGGGGATGAGGGGGATGCATCCCCCCCACCTCACAAGGTGGGGGGGATGACATGTACAATCATCCCCCCCAGGTTTTAGGGAAGGATATATTTTGTTGTGTGTATCTATACGAGTGGAAAAATAACACATTACTTGTATGCATAGGCGTACCCCGGGGAGGTGGGGTTTGGCGGTTCAATCCCCCCCCCCCCCCCATTGACCCAAAAATGGCTGTAAGGGGGGGGTTTGAACCCCCCTTTTCACATTTTAGCTGGTCTCGAGACTACTTTTAAGCTGTCTTGACCGTCTAAAACCTGGTCTCGACCGACTAAAACGTGGTAACAACCGACTAAAACCCGATCTCGGTACCCAAAATTGTCAAAGATCTGCGGTATCGAGTTCGAAAATTGTGAAAGTATTTGGACTGAGAGAGTTTAATGAACCTGGTCTCGGTCTCGACAATTTTGAAAGTATACTTGGTCTCGGATTCTAAAATTGTTTCCTACCCCCCCCCCCCCCCCCCCCCCCCACTGAGAGAGGTTTTCAACTTTGAAGGTACTTTATCTCGGGCTCGAAAATTGTGAAAGTACTTGGTCTCGACTTCGTAAAAATTGACGGTCACCCCCACCCCCCCCCCCCCCCCCCCACTGAGAGGGGTTTTCAACTTTGAAGGGACTTGGTCTCGGACTCGAAAATTGTGAAAGTACTTGGTCTCGGCTTCGAAAATTGTTTACGGAACCCCCCCCCCCCCCCCCCCCCCCCACTGAGAGGGGTTTTCAACTTTGAAGGTACTTGGTCTCGGGCTCGAAAATTGTGAAAGTACTTGGTCTCGAAATGAGAGGACTTCCAAGCAATTGCCTTGGTCTCAAAATATTTGGGCAGGGGGTCTCGGGCGCGAACAAATTAGTCTTGGTCTGGTGAACTGAACAGCAAATCATCCCCCCCAGGTGTAAGAACCTGTCTACGCTACTGCCTGTGACCTTTGACCTCAAATTCTAAATAGTATATTATTTGGTTCCCGCAATTCTTGAAAAAAAAACACAACTATTTTCCATATGCTGTGTTTCCTATACCCTTTGACCATTGATCAATGGACCCCCATCCTACTAGTAAGCTCATCATTCCATTACTATGAATACCAATTTACTTAATCAATTTGATAGCAATGCTCATACATGTCAGACATCTTGTTATTAAAATATGATTGGAATAAGATCACAAACTTGAAAAAGTCCACTCAAAAGTATTTTGTTGGCAAGTGTGTGTTGGCTTACCAGTGTAGACGTAGAGTATGTAGGAATGCAGACAGTCCCTCCATGAAGAGCAGGATGCTAACAGTTAAGACTGCCCATGCAGCAAACACAGCCCATGTAGCAAAGGCACCAATGTATCCATTCCTCCTCAGACCGATTGCTAACATCATGTTCCACAGCACCTCCGACAACTCTGCACACAAAATGACAAGTCATTCACACATGGACATCAAGGCAAATTACAAACTTTCATTTATCTAATTTACACTTCATGAACATGCATTTCTGATAACCTAGGGTTAAGATCAGACTGAGCTATAGCACTTTACATCTAAACGTACAACGCAAAATATCTGTTTTTAGGGTAACACCGTGACATATTGATGACTATAAATGAGACAGTCACTGAAGCGGAACGAAGATCGAAAATGACAAAATTGAACAAGGCGATAGCCGTAAAGTGTCTCGCCCACTTGCACGCACTTGAACTCATTTGACCTTTGACCCCAGAATATCATGGAGGCCAATATAGGGCACCTACCAATTAAGTTTGGTTACAAACAGATGCAGGGATGGAAAGTTATCAACCCTAATAGACACTTGCAGGTACAATTTCACATTGACCCTCATTTGACCTTTGACCTACTTATGTGACCTTTGACCCCAGAATATCATGGAGGCCAATGTAGGGCATCTACAAATCAAGTTTGGTTACAAACAGATGCAGGGTTGGAACGTTATCAACCTTAATAGACTCTTGCAGGTAAAACTTCACATTGACCCTCATTTGACCTTTGAACTACTTATGTGACCTTTGACCCCAGAATATCATGGAGGCTAATGTAAGGCACATACCAATCAAGTTTGGTTACAAACAGATGTAGGGTTGGAAAGTTATCAACCCTAATAGACTCTTGCAGGTAAAACTTCACATTGACCTTCATTTGAACTTTGACCTACTTATGTGACATTTGACCCCAGAGTATCATGGAGGCCAATAAAGGGCATCTACCAATCACGTTTGGTTACAAACAGATGCAGGGTTGGAAAGTTATCAACCGTAATAGACTCTTGCAGGTAAAACTTCACATTGACCCTCATTTGTCCTTTGACCTACTGATGTAACCTTTGACCCCAGAATATCATGGAGGCCAATGTAGGGCATCTACCAATCTAGTTTGGTTACAAACAGATGCAGGGTTGGAAAGTTATCAACCCTTATACACTCTTGCAGGTAAAACTTCACATTGACCCTCATTTGACATTTGACCTACTTATGTGACATTTGACCCCAGAATATCATGAAGGCCAATGTAGGACATCTACCAATCAAGTTTGGTTACAAACAGATGTAGGGTTGGAAAGTTATCAACCCTAATAGACTCTTGCAGGTAAAACTTCACATTGAACCTCATTTGACCTTTGACCTACTTATGTGACCTTTGACCCCAGAATATTATGGAGGCCAATGTAGGGCATCTACCAATCAAGTTTGGTTACAAACAGATGCAGGGTTGGAAAGTTATCAACCCTAATAGACTCTTGCAGGTAAAACTTCACATTGACCCTCATTTGACCTTTGACCTACTCTTGTGAACTTTGACCCCAGAATATCATGGAAGCCAATGTAGGGCATCTACTAACCTAACCAGGCGCCGTGCGAAGTACGGCGCCTGGCATACTTAAGTGTGTATACCGTGAGGCTAACGGCAAACACACTTATAAAAACAAACATGGCTTAGATCTGGGTTCATACTTACGAATTCTGTTATGTATGGACTTCAATGTTCCAAATGGTGAAATGTCTGAGGCTCCATTCGTTGTATTGATACTGAAATTTACGTTAGAAATGCCAAGATTATGGTAGTGACGAAAATGGTATCCGAATTTTTCGCGAGGTCGCAGGTCAAGCTTATCTGGCGTACGAGCGCTGGATGTGTGCGCGTTCTGTACAGCGATTGATAATTCGTCGTCTGCATGCTGCGGCGGTACCGACTAACTATTTCTGCGTGCGCGATAGACCCCTGTACAGTGAGTACAGTCCCTGGCTTATGTGTTGTATTAGTCGACCGATCGCCATTTACGCGCGGAATATTGCCGACGAGTTTTGAGGTGAGGTCATCATTGCAGCGATCAAAGACAAAGCCGGATTCTAACAAGGACTACCGTAATAAATCATCAATTTGAGGTAAGTTATCATTCTTTTTCAACAAATTAAATATCATGCAAGGTAGGTTGAATGTTTAATTAATTGCTAGAACTAAAACAAATTAATAAATAATGAAAGGAAAGTTGATAAATCACCTCGTCGCAAAAACACCCAAACATTTGGAGCGACGTCGCGTCACACTGATCACAGTTAAGCATCGCCTAACTGATCACAGTTAGGCATCTACCAATCAAGTTTGGTTACAAACAGATGCAGGGTTGGAAAGTTATTCAACTTTATGTAAGCGTCACAGACGGACGGACGGATGGACGGACGGATGCAATTTGGATCCCTTATGCCCGGCGCAGACAGAGCCGACTCGACTGGTTGTCATTCCGATCGGCTCAGTTTTCAGTGCCTCGCGACACACATTTTGCCAGTCGAGAGACAGTCGGATGCCAGTTGGGGCCGATTCAACACGATAAATCTGCTCCGACCGACCGGGCCCAACTCTAGCCTGATGAAAACCAGTCGGATCGGGTCGAGTCGGCTCTGTCTGCGCCGGGCTTTAGTCTCCCCTCCACCTACGGTGGGCTCGACAAACAGTGAAGCAATGATCTTATCAACACTGAAATAAAATTTTATGAAAACTCATTAAGAATGTTTTGTAAAAAATAATTGAAAATTAATTTATGCTAAATAATTACAATAAAATAATAGTTTAGAATCATTTTTTTAAAAAACAAAATGCACTTCTGGAGAGTTTAATCTTTGAGCTTTCATTTGATACCAAATTTGTTATGGTTCAAAGAATTTGACAAATCAGTGGTTATGTCAATGCTTGCTTGGAATTGCCCTTGGGCTATTTCGTCTTTAATCTGTGCTCATTCAGCCATGAAGTGATGAATATCTCTGATTTTCACACGAAATGTACATAACAACTGTACCAATAGTGTGGTAAGATGAAATCTTGAGACAATTATCGGTTATGAAATTATGAGCAGCTTTTTAGGGGGGTAGTTACTTTTTTTAGTTCGGTTTATTAGTAGAATTATGAAATGAGAAAGGCTCAGATAGTCCTTTTGGCTTCATCATAACTCCCAGCAGAACCTATACCCAATGAACCATTTAAGAATGACTATAGATTCACACCTTTATAGACCTTGATGGGACACATATGCCCTATCAAACAACCACTCTTATTATTTATCATATCATCAACATACTAGCTTGATGAATTTCACTTATTTTGTATGTAATCACTTTAAACACTGCTACATTTTATCTTACCAGCATGAGCCAAGCTGAGAGCCCAGAGACGCAGGTAAGAAGCAGTGTGAGAGATGCAGCCCAGACAGTACTCTATAGTGTGGATTGCCTGGTACACAAATGTCTCTCCAAAGTCAAACTAAAGAGTACAAAGTAAAACATAAAAAGAAAACAAAAGAAAGTATAACATTCAATGCTAATCATGGCATCAAATATCTAAATTTGTTCATATTTAACTCAATCTCCACAAGTCAGCGTGTTGTGGTGATTGGTTGATATCACATGAACATCAGTGACTTGTTGTGGTGATTGGTTGATATCACATGAACATCAGTGACTTGTTGTGGTGATTGGTTGACATCACATGAACATCACTGACTTGTTGTGGTGATTGGTTGATATATCACATGAACATCACTGACTCGTTGTGGTGATTGGTTGACATCACATAGATGAAGATAAATATGACACCCACATAACATTTTAGATCAAAGAACACTGTTATTTGGACAATATGAATACAAAGATGAAATAAATCCTCCCTTCAAGAGTTTACATTCCCACTACTGATTTTGTTAAGCTGATTTATCATAATATTAAAACCATGCATGTTGAAAGTATTCACATGAGGTCCTTGTATAAATACACTTTTTTTCATATACTCATTACAAAAAGAAATTGGAACCTTGTTTAAGTTGAAATATTTCATATTAATATGATAAAATGTACAACATCATACATCAAATTAAAGGAAATCAATTCCTCTACAGGCTGGCGGGTTATAAATTAAAGACAGAATCGTTCATGCATGACCTATCCTAGTCAATAAACAAAAGCTATTATGTCTGTTTTTAAGAATGTGAAGTACTGGTCTAATACCCCCGTCACATATAGCTACGCTCTCGCGCCGCTCCTAATCCCCATTCATAAAATTGCTACGCTCCTAATCCCCATTCATACATTTGGCAGTGGGAGGCGAAACATTGTCCGAACGATGATTAAATGACGAATGAATGGGAGGATTATCGCACATAGGTGAAAGGATAGCCTCTCATGCATGGACATACAATGGCTCCCTGAACAAAACAGTAGGTCGCCAAAGACTCACGACCGCTTTCGAGCGCTTTCGACATGTCCAAAGCTTAAAAAGCGGTCGTGGGTCGGTCGTGGGTCTTTTGGCCACCTAGTCTTTTGTTCAGCGAGCTATTGTCTGTGCATTCATTGAAGGATATCTATTGACACATGTGAGATAATCTTCCCATTCAGATCCTCATTGGACAAAAGACATTTTGCAGATACATTCCAGTGATTGTGATCAGCTATTGTCTAGATCGTGGCTAGAGCGTGGCTCTAGTCTGACGCCGCCATAAGAGAAGCTGTGTGGCCCACTTGACATGGACCTATGAGAAGTGTGTGGCTTACCTCATCTTGAGGTTTCTCCTTGAAATGACTGGTCTCAGCCTCCATGTCATCATGATGCAGCAGGCCGGTGGTCTCCTCTGGGTCACCGTTCAGCATGCGCACATCACGATACATCACTGCCTGCAACATATCAACAGAACAACAACGTCTATATTAATATAAGGTTTGTAAACCAGCTGATCAACTATAGAAGCATTGATTCATTGTGGTCTGGTCTGGAGGTAGTGAGATTTACCCCTCAACCCCCCCTCCCCCTTCACTTATTCTTGACTCAGTTTCTTAGAATGGAAGTAAGGACGAGTAATGATATTTGGCACCTTTGCGCACGAGCGGTATGCACAAATTAGAACGCAAATTACAAGCAAACATTACTTACTCAACAACCAAAAAGGTTGGGAACTAAAAGTAATATTTCTGGAGAAATGCTCACTTTTTGTGGTCTTTTTGTAAATCACAACTGAACAAAAATATGGAGGAAGAATCAGTATATTAAATGGAAATCCTTAAATTTTGTTTGAATAAGGCTGCTCAAAATCTGTAAACCAAATCTAGAGATTTCACAATTAAGAGCTATTTTTTGTGCATACAATGAGCCCTGTGACCTTTGAACTCATACACTCATTAAGATACATTCATGTACCAAGATTCATGACAATAAGTCAATTGGTTCTTGAGATATCGTGATGATGAACTATTTGTGTATGACTATGTTTAATGTAATCAGTGCATTGGCTCCTCAAGATACATACATATACCAAGTTTGGTGACAATAAGTCAATTAGTTCATGAGATATTGCGACAATAAGCTATTTTCGTACATATTATAAACCCTGTGACCTTTTACCTCATGACCCAAAAATCTAATCAGTTCATTGACTCCTCAAGATACATGCATGTACCAAGATTAGTGAAAATTTGTCAACTGGTTCTTGAGATATAGCGATAAAGAGAACGGGACGTACATACGTACGCACGGACAGACAACCGGCCACTTCGTTGCGGAGGCATACAAACATAAGAAAACAAATTACAGATATCCGCTTTTCAATTTACTACATTTGATTTCCACTTATAGGTATGGTGAAATCCCGGCTTTGATTCAGGTTTATAGCTTTAAATATGTGCCTATATTGATGTACCACACTCTTTTTTTCAATGAAATCCTTAAGTTGGGCAAAAAAGGTAAATTTCATGCAACTTTTTTGCTTGTTTTCGCATCGGCGTTCCATGCTGCTAAAAAAGTTATTTATAGCGGAGCGGGAATGTGCACACGTGCAACCCGGATCATGACATCACAAGCAGACCGCAATACGGAGGAACGTGCATGGTTTACATGCAGAGCCTATGACTTGCTAGTAAAACAAACTCGTTTTTGCTTGTAAATTGAGGCTTAACTGAAAATTCCTAAGAAATGAATTATAGCAGCTTGTAGCAACACATCTGAGTGTAGATCATGATATAAACTTGAACAAATGTTTGCAAATATTGAAAAAAATCGAAATAATATCTCTCTGTCAACGTGAGTATTGCACTCAGCGTGTACGTCTATGACCGAGCTATACTGCGATTGCCTGCATGTGACGTCACAAAGATGACGTCATTTTTCTTCGCCCGGACCCAATTTTTTTACGGGGATTACTAAAGTGAATTTAAAAGTTGATTTTTTAATTTTATTTTACTGGGTTTTCCGACGCGGAAAATATGTTTTATTAGTAATCTTCATGGAAATCTACCTTAGATACAGTAAAGCACAGTTTCTAGGCAGTTTTCTTGTCAGCCAACCTTTAATATGTTTAGCTGATTCATTGCCACAATACAACTAATTTTAACTTATTCAAGAGAAAGCTGTGTATAGAATTTTATAATTTCTTATATACATGTACATGCTACAAAAAACAATCTCAAATGTAAGAAAGAAGGAATAGATCAGAAGTTTTACAAATATTTCAGTACTTGATTGATATTTTGGTCATTCAGTTGTACACGGCAAACGCAGGCAGCTTGACATATTTGAAATATTTTCTCACTGTGTGAAATGAAAGTCACAGACGCTGGTTTTGTATATACCCACAAAATGCGGGGGAAATACCAGAAATGGCATCACAATACAGTTTAAAAACTCCCATATTTCTAGGTAGAAGAAGTTTTATAGAATGGAATCTTCACAAAAGGTCTGAAATATTTTCTTTTTAAGGGGATGAAATAACTAGCCCTGGATAGTAATTAAAGGCTGTTTGAGCTGCATAAAGATTGTAACATCAGACGACAATCCACCAACCGTGGTCACAAAGAGATCAGTTACAACTGCGCTACAGAACTATTAAAGCCAAATGATAGTACTGGGAAACGTCCCACCGACAAAAACTTAAAATAATATGCCATGTGAAAGAATATATCATAATTTATCTGTTAACGTAAAGATTTGGCGCCAAACTGCATTGAAATTGAATATTTGAGCAATAAAAAGTTCGAAATTAAAACTAAGTCCCTGACACAATTAAACCGCATGTTCGCGGCCGAGTGCAATGTCTAGTATGGTAAATTCTGCACAACCTGGGCTCCGGACAAGAATTGCGTATAGCTACGCCGGCGTAACAGGCCAAACTGGTGGTGAATTTTAGGCCCAGTATAAACATTTCGACTTATATTTCTTAATTTAACGATACTAAGGTTCAGATTTTTACCACGCAAGCCATTTGTTATACTATTTCAACAATACTAATCAATTTAGTTTTGCCACTAAAGTTATTTTCGGTAATTTTCGCAAAACCGTCATTAGGCTTTAAACATGAACAAATTTACGGACGAGCGAAGGATCATGGGAATAAAATGACGGTCTAACGTTTTATTATTTTGAGGTCTTACAATCATTGCAACACAAAAAGGAGGTTTCAAGGCCTGTTTTAGTCAGGCAAGCTCTTAATTAAATGTCATTTTTCTTTCATATAAGACAATAATCTCACAATTTTTAAAATGTGGCTTGCAGAAGCACAAGACATTTTTGACTGAATAATGGCTCTAATTTCAATTCATTAAAGGGACTGTCCCTCTTTTACAAAACATCTGAGCAGTTTCCAGTTGATGGATGGGGATGAATGTAACACACACAAACAAAATCAGATCGAACAGCCCTGTAATTTGGATTCTACGGATAAAAAACGAATGCGTCCCTCCATCAAACTATATAGCGGTCAATTAAAGAGTTTAACTGATTTAGCATAATATTACAACAATATTGTACTTTTTCTTATAAAGGTATTGTGAAGTCGACATTTGTAAAGGTACGTCACGGAAAAAATCTCAAAAATGAAGAATATGTAATTACATGTAGTCAGTGCGAGGTTTGGTTATTTTGTTTAATATTGGGTCATGCTATTATTATGTGTGTGCGGGTCACATAGGGGTCACGCATTACGTTGTGGTACTTCGTGGAATCCGTGTATGAACTTCCTCACTGGGTTAATACACGTAAATGCAGAATTAACGGTTGGTTGTCGTTTTATTAGTTTTAGGTCTATAACTTCACGAACAAGATATTTCAAGCCCTAATTGTTTCAGGCATGCTATTAAATGACATGTTCTTTCATATAAGACAATAACCTCGCAACTTTTGAAATTTGGCTTGCAAAAGAGGGAATGTCCCTTTAAAACTTTGATTTTGTCAAGGAATCAACGTGACTACAAAGTAAAACATAAACATTTAAAAACTTTTTCAAAATTACTTTACATTTTTTTTTTAACGGTCCTTTTAACTTTTCGTAAACGTTTTGACTCGGCACAAATTTAAAAATAACGATAATTTCCCCAAAACTTTGCAATTCGTATTCATAATGTTACCATGTACCATGTAAAAAATGTATCCAGATTACACTAAGTTAATAACTTGATTGGTTAAAATTAATTGTAACTATATTCTCTTCAGTAGAAATGCCACCTTACCTTCTTCACTTTGCGATTATGCTGAGCTCTTAGGATGAGAGGTTTTGGAAACAACATCCAAGGAATGCATGCCACGCCCAGTAAGAAGAGGAACAACTGCAGCTTACCCTGTAAACAAACACCATGACAGACAATACACAAGTCAGAAGTTTAAATTTGTTATAACGGTAATGGAAACAATAATTGTCTGATCCTGGATTTATCAATTTACACTTTCTACTTCAAATGAGAAGGTTATGGGCAGAGTTGGTGTATAAAGCTCAGTACATGTAATTTTATATTTTATCAAAGTTTGTACAAAATATATTAAAACGGTGGTTCTTAAATATTAAATTTATATTCTATTTGTCTTTACCAAAAGTATAACTGTTTTGAAACATTGATATCGGGGAATTACGGTAGTATCAATTAGTATAAAAAGGGGGAATGCATTATCCCATTATATCACACCAAAAATGTGTGATGTCATGCCAGTTAATGCCAGGCGTTATACAGGTGAAGTATTTTTAAAAGGGGGTTTTGTGGGTCCGTGGACAAAACCCCCCACCCCCCAGGGTTTCTTTCTGCTAGAAACTTAAACACTTTTGAATATTTGTCTGTAAAGGGACACTATTTCCTTGCATCTTCTCCATCTCAAATTTACAAATATAAATGAAAAAAAGCAAAGAAAATAGGGTAAGGGAAAATTGGCGGAAATCGGTGGAGATATATTATGCCATACATATATTTGTTTACTCATCACAATTTGCAGGAACACTTGTTGTCATTTGCTACTCTGCATCACTATTAATAACACATATAATTCCATATATAGTGTAATATAAAGTTATTTGAATCTAGCTTGTAACCTATTGCACACAATAGATCAATTTGGTGATCATGCAGCTTAATTACTTAAATCGAGTGCTCATAGAAACAATCATGTACCCATAGTTCAACTGGCCTTTTCATAGTGGG
Source organism: Echinarachnius parma (assembly GCA_037951105.1). Classification (NCBI taxonomy): domain Eukaryota; kingdom Metazoa; phylum Echinodermata; class Echinoidea; order Clypeasteroida; family Echinarachniidae; genus Echinarachnius; species Echinarachnius parma. Next base: position 228,788 of record JBAMJV010001203.1, on the reverse strand, counting down.
AATGGGATTTATTTAACTTATTTTATTCCATTCATATTACCCTCCATAAAAGTTTATAAGTTAATGATTATAACATCTAAACTCACCGTAATGTTTACTCTTAGATGAATTTTGTATTTATGGATAGGATAAACTTTCAACGGACGATGGAAGTACTCAGATAAAGTGTACATTATACATTGACATTGTCTGCTCATGATACCTGGCGGGACATCATCAAAACATCAATTGGTGTTTCTTAGTTCGAAGAGTGCTTATTTTCCAATCCCGAGGTGTGTTTTTGAATTGCTGTAGTTTGCTAGGATCCCTGACTTGTCATTTGTATATTGTTAGCCCCTAGCTTTCTAGGGATGCATATTAAAAATATGCGAAGTATATTATTGTTCATGAATGTTCTTGAGCTAATGTGACCATAAGAACGAGATGTACATAAGTATGAATGGACAGACAATCTGAAAGCATAATGCCTCTGGCCACTTAGATGCGGAAGCATAAGGAAGTCACACTTGACAGTTGAAATACTATTTCATTGTCATATTTATTCATGGTAGACTAATGTTGCAGAATGTTTACCTGTCCTGTGAACATGACTGGGTCTGGTGGCGTCATCAGACCCATGTTGATGAGGGTGAGGATGAGGCTGGGGGCACGATGCATGTTCCATACATCAAACATCAGCCACTTGATAAAGACGAGCGTCACCAGGTAGCCAAAGATTGACACCATGAAGATCAACTGAGGCACAAACTCACACCAGATGTTCACAGAATTCTTGAAATGGCTGAATAAACACATCGCTGGTTATTGTATTGTGATTCTAAATGTTCCATGTTTATATATATGTACTGCTCAGCATATCCTTTAACAAAGGTATGCCCTGGGCCTTTTCTATTGATTCACTTTGTTTTCCTTTGTTCACATATATATTCACTAAAGTGATGTTTCACAGTTAGTTTAAACACCAAATGAAAATACAAGTAGAGACATTTGACTGTGAAACTGCAAAACATTAGCAGTAAATGAGGAGAAATAAACAATAACTATACTTCGCACACAAAATTCCGCAATCGAGATGTGTGCATTAATAACTTTTCTATTAGGTTATTACCATTGATAAATTTGGTATCATTGGAAAGCGTGCATTCTCCCATTTACATTGATATAACATTTGCTATGAGTATTTCATCATGGAATGTGCATTGCATCCAAATGTAGGGCAAAGTCAAAAGTGAAATGTTGCAAAATGCACTGATATTGTCAACAAAGGGCCTTCCTTTTGTTTGAAGATTAAAACGTGGCTTGAATGCCTATTACGTTATTACCATTCATCAATTTTGTATCATTGGAAAGCGTGAATCCTCTCCTTTACATTGATATAACATTTGCTATGGATATTTTATCATGGAATGTGCATTACATCCGAATGTAGGGCAAAGTAAAAAATGAAATGTTGCAAAATGCACTGATTTTGTCAACAGTATGCCTACCTTTTGTTTGAAGATTAAAACGTGGCTTGAATGCATGACCACCTCACCCCCATTCAAGCCAAGGAAGGCACTCTGTTGACAAAATAAGTGCATTTTGCAACATTTCACTTTTGACTTTGCCCTACATTTAGATGCAATGCACATTCCATGATAAGATATTCATAGCAAATTTCATACCAATGTAAAGGGGAGAATTCACGCTTTCCAACGGTACCAAATTTATGAATGGTTATAGCATAATACAAAAATTATTAATGCGCAAACCTCGATTGCGGAACTTTTTGTGCGAGGTATAGATGGATCTTTGAATGCTCTCAGTCAAAAGAAATGTTTCGGCTAGTGCATGCTTTTTATAACAAGCACAAAATTAATTGCACTGAATCAATTTGGGTTGTAATAGGTCAACCGGATCTTGAAATATGACCCTGTAACCTGACCTCATGACCCCCCCCCCCCCCCCCCCCAAATCCAACCTCATCAAGATGAATACAAGTTTGAATGCAATTTATAGACAGGTTCTTGTGATACTGCAATTCTAAGTTATTATTCGCATATAAGATGATGACGTCATAATGAAAATAAATTGAGCATTCCTATTGGTTGATTACTGATGTGTAATCCGGTATAGTGAACGTTACGACAGGTCTGGCAACGTGCACTATCACTTCAATTTATGCATGCTATGTGTGTACAAAATTAAAGAGAATTAAAAAGAAATGGTAATTTTTCAAAATTTGCAAGAGTAATATCATTGTTGCAGTTTATTGAGTATTGAGAAATTTCAAATTGCACTGTTTTACAGCTGAAATTGATGCATTCAGCCACATGTACTGTTTCAAAACAATGTACAGGCATGCACAATTTATTGTGACTTTTGAAATTGGGTCATTTTTTCTATGATGTGATGAATATCTTTGATTATCACACAAAATGTACATAACAACTGTAGAAATATTGTAGCAAGACGACATATTGAAACACTTATTGGAATATGAAATTATGAGGATTTATTCAGGGGGACTTACTTGTTGTGTTGGGATTATAATGAGCTCTGTGACTTTTTAACTTTGACCTCAATACCCTAAATCTTACGAGTACATTTGCTGCCAAAGATACATACAAGAACTAACTTTGATGGTGATCTGTTGAACGGTTCTCGAGATATTGCAATTACAAGCTATTTTTGCATATATAAATTAGCGCTGTGACATTTGACCTCATTACCCCAAAATCTAATCACTTTATTGGCTTCTCATCGACGTATGTTTCAAGTATGACGGCAATCCGTCAATCAGTTCTTGAGATAACGCGATCATAAATTATCATTGCATGTATGAGCCCTGTGACCTTTGACCTCATGGCCCCAAAATCTAATCAGTTCATAGGCTCCTCAGTTCGTTGGCTATCAAACCGAAGTGATTAATACATTTGACAGACTATTCTCCCATTCTCCTGCACATTTTGATTCCAGGTATGTACTGGGCCTTTCGTTACACTGTACATTGTACTACATATCTATAAATTTGTGAAGTTACCATTTCCAAAGACATATTGAATATTACACACACCATTCAAGACTTGCTGCCTAGCGACAAACATTGTGCTGATGTAACTTTAAAAAAAGTATACTGAGTATTAAAACAAAAATTAATTCTGAGGATGCGCATAATAAATGAATTTCTCAATTTACCCAAATAAGCCAACCTCATTCGTATTAAGCATCTGCATGGCTATTATGCTAGATTATATACAGATTACATTGCAGTGATTTTTGTAATTAATTTTTCAACTTGAATTTGCAAGTGTAGCAATTGATAGTAGAGCATTCAGAATAGTAGTGACTCACATGTGGTTGAAGAGACCAAGGACAACTCCAAACATCATCTGACCAATGCCCAGAATCACAGACATCTTCATCTTGAAGGAGTTCAAGAAGTTGATCTTATTGTGTGCCAGCTGCCAAATCTGAAATAGCACGGAATCAAAGAATATGAATAGCCTACAAATATCATTCACAAAATATATAAACCTATCATTATGTTAAACATTCCATATTTGTAAACAAATTTAAATACTTTTGAGGCATTACCACATGCTATATCCAGTCATTTTGGGAGATCATTTTAATTGTACTATTTATGATATAATCACTATTATAAATATATCAACAGAAGTTGAAGGAAATGGCATTCAATTAAAATCAGAACAAGCTGCCATTCCATTCCTTTGTTTGTTTGTCATGAATGACACTCATGTTTGGTTTCATCGTGGTTTTCTTGTATATTATTCAATGACAATACATAATGTAGTCCATATATGCTCTTCTTCTTTTTTAAACAACTTTTCGCATGTACCCAGGTCGAAAAAACAGTTGAAACCAGTTGGAAATTCAACTGTTTTTTTACTGGTTTTAACTGGCATCAAACGGTAGCAGTTAAAATTCCCGGTTCCCAGTAAACATTAATGAACAGATCTAGCAGACCAGTTAAAACCAATAGAAATACCAGTTGAAACCAATTCGAAATACCAGTTGAAACCAACTACTTTAACTGGTCCTCATGTACTGGTTAATTCCACTACTGGTTTCTTTATGGTTTCAACTGGGTTTCTTACTGGTCAGCCTAACTGGGTTCTTACTGGATTCTTACTGGATTATTACTGGTTGTTCCAGTTGATTCCAGTGTACCAATTTCCATATTGAAATCAGTTGGTATCAACTGGTACCAGTTGGCAACTAATTTTCAACTGTTTTTTCGACCTGGGTAGGCTACATGTATATTACAATCCTGGTGCTAATTGAATAGTTCATTATCAATATGTTATTAATGCTAAGCTTATGGTACATTGTGCAATTTAATTCCCATTATTTATACAAAGTGACCAAACAAGGAGTAATAACCAGGCATACAGAATGTTGTATTCAGTAAAAGTGTGTACATAATTAACAAAGATATAAGAAAACCAGCATGAAACCAAACAAAAGTGTTATTCATGAGCGGGACAAAATAATGAATGGCAGCTTGTTCTGGTTTAATTGAATGCCATTTCCTTCAACCCATTTTGAAAGTAGAAGTGATCAGCTAAAGTTGCATGTGCCATTCCAATAGCTTTACTGAGCTCTTTGCTTTGCATTGCTAAATTCATAGACAATGTTATTCTCTATTACAGCTTTGCATTGCTAAAGTCAGAGACAATGTTATTCTCTATTACTGATTTGCATTGCTAAAGTCAGAGACAATGTTATTCTCAATTAAAAACAATCAGAAGAACAAATTGAAGAGATGATTTGTAAACTTTTAACTTGGTTTGAATACCAGGTCCCATATTCATGAAAGCCTGCTAGCATAATAGTTTCATGCTAAGTCTATTTTGGCTGATGAGGCATAGGTACTAAACATATGAGCTTTTAGTTGTTATCTTCGGTTATGTTTAGTGTTTATGTTTAGTCTATTTCACTCAGCGTGCAGCCCCGCAAGTACTTGAACTCGGTTTATGACCATTTGGTCTACTACCATTTGGTCCACTAGCCAGTTGGTCTACTGCTATTTGGTCCACACCAATTTGGTCCACTATCCAGTTGGTCTACTGTAATTTGGTCTACACCCTATACGTCTACTAACCATTTGGTCTACTAGTCATTTAGTCTACATTTAACTTGGTCCACACTCTAATTGGTCTACACCCCATTTGGTCTATTAGTATTTTGGTCCACTATCCAGTTGGTCTACTGTAATTTGGTCTACACCCTATACGTCTACTACCCATTTAGTCTACTAGTTATTTGGTCTACTATGTATTTGGTCTACATTCTATTTAGACTACTATCAATTTCGTCTACAAATCATTTAGTCTACAATCCATTTGGTCTACAACTTATTTGGTCTACCCGACATGTGGTCTACGATGCTCTTGGTCTACTAGTCATTTGGGCTACTACCCAATACGTCTACAAACCATTTGGTCTACTAGCAATAAGTCTATACAACAACGCCCACGCTGTGTATGAAATGTTGTTCACCATGTACAGTTAGTTGTTAAATGAACCAATATTTTGAAGTGATGACTAGGGATGGCTAGGGAGCAAAGTTAAAGGGATAGTTGAGTGTTAGTATAGGGGGCACTTCACAAACAAAACAATTGTGAGATAATGAAAAACTGGTTAAAACTTTTTTTTTTAGAGAGCGCCCCTCTTGAGTTGTAACAGCACTTTTTGAATGATAACAGGGGTTTTACCTAGTCGTTTTTAACTGTGTTATGTGTATATTTTTCGAGCATGGTGAAGTTATAACTATTATGGTGCAGGTTTTCATGGTTTTGGTTACTTAAGTTAAGTTTGACAAATACTCAACTATCCCTTTAAATGGAAGGGGGTAATAAATGTGTTTTTTGCCGTTTACTCTACTATACATGAAAAGGTGCACATGCATTAATGATTTTCCGTAGTAATACATGTTTGTTGTGCTGTTAGGGTGCTTGGGGGGGGGGGGGGGGGAGGGGGTGGTGTTCACCCTGAAAGGCCCTATTTGTATGTTTATGTTTGCAATCTGTTTAGGATCACACAACGTGGACGAACTCGCCACTCTTGCTGCACCCACCCACCTGGACATATTCTGACATATTTATAACCCTGAGCATAGGTCCACAATTATAGGTTGGGGGCCTCTTTCCCTTCTGAAAAACAATTAACACTCTGATAGACTCAGTATGTAGGCTCTAAAGGGAATCTAGTAACTGACTAGTGCACGTAGTGATTGATACTGTTGTTGATAGCGTGTGAATCAAGGGCGTCGATTTCTTCTTGCCATTGGGGGGGGGGGGGGGGGGGAGGGGGATGATTCGTCATTTTGAGTATCTCTGGCGAGGGAGCGAAGCGACAACCCAGCAGCGTGCCCGGGTTTTTTATGGCTGAGCAGGGGGGGGGGGGGGGCAAAGCTTTTTTAATTCAGCTGTTAAATGGGTAGTTTAGTTTTGGGAGAGAGGGCGCTGCACATCACAATTTGTTTGTGAGGTAATGAAAAACTGAGTGTCGAATTTAAGGAACATGCAATTTTAATTGCAGAATGAACTTTATTTGGTCAAAATCGACCCAGAAACGGCTGAAATATCCATAAATATATCTGATCTTATAATTATTTGGGGCCTAAATAATTAGATGATTTTTTCAAAAAATTCAAAAAATGCTTGCACTTTTTCTAAAATGTTCAAAAGCGTTTTTTAAATAGTTGTTGATGCTCTCTCTATTTAATCATTATTTCAATAAAACATCACATGCATAATTTTGTATGAAAAATGGTTGAAACCAATGCCTTTTTAGAAAGCACCCTCTTGGGTTTTAAGGCTCTTTTTTAATGATAACAGGCTTTTTACTTAGTCGTTTTTAACTTTGTATACCTTTCGAGCATGGTAGAGTTATAACTATTAGTTTATAATGTTACTGTCCAGGTTTGGTTAATAAAGTTTAGCCTTACCAAAACTGTACTACCCCTTTAAGAAATTGGGAGATTATTAAGTGCACATTGCAAGCATCATGAGCTGGGCTTTGTCCAATATGAACTTTAGCCTGATAGCATTCTGATGGAACCCTGAATAGCATCAGTCATGGGATACCCACATTGGGAAGCTTATTGGGGGTCCATGGGGCGGAGCCCCCGGAAGCTTTGGGATTTGTAATATCCAGATATAAAGATGTTGTCTATAGAGTTAACTATTCTTTAGTTAATTGCCTTTTGAATTAGCTGTTTGGAGATTGGAAGATTATTAAGTGCACATTGCAAGCATCCTGTTATCATGAGGGCATTGTCCAAGTATGGGTGAATTTTAGCCTGATAGATAAATACGGTCGATTGCAATCATCCTGATGAAACCCTGAATAGAATAAGTCAAGGGATACCCACATTGAAAAGCTTATTGGGGGTCCAGGGGGCGAAGACCCCGGAAGCTTTGGGATTTGCAATATCCAAAAATACAATTAACCATTGAATAGTTAGCTCAATTTTAGTGAGCGAAGCGCAAACGCACAGTGGGCCAGGATCGCCTGAAAGTTTGCCAAGAGAGAAGTCCTGAATAAAACTATTTAATGTGTACATGGTTGGTACTGGGTCAAATAACCTTAATGGGGGTTCCAGGGGCGCAGCCCCGGAAGATTTTTTATTTGGGCAGTTTAGCATTATCAAAAAGTGGTTTAAAGAAGACTATAGTAACAACTTCCATTCATGAGAGGGGGCAATGCTCCCTAATTTTAATGTTATTATATATTTTTGAACACCAAATATTGGGGGGATGCTAATACAGGCCATCCCCCACCTGAAATATTGGGGGATATATCCCCCCATCCCCCCCCCCCCCCCCCCCTCCCCCGTGATCGATGCCCCTGGTGTGAATTGTAGCGTTGTGACATGTTCACTTAGAAATGTGTAAAAAGTGTTCATGCAAAATGGATGCTTCACCAAATGGATGGCCCAGTAATGAGAGAAAGTGTCGCAAACTGATATTCGCTTGATACTCAGTGATTGCAACTTTGCAGTATATATTTCAAAATCTGAACTGATCAAATTGATTATTTAATCAAAGGGAAATATATAGAAAAAGAAAGAAACAACAAGATATAAATAGAGCCATCACATAAACACATACCGTAAGAATTTTGCATTTAAAGAATGTTACTCGCTATTTAAAGCAAAACAAAAACGCCCCACCCACAATAAATACTTTTTAAAAAGTACACTATTAGGGGTCTAGTAACTTTGTTAACAGGTGCAAAAAGTGATGAGTGGTCGATACAATGTATACTGTTGTTATCTGATATGTCCACAGGGTGTTGTGTACAAATTTCCAGTTAAAGGGATAGTTGAGTTCTGGTAAAGAGAGTACAGTTATTTTAGTAAGCAAAACCTGCACCATTACATTACAAACTATAGTTATGACTCCACCGGGCTCGACATGTATACACATTATTCCAAACGTTCATTAAAAAAGAGCCTTTACAACCCAAAAGCGCACTCTCTAAACACTCATTGGTTTTAACCATTTTAAATATTGTGCATACATAGATGTTATGTTAGAGAGATTTATCAACAACTATTTAAAAAACACTGTTGTAAAATTTTGAAAAGAGGAAGTGTTTTTTTTTTATTTGTTAACGGCTGGTTCAAAAATGTGGAATAATTGTGGGGCCCCACATTTATTACGAATGGATATGTATAAGGATGTTTCAGCCATTTCTGAATCCCGAGCTCTGTTTCAAATTGAAGCCCATCCTTGTGCGTTTATTTTTCTATTTAAAAACGAAACAAAAAATGAATATTGTACCAGATTCCTGTGTTTTTTTTGCGATTTTGAAAATGGAAAAACGAGCATAATACATTATCAATTTTCAAATAGAAAAAATAAATATTTAAAAACGGATAATGGCGAGTGTTTTGCATTTAAGAATTCAGAATCCCCAAAAGTATGTTCAAATTGAAGCCCGCCATCATGGGTTAATTTTGTTTGCGCGCGATCTGCACTTAAAGGACCTAAAGAATACAACGTACTTTGACACTTATTCCATAGTTGATGACTTGAAACATAGGTCTGCCGAAAAAAAATCCATGAAAATAAACACAGTAGTGGTTTAAGACTAGTTTTCTGATGCCAAATCTCACTTAGCAGCCAGTTTACGCCCCACCCACATTAAGGGTCTGGAATCGGCAGCGTGATCGACATGTGATTGACAATGCATTGGCTTACGTCATGACGCGTCATCTACAGAATTTAGTTCATAATTAGTCCGTTCTTTAGATGACGTCACATTTTGGCGATTTAAAACGGGCGTTCCCAGGACAATTAGATATTTACTAATTACCCCGAAATTGATTGATTTCATGAGAAATGACTGCCAAATTCTTTTTCTTCGGGAAAAGTTACATATAGAGAGCCGAATTGTGAAAATTAGGCCATCTAGACGCTGTAGTTCCTTTAATACACAGTACTCCATTTTAAAAAAGTGTGACAATTTAGTGATTCATTAGATTGTCCCGCTTTCTGAAGAGAACAGGACTGGTATAATGGTGGAGACTCCAGTGTAGGCACGTTATCTGTGCATGTGATAGAATGTCTGTGCGCGCGTGTGTCTGTTATACATAAGGCGCTATATAAGTGCAATATATTATTATTATTATTATAGATACTTCTATCGATGTTATGTAAAACAGTTATCTTTGTAAGTTATGATTTTTTTTAAATAAACCTACCCTATATATATATATATACATGACATATATCTTTACAAAGTATATAAAACCGATTAAAGGGACTTAGTAACTTTGTCCAAATCCTCAAAATCCAATTGGAAATCTAGCAGTTCTCTTATACCTTGTTTAGTTCGTATTAACAAAAAAAGCATGGGACAGGTTACGTTTTTTTTCTTCAAATTTCCCTTTCGTTACAAATTGAAGTTTGCAGATAATAAATGTGAGTTAGTGAATATATCACTTTGCATTTTGCTATACTCGGCCATATAACATCCATTTGACTTGAAATTTTCACACAATACCCTGTGGACATAATAGATAACAACAATATACATTATATCAACCAATCATCACTTTTTGCACATGTCAACAAAGTTACTAGATCCCTTTAAAGGGACAGATCCACTTTTACAAAACGTCTCAACAGCTTTCAGTTGACGGATGGGGATCAATGTAACACGCAAAAAAAAAATCAGAGCGAACAGCCCTCTAATTTGGATTCTACGAATGAAAAACGAATGCGTCCCTCCATTTAAACTATATATCGGTCAATAAAGGAGTTCAACTGATTTAGCATAGTATTACAACAATATAGTACTAATTCTCGTAAAGGTATTGTGAAGCCGACATTTGTTAACGTATGTCACGGAAAAGGATCTCAAAAAGAAAGAATATATAATTACATGTAGTCGGTTTAAGCGAAGTTTGGGTATTTTGCTTGGTAAACGCTCACACATTAGTACTTATGCGCGGCTCACGTAGCTAGCGGGGGTCACGTAGGGGTCATGCATACCGATCTGGCACTCCGTGAAATCTATGTACGAACTTACTCACCGGCCAAAAATACGTATGTACATAATTAACCGACGTCCCTCAGTTTATTCAGTTTTAGGTCTATAACTCCACGAAAAAGAGATTTCAAGCCCTAATTTTTTCAGGCATGCTATTAAATGACATTTCCTTTCATATAAGGCAATAACCTCGCAACTTTTGAATTTTGGCTTGCAAAAGTGGATCTCTCCCTTTAATATTGTCTGTTTGTGTAAGAAAAACAAAATGACGTAAAATAATCAGAAAGGCGCTACTATATAAACTGTAAAACCAACACCAATACATGACAAGAATATACAAGGTCAACATTACCACGTTATGCAAAAGTTGAAAATGTCTGAAAACAATATAAGAACATTATATAAGTTCACATGACAATAAGCTAAATATGATGCAGAATTTCTACACATTGGCGCAATATATTGTGACATTAGGTATTAGTTGTGTCTTTATTCTTTTTATTTGATTAACGTGAAGTTAATTAATGCTGTGCTGTTTTAATAAGAAATTCTTAGGAAATCCTCACACTCGATTCCACTTTTTATACTTCATGTTTGTGAATAATATGACTTTGAGTATAATTGCTTTCCTCTCAGTGAATTGTTTTGTCTGGACAGCCAAAGTGTTATGTCTGCCCACTGCAGTGAACCCCCATAAAACTATGGAATGTGGCCAGTTTGGCCTTGGTGGTCAAACACTATGCTGTACTGTAGAACGTTCTACATACATTATTCACGATACAGTAGTCGAAGCAACATCATACTATAAAACACTTTTGTTCCGAGTTATAGAATGACTGCATGATCTCTCCAGCCGGGGTCATATTATGTATAATTGAATATGGTAAATGGTAATTTTAATCATGTTTACAGAGATGTGTTTATATGATCATTGATGCTGATAGTAATGTTAATACTCTTCTTTTCTCTTACTCTCTCTTTCAATCTCTCTGCTCTATCGTCTTTGACTCTCTGTTCCTATCTCCCTTTTGTATACTCCATGATGACTTTCTGTATTAAGTTTATTTTGTTTTGCAATGTAGGCTACATATGAATATTTACCATGATATGATATGTACCTCAATGTCCGATAATAATTTGATCAAAACATCAAACGTATATAAGGGGTTCATAAAAAAGAGATACATAGGGCGTGCCCCCACGTAATTTGCATGCTCTCGCCACTCGTTAAAGAAATGGCAAATGAAATACGGCAGATTGACTAATTGGCTTGCAAATGGACTGTGGACCAAATAGACCAAATCGATTGTAGACGAACAGATGTGTAGACTAAATGACTGGTAGACCAAATATATTGTAGACCACTTGTTTGGTAGACGAAATGGATGGTGGACCAAATGTACATGTAGACCAAATGATTTGTAGACCAAATGTACATGTAGACCAAATCGATTGTAGACCAAATGAATAGTAGACCAAATGTATAGTAGACTAACTGGTTAGTAGACCAATTAAATAGTAGACCAAGTGATTCGTAGACTAACTGGATGTAGACTAAATGATGTATAGACCAATTGGTAGTAGCCCAATTGATAAGTAGACTAACTGGCTATTAGACGAAATGCACATTAGACTAATTGAGTAGTAGACCATGTGGTTATTGGACGAATTGGCAGATAGACGAATTGGCGTATAGACCAAATGGCTCGTAGACGAACTTACTGTGGACGAACCGGGTTTAGACTAAATGACAGTGGACCAAATGGGTAGTGGACCAAATGGTTGTAGACCAAATGGCAAGTCACCTTCACACCCTTGAACTCGTACTTGTACCTCGTTCAAAAGTACTGGCTAGGCTGCACGATTCGTGAAATCGACATGCCCTATCGCACGCAAAATCATTCATTATTTCCTTACTATATTTATTTAGCTGCTCAAAACATGCAATATATTCATTTTTATATGACACCTTAGAATGTTCTCGCAATGTGATTAGTTGAATTCCGGTCACATGACATTCGTGGAAATGTACCATTCCACGATTTTGACGTCATTTTCATTGAATAGAACTTTTTTTTAGTACCATTCCACGATTTTGACGTCATAAACGTGAAATGGTACTTTTTTATGTTGTTGTTTTGTGCAAGCGCCAACGTGCGTTAAAAATAACTGCGCGCATTGCGAGATTTTATATACTACTTCTATGGATTTTCCATTCATGAACAAGCGCATTAACAAACATTACGCAGGCAGCTGTGCGCGGGGAAGTTTGTACCATAGAAGTACATCTAGTATTTGTACACACTAGTTCTAATACTTTTTACACAACATGGCTGCAGAACCGGGATTTTTTTTACTGACGGATATGTTGATTGGGACGATTTAATCGACAGTGCTGATTCTTATAACATGGAGAAGCAAATAAGGTAGGTGTCATGTAAAACAAATAATGAATGTTTTTTCCATTCGTGCAATGGTACAAATATTTTCATTCGGTGACAGATGGAATGTTCCATTCAACTCGGCTCCGCCTCATTGAATGGAACATTCCATCTTTCACCTCATGCAAATATTCGTACCATTGCACTATTATAAACATTCATTATTTGTATAATATGCAGTTTATTTAATTTGATTATGTTTGTAAGTTTAATGTAATATTTGTAACCATGTGAAAAAAAGAATTTCCAAATTTGGACAATAAACTCAAATCAATCATGTATGTATATATATTAATTGGGCTTCATACATGAAGCTTACTACAGTCATGGGCGTCGATACGTATGGTATTGGGTCCTATTACCGGATACCATTTCTTTACGCCATGAAAACGATCAACATGAAGAACAGAGATATGAATAAAACACAAATAAGTGATCTATATATTCTCAAGATAAAGAATTGATAACTTATTTCGTAGAAAAAAGCGGCAAACTTACGCAAATTTAACTTTTACGGCACCCTTTCAAGAAAGCAAAATTTTTTGTAGCGCATAAACCGGGTTGTATTAACCGGACGCACCAAACTTGAATGTTTTGCATGGGAATGTCATTGACATGCGCGCTGCCACTGGTGCGCGGCAAAACGCACGTATAACGCGTCAGGGCGCTTGTTTTCTTCGGGAAATGGTGGAAAATGTTTGCTAAACATCCATTTATTAACCTCCGTTAATGCCGACTTTCAAATTCTACTTTCAAAATTCGAACGTTTTTCCTATTGGAATTTGCATGTACGGTAATACAACCCGTTCGGTATTGCAACCCCTTGCTATACGTAATACCTATTTATCAGGGGGGGATGAATGAATAAAACATCCCCCTGATGAATAGGTATCAATGCCAGATCTACGCCCATGACTACAGTCACGCACAAAATAGACGATCAATCGATAATCAACGGGGTTGGTGCTGGTGCTTATAACATGCATATTAATTACAGTGTTTGAACGATGTCTCAAAATGTTTTAAAACTTTTAACAACAAAAAATAATAACTGCCGTAATTTCATTAAAAAAAAAAATCACATTTAGGCCAAAAACAGAATGGTTGGCAGGCTGCTCTGTGTATAGCACACAAACTTGGATAGCATTCAAATGTATATTTTCAGTGACTATCACAATGCTGAAGAAACTCTTATATCTTGCATATTTGTTTCATTCTATAATACGATTGTATTATGAATAAGAAGTATAAAAACCTATTTTCAATGGAATACATGTTCAAATGCCCTTTTAATACAAAGTACCGTTTTCACCTTGGTTTTACCCAAAGTGCCCTGGTAAGACTCATCAAACATTCCAAGGAATGTATTCCTGCCAGGTACACCTGGTTGAGTGCAACAATGAGAATCAAAATGCCTTGCTGAAAGACTTTTGTCCAGTGTTTATAGACTGGGGCATTGATTGGTTTCAAACTTGACATACCATTATTCGGAGTCAAGCACCCATTAAATCGTGCCACAGCTTTCTTTCTCTCAAACTACTCTCGCACTGTCACAGACATAATAAAATAATTTACATTACATATACTTAGTGGCATTTGGGGGTATGTTATGTGTATCACATATTTGTGTCAGTGTACACAATATTGTAATGCAAAGTAAAATGTGGAGAGACGCTACTCACAGGATCCACACCGAATGGGTAGGGGTCTGTATCATCCCCCCAGGCGGTCTTGGGGTCAAGCTGTAGAGAGATGTCCTGATCAAGGAGCTCCTTACTAACAACAAAACATGGCAATTGGCATTGCTGTCAGCACAAAACATTTCACTATTAAGTGTAAACCAAGGCTAGGAAAATACAGCAATATATTTGCATAATTAGTGTCCATCATAATTATTTTATTTTGGCAAAATTACACAGATAATGCAACAAAACTTGTCATAACATCTTTATGTAACAATGTTATATTAAATTAAACTGAAATATATCAAATTGTAATTATTTCAAACATATCAAGAAACTGACCAGAAATATAATATGACTGAAAAAGAGCAAACAAAAATTAGATTCCAGCGGGAATCCCGCTGGAATCCCATTTTCTTTGCTCCTTTTGAGTCAAATTATAATTATATGACTTTACTTTGACTCAATTTGTTAATGTTTATGTGGAAATCATAGAACTGTGCACAGAGAAGCTGAAAGACCCTCTTGAATATACCAAATTGAAAAGCTTTCAAGAAAAATACACAAACTGAAGCTATAACTCTATTAAAGACACCAGGTAGAGAAACAAAATATCAAAGCTATTCATATTACATTATATTTAAATCAGCCAAATCAACTGTGCTCAACTTTTCATTTGGTCAATTATTTCATATATTTAACATTCTGTTCTATGGACATTTCTAAACATGATTCGTAATACATATACTTACGAGTAGCCTGCAGCCGTCACATTCCAGGACGACCCAAAAACATTGAAAGACTTAGAGAAACAGTCATTGTAGATGAGTCCAGTGTATACAGAGAAGAGTCCCATCATCATCAGCACGTACCTACCACTATATATGGTACCAAACATCTGAAACATGACATGAAGAATAGATAGATAAATGCTATTTATTGCTTCATGAATGGCAGTTGCGCAACTGAATTGCACATGAGTTACACACTTTGAAAATACATTGTAAACATTTCAGAACATTTAGTTAAAAATAATCAAATTATCGTGTCTTGTTACTATTGCCTAAATACCATACTAACAATTAAAAACAGTTAATGAACATACTTCTTAAAAGAAAATGAATAAACACAATTATATATTACCATATAGAATTTACAAATTATATAATTAATCTAAGTATTGGATTGAATACCAGCCCTTCACAAAGGAGGTTTGTACAAACCATGGTTTAAACCATGGTCTACATCTATGGAGTGCCATTTGTAAACTGATGGAGTAAGAATACAAACTCCTTACTTGTTAACAATGTTGATGGTACACATTTACTAAATACACCAAATAAATGTTTGTCTTCTCAGATGATGAAATTTGCTGGTTAGCAAGCACTAGCAGTCATATCATTAGATATTATAAATTGTTTAACTTGTTTATGGCCAGCACTCCATAGATGTAGACCATGGTTTAAACCATGGTTTGTACTAACCTCCTTTATGAATCCGGGCCAATGTCTCAAGGTGAGCTGCAAATGTAAGGCCAATTTAAGCAGCTGATCGAATTGAAGGTAGCACTTCTTGTTTTATTGTTGCTAATTTGCAAACTGCACAGACTATGTGTAGTAGTGCATGTAATACACGTATAGTCAACGCAGTCTGCAAATTGGCAGTGATAAAAAGAAAGTGCTAACTTCAATCGGTAGCTTGGCCTCACATACAGATAGCTTGCCACGAGCAATTGGTTTGACGGATATTTAGCGAGATTCTGCGAATTTATTTTTTATTCTTGTTCTGTTTAGCTTTCAAATGACATGCAATCATCATGTAAGAAGAATAACAAATCGTTTAGCACAGGTTGGATCATAAAGTAATGATTTTCTGCGACTTTTTGAATGTGCTAGTGCCCTAGCTAGATCAGCAACAACCACATACGACCTGCCAGGACTGGCTGCCAGAGTCCGTGTGAACATCCGTCAGCAATATCTTTCAAATGACAAACAATTTTGCGAGGTCTGTTCAATTTACTACTGTCAAACGAATCTAGAATTTCGCGAAAATAACCACTCATACAGTAAATGATGTAGATTCCCCCTTTTTTATTTGAATTCCTCTACTTTTTAAAGCAATCCTGGGCATTTTTCCTGATGTTTTTTTAGTAATTTGTATCACCGGCTTTTTCCAACAGTTTTCATCTTTTCGCAACGTAAAACTCAGACCGGCTCAGGGCTGGACCGGCAGCCCCAGCTTCAGGTTTTCTGGTATTGATTCGATCCGGGTCACAACATTAATTAAGACCATGTAGTGTTCATCAATTTACACAACCGCGGACAATTTCATCTGAAATAATCTGATTGTGCAAAGTATGGGGAACCCACAGTCGATGGCTTTTTTCAGGGCCACCCTGCTCTTGCTAACACAAGATTAGGTAACCACACTTCCTGCTCATTCAGGGTCAGGCTATGCACTTTTTGAATGTGCTCATATTTATGCAACATTAGGCCTTTTGCCAATCAAGCCTATTCAAATAAGTTGTTGCAAGCAAATACCTAAATAAATCAATAAAATGAAGCAGAGCTTCAGATAACTATCAGTTAATGTCAACATCTTACTTCATGGTTAGCCATATAGGCATGTAGCTGTTTCTCTCGTGCAACCAGCCACAACCCAAAGAGGAACATGATGAGGCCATGGCCAAAGTCCCCAAACATCACAGAGAACAGGAATGGGTAGGTGATGATGGTGAATGGTGCTACAATTCAAAACAAAATATTCTACTTACAAATATTAACAAATTATATGAAAATCAGGACTTCACATATTCCTTTGCAATCCTGAAAGAATGAATCAAGAGCAGCTGCTAAAAGTGATTTGATATCAATGCATAATCACAATTTGTGCCTTTTCAATGATTCCCTGACTTTCATGTCTTGAACAAACTGATCTACTTTTTAAATGTCCAATCCACACAACACAGTGGAACCCTTTAAAGAAAACTTGTTGCCTGGAGGGCTCAGACTTCAAAAGCCAAAATGTCAAGTTTCAGCCTGATTAGTCCCATAGATTTCACACTACAGTGCATCTTGTTTTAGTTTGAGTGGCTTTTTTGTAGCAATTCTCAAGTGATCATTGCTTGATAACCACGTGGCAAACTTACTAATGACCAGACCTAGGTAATATCAGAAGTATCAGAAGAGTTATTCCTGGTAGGTTCAGCAAACTGTACAGACCTTTGAACATTTTATCATTGGACAAAGAATCTAGTTGTGACATAATCTTTTACATAGGAGAGATCAGAAATATGATTACATCTTGTTTTTCACTTTAATTCTCTGTTTGACCTCCCAGATCCAATACATTTACACAAAAAGTCAAAGTGAATAACAAGGTTATTGCTTTTGGACCCTCCTAGATTAGACACTCATAACAATTATACCACTTACTAACAAGGGTGACCGTGTGGTTATCAAGCAATGATCACTTCATAAGTGCAACAACAAAAAACAACAAATTGTCCCAAAACTTATAAATGCCGGTGCACTGTAGCCTGACATTTGAGCTTTGGAAGCCTGACTTACCCCATGCACAGTATGTGAACAAATTTGGAAAGGATATGATTCAAATTCTTCTGTATGATCTTAGCTTTCCATAGAGATATATTTGAACAACTATGCATTTCTCAAGTAAAATTGGGATGTTTGGACATTACAAATAAATAAATTAGGAGAGTAAAAATTGCAATATATGATAGAGACTGGGTATACCTGGATTAACTTCACCATATGTACACACTCCATAGGCATCCACTAGACTCTGGAAGACAGTGGTAAACTTGTTGGTCTTGTTGTAGGTTGGCGGGGCTTCCTTAGAATCAATGCGATTGAGAATAGATGGCACTGTGGAACCACTCCTTTCCTGTTATGTACAAACAAGTATGTGCAATGAAACTTGCAGATGTTAAATGGCATCTGACTAGCATAAAACAAGGCAAGCAAACATAAACTGGGTTCCAAAAAAAACTTATCACTTTTTTCAGAGCGACGCTCACTAAAATCCATAGTATCAAATTGAATCATATTTAGACACAGATAAGCTATTATTTTCCTTATGACGCATATCTTAAAAATTAAAAGTTTACTTTTGCCAAAAAAGAAAAAATGCGATGGAATCACTACAGGTCACTTTAAGAAAATCACAGAAACTGCTCGCTGCGAACCTCCACGAAAGGCGGTCTATTCAGAACATTCGATAGCTATTCATTCAACTTCAAAGCGGGTTATGTAACCACTAGACTGGCTATTGTCCGTACCGAGCTCTGTGCCCGGAAGGCGAGCAGTTTCTGTGATTTTTGAGAAATGACCTCTTGCGATTTCACCTTATTTTATTCTTTGTTGGTTAAAGCAAACATAATTTTTTTTAGATGAGCTTGCTAAGGGGTATTGCAGCTAGTCTATGCCCAATTATGATTAATTTTTATGCTTTAGATTTTAATGTGTGTCTCTCTGAAGAAGTGATAAGTTTCTTTTGGAACCCAGTTTATGTCTCAATAGATCATTTACTCGCTTTGGATTCAATACACACTTAAATAAGCTGTATTTAATCTGTTAAATATGTTATTGCACTGCTATTAATATGGATTTACAGTAGTGCTGATTTGTTAAGTTTATTTTACTAAACATTAACAAAAGTTTAAACGTTAAAATATCTTCAATTTTGAGATAATAAAGTAAGCGTAACAGCCGTTTGGTTGATGAAATCTGAAGATAAATGACTTGAAATTTCAGCCATTATTTCATCAAAAATATCTTGCGTTTGGGGGAAACACAACATGAACATTTTAGGAGTTTTCAAGCCATTTATCCTCCGATTGTGTCAACCAAATGGCATGGTTACGCTGACCTGATCATCAAAAAGACATTTAGAAATGTTCACATCGGGTTTAAAACTAAACCTGAGTCATGCCGGTTATTTCTTGCACCGGGCCCTGACGGCGTTGCACCAGTAGGGAACCGGTGTACAAGGGAACAATTTGTTCATCATCCCGCAGTAAAACTGCATGCAGCGCATCGTTATGGCGCGCACGTTTACTGCTGTTTCGTGCGGCTCTGCTGTGCCGGTCACAAATTTGTGTCACTCCCACTGTTTACAGCCTTTGACTCGTTCCTTCGGCTAGAATTTGCAATACTTCAGAGGTTTTAAACAGGCAATGAATACAAAGATACAGTGACAAGTAGAGAACCAGACTCGATCAAGCCATGACATACAAGTACAACTCATTAAGACTTGGCTTTGCGGTAATACTGGGACTCGGAAGGAATGTCTGGTTCGGAAAGGCTCAAAAACATTTCTGCAAAAATGCAGTGTTTGAGGCTTTAGTTTCAGGCTTTTTTGACCAACGTGTAGTAAACCTTTGACTCAGCACAAGTTTACAGGGATACCAGTGAGATATGGATCAAAAACCTGCCAACTGAGCCATGAAAGCCGGTTTGTTAGTAAAATGATTAGATTTAAAGTGGCCAGAGACTGAATTCAGACTTTTGCATGAAAACTGGAATCTCAGGTCAGAATTCTCATCAGTGACAAACTTAAGTCCGGGCTAAGAAGACAGAAATTACCAGTAATAAATTAAACTGTTTCACACCTGTGGAAGTTCTAGCCCATAGATGGTTGCCATTTGCCACTGGAGATATTATAATTGTTTCTTTTCATTTTCCAATCAATCCCTCTATTACTGCTTAGGCATCAGGACAAAGGACTGCTTGGCATTCCAGTCATAGTATAACTGGAGATGCTTTGTCTGGATGCTTTAGCAGAGGGATTTGCATTGATAATGGGGAAAAGGGGCTAGTCAAATTTCACAGGTGCCACATGGTTTAAACAATTACTGATAATATCTCATCTTGTTAGCGTGGACTATTAAAAGATGTGCCACTGAAGACAATTTGGGCCTCGGGGTATAGACTGCCGAAAATGTTTAACAGAATAACACAAAGGACCCAATTACAAGTCGTAAAGATCATCAGAAACCTTGAACATTTTACTTTGCTGGTTCAAATCTACTCTCTCAGGGCACTTCTTCAAAGGGAAAATTTTCCCCATCATCTATTTACCTTTGATTAATTTCTCTACACATTAAAACATAATTTCATGCAAATATGTCGAATGTTTGCCCTCTGAACAAAGGAGGGGCATCATTCAAAGTCAATCGCTGTATGGGATAATCCCATTCATCGCGTATAGCATGGAGGCTGCCATTATATTTTTTGAAACCCGGATTTTGAATTGTTCACGCCGAAATGCTACGTCAAACGCGAACAAACAAGCTCGGTCTCTTTTTGTTAGCTCTCGCAGCTCGCGGGGTTTGTGCACAAACACAAAAGGCAAAACGTGAGCCAACAAAAGAGTAGTTGGGGTTTGACGTCACATTTTAGAGCAATCCGAGTTTCATAAACATCAATGGCAGCCTCCTTGGTGTTCGCGATGAATGGGATTATCCCGTACAGCGAGTGACTTTGAATGATGCTCATTCCTTGCTCAAAAGTCCAATGTTGGTCGTATTTGCATAAAATTGTGTTTTAATATTCAGAGAACATAATCAAAGGTGATTATATGTTGGGGAAAATGTCCCTTTAAGCTTTTCTTTTAGATGGCCAAATTGGCACATTAGATAGACTTATTGCAAAGGTTGTGTGTTGTAGATCCTAATTCTTTAGTGGCCGAAACAAGATTTGTAGTGGCCAAGTGAAATTTCTGGTGGCCATTGGCACCCATGCCATTGTAAAGGGCAAGCCCTGCTCAGAGTTAAGATGATTAATGAACAAAACTCACCGTGCCTCTCCTGAGAGCCATTTGGATTTGATCCAGATCTGAAACAGGACACCAGCACTCAGCAATGAGACACTTCTGAGTGACGTCCAGGTTGAAGAGGTTGAGTGTGTGGTAGATGGCCTTCAGTTTGCGTACCTTGATGAACCACACTCTCATATTCCTTGCCTCACAGCTCAACACTCGTTGTTTGTGCTCTTCAGTCTGACTCAGGATCTAACAACAAGGAGGACAATAAATTCAGCATTCTAAACATATACTAGTATTAAATATGTATACAAATCCTTTTTTCATTTGAATGAAAAAGCCCATTTCATGAACGTTCTTTCATTTTGGTTACACACTTCAAATGTCTTAGATATTGAACTCTTTCTAAATTGTTTTATTGAAACCTGTGTTACAGAAGAGTGCAATACCAAAATGATATTACACAAATGTGAAGATATGCATAGGTCTGTAAGTCTTGTACATAAATGCACAATCTTGCATATGTCTACTGATGACATATAAAAAGGATTGCACATCTAATTTTGACATATAAATATAAAAATCTACATCTCTGCTATGATATGCTGAAATGAACCTTCATGGGTACAAAATAGAAATTTACAAGCCAAGAGCTTTAATCTGACTTTGGACATTACCAGGAGAGTTAAATAGTCATACTTTTGTTTTATTTTTCCATGAATATGTATTTATTAAAGGGATAGTTGAGTTCTGGTAAGGAGAGTACAGTTTTAGTGAAACTGAATTTTAGTAACCAAAACCTGCATCATTACATTACAAACTAATAGTTATAACTAGAAAGGAACACAAAATTACAAATGACGTAGTAAAGATCATGTTATCATTCAAAAAGAGCCGTTAAAACGTAAGAGGGCGCTCTCTAAACACTCATCGGTTTCAACCATTTTGAATAAAATATTGTGCATGTGATGCTTTGTTGAAATAGTGATTAGATAGAGAAATAACCAACAACTATTTAAATACCTATTTTGTAACTTTTTTGAAAAGAGGAAGCATTTTTTTGAATTTTTAACGGCTGGTTCAAAATTCTCTAATAAACCCGGGGACCCGGGTTTATTACAAATTGTTATATTTATGGATATTTCAGCCGTTTCTGAACCGATTTTGATCAAACAAAGATGATTTTATTGTTTAAATATTATGCTCTTTCAAATTTTACACTCAGTTTTTCATTACCTCACAAACCAATTAAGTAGTCTAGCGCCCTCTCTACCAAAACTCAACTTTCCCTTTAACTGGCTTGTTATTTTGCGACATAACAAAAATAATGCATTCCGTACGATCGATCATATTGCACTTAATCTTCGGACTCCTGCTAAATGATCCTAGCTCATGCGATATAGCAGATATATACCACTCATGGTGCGTGTGTCTGATAACTGGGGTAATAATAAAATTGTAAAGCGCTTAGAGATGATTATCAATCATATTAGGCGCTATATAAATCGAAAGATTATTATTTATTATTATTATGTATTGACAAATACCTTTCCATCCTTCTAGTAGTAAGACAAGCAGAGTTTAAAAAAGTGGACTGATGAGGGGATGCACACTTACTACTTGAAGATCTTCAATCCTGGTCATCACACCTATAGCTGTCTCCCTTCTCTCTGCCTGCGTCTCATGGCATGGGTAGAGAGTGGCTCGGAATCTGACGAGGATAACAACATCTTATTATATAAAGTATACAAGCAAATTGTAGCAACACCAATAAATGAGTTGTGACAAGTATTGTAGCTCCTCAAGCAGGGTTGGGGAAAATCATGATTTCTAAAAACAAATGAATTATAAATTTTCTTAATTTAAATCAATTTAGGAGGCATCAGATACATTTGCACTCAAAACATATATTTATTTTTTTCTGTAGAGTATACAATGCATTACAACTATTTAAAGAAAGGACAAAGATGGGGGAAACTATTTACTTATCATTGGTAATAGGATACTTTTTTAAAAATTATATTTTAATTAATTATTATTTGTATAACATTTCATTACTCTCAGGATTAAAATGAGTTACATATAATTACAGCATGGACAAGTCAAGGTCAAGGTATTACCATCAAGGTGTTACCCAAAAAGTAATGCTGTGACCAAATTATTGGTTTAATTAATAACTGGAATGCATGTTATAGCCCTATTAGCTAGTGAAGAGAAAACATAAAACATTTTCATTCCCATTCTTATTTTTGAACAAATATTGAGAATATCTGTTGTTTAAGGTAACACAGTGACATATTATGACTGTGAAAAAAGATGGTCACTGAAGCAGAACAAAGAGCAACCATTTCGAAAATGATATTTATCTGATAAATTGAAGTAGTGATCTTACCAACAAAGTAATTTAAAAAAAATGAAAACCCACTTATGCGGTTCTTTTAAAGGGGGACAACCACTCAAACGACAACCATTGTTTGAAAATAAAAAGATGTGCAACACTTTGCACATGGGTGTCATATTCATCCCCATCTAGCTACTGAAAACTTTTCAGATGATTTGTAAACGGCAGACACTCCCTTTAAGCTGAATAATTATATTAAAGCATATTGTGAAAATAATTCAAAAATAACAATGAAGATGTAAGATGAGATGACATTTCTGGAAAGTTATGTTATTAAATGTTATTATACAACACATTTTAAAATTCAGCGGTTATGTCAATGTTCGCTTGGGATTGCCCTGTCACAGTTTGGAAGAGTATAGCATTGTTTGAATGGTGAACTCTGATTGAACTTTCATGTAACCACGGATTGTCAATGATTTGCATTACAACAAAATCATAATTCACAACTACACATGTAAAATAGAAACCATGACAAAAGAAATGAAGAAAGAGAATTAACTTACCCCTCACAAATCTTTTTGACTCTGTTTTTCAGTTGGTCTCCTTGGAAGAAGATGATGAAGACCGACTTGTTGACCTGGTCACCCTGTTCATCCAATGAAGTTATTAAACAGAGTAAAGTTATTCAAAGGGAGCCAAACGCTCGCATTTTTCGCTTACTGTTACCTGTTAATGTTATTCATTTGTAAAATTTTCATTTCATTTTCTGTTACCAAACAATAAGTGAATCGATCACTTTAACTTAAATTGGAAATATAAATAAAATATAAGATATTGCATCTCCAATTCTTTTGTTCATTAAGCTATCATTTTAGGACAACCATAGGTGTGTGTTTTTTCTTTTGTATTTACTGCCTTAAAAATCATACTGCCATATTTACATCAACAAAATTGTACTCAATGCTGCAAAACCGTACTACTTGGCAGCTCTACAACTGTCATTGCTTGCCCTATGATCTATGTCTCTGGTAAGGGGGAGGTGCAACTGTCAACTGCCATTGCTTGCCCTATGGGGTGACCACATGTCAACTGTAATTGCTTACCCTATGATCTATGATATCTCTGGTAAGGGGGAGGTCACATGTAAACTGTCATTGCTTGCCCTATGATCTATGATGTCTCTGGTAAGGGGGTGGTCACATGTCAACTGTCATTGCTTGCCCTATGATGTCTCCGGTAAGGGTGTGGTCACATGTCAACTGTCATTGCTTGCCCTATAAGGGGTGGTCACATGTCAACTGTCATTGCTTGCCCTATGATCTATGATGTCTCTGTTAAGGGGGTGGTCACATGTACACTTTCATTGCGTGCCCTATAAGGGGTGGTCACATGTCAACTGTCATTGCTTGCCCTATGATATATGATGTCTCTGGTAAGGGGGTGGTCACATGTCAACTGTAATTGCTTGCCCTATGATCTATGATATCTCTGGTAAGGGGGAGGTGCACCTGTCAACTGTAATTGCTTGCCCTATGGGGGTGGTCACATGTCAACTGTAATTGCTTGCCCTATGATCTATGATGTCTCTGGTAAGGGGGTGGTCACACGTCAACTGTCATTGCTTGCCATATGATATATGATGTCTCTGGTAAGGGGGTGGTCACATGTCAACTGTAATTGCTTGCCCTATGATCTATGATGTCTCTGGTAAGGGGGTGGTCACATGTCAACTGTAATTGCTTGCCCTATGATCTATGATATCTCTGGTAAGGGGGAGGTCACATGTCAACTGTCATTGCTTGCCCTATGATCTATGATGTCTCTGGTAAGGGGGTGGTCACATGTCAACTGTCATTGCTTGCCCTATGATCTATCATGTCTCTGTTAAGGGGGTGGTCACATGTCAACTGTCATTGCTTGCCCTATGATCTATGATGTCTCTGTTAAGGGGGTGGTCACATGTCAACTGTCATTGCTTGCCCTATGATCTATGATGTCTTCTGGGCTTACCGTGCTTGGATCCTCAAGGTCAGTATCAATCTCAGCTTGTCGAAGGAAGACGTTGCCACGACACACACGCCACAACATCTGCTCGAAGGCTGGTATGCGCTCTCGTTTTATTACACCTGTAACAAAGCTGTGTGAATAATGTATGACATCATTATGTCCAAGAAAGAATGGTATAGTCGGATATTTTTTTAAAAGGTATGAAGGCAATTTTATAAATATACATATTTGGTATCATATTGAATAGGAAGAGTTATGCTTTCATCTGCTTTTTGTTTGACTATTATTTCCCTTTAGCGGATCCCGAATTATGTCTGATTGAATATGAATATACAAAAAACAATTTGTGCAGATTTTCGTATTTGCACTGAAAATGGTGATGGACATTTATTGCGCAAATTTGGTCTTCTCACTAAGAATTATGATATTAATAACGATGTAATTATGGATAGAGTACAATTAGCGTAGTCACTGCTAATGTTGGAAGAGATAAATTTGGTTAAATATTGTAAGATCTCCCTAAAAAAAAGGTTTGTGGATAAAGATCTTCCAAATTGACCTTGCTTCAGGATTCTGATCGCCTCAGATTGCGAGCACTTTTGACGGTTCCTAATGGTGTCACAAAAGTGAAGGCGTTTGCCTTATTACTGTTACTGAAATCGATTGAAGACATTTGTCAGGCTTTGTGTTTGAATATTGATACCATAAATAGACCTCTCTCTATCAGTTATAACATTTGGTCAAAATG
The DNA here is from genome assembly GCA_037951105.1 of Echinarachnius parma. Classification (NCBI taxonomy): domain Eukaryota; kingdom Metazoa; phylum Echinodermata; class Echinoidea; order Clypeasteroida; family Echinarachniidae; genus Echinarachnius; species Echinarachnius parma. Next base: position 202,274 of record JBAMJV010001203.1, on the reverse strand, counting down.
GACTCATTCAAAACTGATATTTCAGGAGCTAAAGTTATTGAATGTGTATCAACTCCATAAACTATCTATTTGTGCTTTTATGTATCAATTATTCAATGATAAATTGCAGCAGTCCTTAATTCAGTATTGCTGTTTCATAGAGTAAGAAAGTGAGTGTGCCTTCAGTAAGGAATATGCAGGGTAAATATTCTGTGTCCTTCAGAGGCACATGCTTTTGGAATGATTTACCCCTATCTGTACAGGAGAAAGCATCAGTGTCTTGATTTCGTAAAACTCTCATATCACAAATGTTAATAGAATAATTGTTTTGAACTTTGAACCAAGGTTTTTGCCTTTTTTGTAAATATTATAAATGTATGTTATATAATTCTATATCTTTTTATTTAGTGTAAAATACCAAAGCTTTGTATTTAACCACAAGACATATTTTAGCCTAATGTAGAAGCTTGCATTACAGTCATTCATATGTACACATTACATTCTCATTGTTGTGATACTTTTGTGTTAGTGGTATGATTAGCCATGATTAGCATTTAATACTTTTTTTCTGGTCCCATTTAACCTTACAATATCTATGTAAAACATTCACCTTTTATTGTAATTGATGTAATTTTGTTTGTTTGGATAATAAAACATCAAACTCTAACTCAAAACTCATAACTGATATAGTGTAGCAAAGGCTCACATTGTAATAACACGCATTAATGATGAAACAATACTCATGACGTAATTTTATCGCTTGCTGAAAACCCCTTCTGAAGGCCTGACAAGGGGTGCGAGTTTTCCGCTCTCAAGCCTGCATCCAGGAGATTTTGTATCAGTGTTGACACTTTCTTATCACTTGCCCCTCTCTCTGTGATAGCATTGGGCCTCGGGGGCAGTAAACACAGCTGGGATTGTTGACAGTAGTGACAAAACTGTCAGAAACTGATAAGAATGTGACCGAGTTGATTACCACAATGGTGGAAATCAAACTAACGACAGAATCACCTAATGTTCAGTAGATAAATCTTTGAACATTTTGTAATGCCTCAGATGATTCAACAGAAGGCGTGAAATCCATTACAATGGAATTTAGGTAATGGTAACAACATATTTAAGCATAACATTTAGCAAATTAAATGATTACTTAACACGTTCTACACTCTTTCGCTCTGTAAATAATTACATTTGGGCAAGTCATATAATGCAGAAAAAGTAATTTGGCACAAAGTAGATTTCGATGTAGGGCCTACTGCAACAAACAACCATTTCTCACGACTGACAAATCCAATTAAGCTGAATTAAAAACCATCAGGATCGAAGCCTGATTATTTTGCTTTAATATGATACCAAATATGTATGTTTTTAAAATAACCTTCATACCTTAAAATAAAATTTCCAGACTGTACCATTCTTTCTGGGATATACTGTTAAGACACTTTCACTAAGAATCATGGGAAAGAATTTAACATTATGTTCCACTCTACAATATTTCTTTAACATTTCAGGCAATAGGCCACTGTAGTCACTGGCCTGAATCTACATAAGTTACATGAACATTTTTCAAATTTAGACACTGTTACAGTGGTTGATAATTCATTGAGAGCCTTCAGATATAGTTAAATACAGTCATAAATATATCGCTGTGGACACTTATAAAGTAAGCATGTAAGTATTCCACTAAATTTAACTAATTCAGACAAAATCTATTTGTTCATTTGTGTATTTAGCTTATAAATATTAAGATATACATGTATACATGTGCTTATATACCCAAGCCTCATAGGCTGACCCATGCGAGAGCTTTCTTCTCCTGGCAACATGTGAGCTTCTTCCACATGGTCTCCATCATGCATCTGCTGGTGGTGTAATTCAGCCTGTAGTTACATGTTCACACAAACACACACAAACCCAACAGCCCATCCCAGGCAAACCAAATTACCCACAAATGACAGAAAGGGATTTGGAAGGGTGCATGTGGAAAGGAGAGGCCGGGGAGTTACTGGGAGTACATTAGAGACAGATAAGTGTAGTGACAAGAATGTTGTGGCAACAACAAAGTGTGCAGAAAATATGTTGACACAGTTTGACAGAAGGATAGATCACCACATCACCAAATTTGAGAGGAATTTCAAGAAAATAGGCCCAGCAGAGATGGGAATATTTTGTTAATTTCAAAAAATCACATCAAAATATATAATTTTCAGATATAAAAGCACATAAGATCAAAAATGTGTTAAACAAAGCAATTAAACAGTGTTTGAATGAGCAAAAAAAGAGACAGATGTATTGTTACAAAACATAAGTTTGCCAGGAATATAAGTGTGAACCCCAAACAATTAAAACAAATTCAGGAAAGTGACATGTGTGAATGAAGAGGAACTACCACATCAGCAGTACATACATTTTGAAACAGAAAAAACCATCGTAATCCACATAATTTGTTGAAGAAATAAATTCAAATTCAATATTTTCAAAAAAGCAGGAAATGATAACGCAAAGGGCGGAGGGTTAATGCATTTTAAAAAGCATTATCAAAATTAATAAATAATCAATCAAGTGGATTAGATAATGATATTATGATGATTGTGATGACATAGAACATAGTGTTAAAGCATGGCAATTGGAAATCACATTCAGAAGAATTTAGTTAGTATATTTTAATGCGTTTACAAGCACAAAAAGACAAAGTATTTAATGAATTTCGAGATATGGAATGAAAATTAAAATGTGAATGGAGCTTTGTATTGGATGGTAGTGTTATGTGACATAACATACATGGGTGTTGTAGGAGGTACACAAGGAGGAAAGACAAACATGGGGGAAAGAGAAAAACAACAAAAACAGTTCAGAATATGGTATTATACGATTTGTAACAGTACTATTCTGTTACAATGCATTTAGTAAGTATGCTTTCGTACTGTGAAATTCATGCTAAATGGGCATCAAATCACGTTGTTAAGTACAATATAATACTATACAAATAATACACGGTATAGAGTGCGTTGTGTAAATGCATCGCACGCGAGGCTATGTTAGTTGTGCGTTGCGCACGAGGCGTAAGCCGAGTGCGCAACGCACAGCATAGCCAAGAGTGCGATGCATTTACATGACGCACGATAATAAGACCGTAGTATTATTTGCTTTATAAAACGAGTTCAACCACGGAATTGTTTATTTTGATGGATTATTGAAAACAGACTTGCCACAATTAGTAACCCAGTCTATCTACTCTCTAGAGTGTGAATTTATTAGGAATTTACAAAATGTATCATCACTACTGCACTCGCTTCACTGAATTTGACTCTGCAGCTCAGCAGATCAAATGCAGTCGATGTGAAATTACCGAAAATTTCCCGTAAAAGTGAGAATTATCAAAGAATTGTATGCATTTCCATTCCAAAACTTACCAATATCAAACCACATACCATATAATTTACGAAACTGCTAAGATTTATTTACTACAGGATAGAAAATTTACAAAACGAAGCATTTTCCATCTTTTTTGTATCACTTTCGCAAGTTTGTCTTCGTAGAACTATGTAAACAAGCATTGTGACGTCACGGGGTTGCACACCTTCGGCACGATGGTTGCGCACTATCGGCACGATGGTTGCACAGTATCGGCACGGTGTGCAGTTGGTGAAAAGTAATCAATGCCCACGTGATCGGTAATAGCCAATCACGTTACTGAATTTACCGGAGCCGATTTATAATTTGCTTTATTAAAGGATTTACATTTAATTTCCCCTTCATGTAACCCCCTAACTATGCCACTTACACAATAAACCAAGACATGCTTTCAACCATTTGCCCAAATTAGTAGACTACAGCAAATATGTAATGCATTCCCTCCCCATGCACTCTCACAAACAGAAAATGAAAAATACTAGTAAATATTAACAACAGGATGTTGTTAAGGGGGATTCAGCTCTCCTGCAAGAAGATGTAAACACTCTCTGCACATGGGAATCTAGATGGCAAATGGGCTTTAACATCTCAAAATGCCATATCATGACTGTGACACACAAAACCAAGCCGTTACAACACGACTACACCATGGGAGAAAAAGTCCTCGGCAGAGTTCTGTAACCCACCACCCATACCTAGGTGTGGACATATCATCCGACATGTCGTGGAACACACACATAAACCAAACAGTTAAGAAAGCAAATAAACAACTTGGTCTCCTAAGCAGAAATTTGTATAGCTGTGATAAATCAACGAAATCAGTAGCTTACCAAACACTTGTTCGTCCGATTTTGGAGTACTGCCATGCGATATGGGACCCGCATCAGCAAACCAGCAAAGATCTGATAGAAAAAATCCAACGTCGGGCAGCACGCTTTGCAATGAACGACTACAACCTAACATCTAGCGTCACCAACATGATGAAGCAATTAGAATGGGAGAGTTTGAATGCCAGACGCTGCAAAGCCCGTCTCCATATCGTCTTCAAAGAAACCCATGGACTGGTCCCCAGCAACATATCAACGTATAGACTAGATGATGGAAATCACCCTGCAGCACATAGGAGACCAACTACCAGACAGTCATCCAAAAGCTTAATTTATGAACACACCAGAGCAAACAAAAAGTGCTACCAGCAGTCCCTTTACCCAAGGACAATACCCACATGGTACAAACTCCCAGACGACTACCGTTGTGCCCCAACCCTACAGAAATTTCAGCTGGAAAACACAAATATTGAGGCAATGTAACAACGTTTTTGAGCTTTGCATCCTATTGCTACATTTTCGCAACTGTACGGGATAGCCACACCAGCCGTTTGTACAGAAACAAGCAGAAGCCGGATGTGTATGTACAATGTTCATGCTTTGTGAGTCCAAAGGTAGTACATAACATGCTGTTATTTGGATTGATATACATGTAGAATGATGGATGTTGGAAAATGAGTTATTTTGCTTCTGGTTGAAAGTTAGACACTATGGTACACAATATAATATATCCTGACCAACATAGCCTCAAGGTTGCGTTTGCGCCAAACGTCTGAGAGTGCGCCAATTCTACTCATGCATACGTTTAGAGACGATGAGTTCTTCTTAGACAATGAGTAGTCTTCATCTGCAGACCCATGAACACATGCTTTTGTATGGTGATGTGTTTTTAAAATTATATAATTTGTCTCGTAACCTATTTTCGATGATTGAAGATGAGCACAAAAAAAAGGCTTCACCGGGAATCTAACCTGATACCTCCGAATTGCTTACTATACCGGTGCTCAATCATTGGGTGACACGACATATGCTCCGCCGACATATGCTCCGCCGACAATTGCTCCGCCGACAAATGCTCCGAAGATGCGACAATTGCTCCGCCGACATTTGCTCCGCCGACAAATGCTCCGAAGATGCGACAATTGCTCCGCCGAAAATGCTTCGAATATGCGACAATTGCTTAGCCGACAATTGTTCCGCCGAAATATGCTCCGGAGATACGACATTTGCTCAGGTGACAATTGCTCCGCAGAAATATATGCTCTGAAGATGACAGTACTTCAAATGGTCCAAAAACAACATATGTTCCTCAACCATAGTTGTTCCACCGACATTTACTCCGCTGAAGATTAAACTCTTGAATGAATTCTCAAGTACCTTTGGTATGAAGTGCGCTTTTATATGTTATGCGAATCTCTTGTGAAATTGGAGTACAATCGATTCAGTAACCATCGATTGGCTGGTTTGTTTGTTTCACGTTTCTTTATACAGGGTGGGTGGGGGGGGGGGGGGGGGGGAGCAGTCAAGCCCAGTGTTGTAAGGATGCGTGACCCTGCAGCCTGCATCTAGTAGCAGAAGGGGAGGCGCAATAACACACAACACTGGCTTTAGTTTTTGATGTTACATTGGGGTTCGACTGGAGTCGAACCACGGACCCTCATAATATCCGAAAATGCTGTGATGAATATTATACTGTTCCAAGCAATCATCAAGCGAAGGGCATGATACTGGTGTTAAGATCGATCATGAATAGAAAAAAGAAAAGTCTTTATAATCACTGCATTTGTATTACGCAGACTCTTTATGAATCAAGATATTGTTCCGCATGAGTTCAAAATTTATCCACGTTTTATCAAAATTCAAAGAACGTTATTTTCACCCACTGTTAAATTTTCGGAGTTCCAATTTTGTTTAGATTTGCTCATCGTTCACTGAACAACGAGGGCCCAATTTGTGACACTTCTAAACGCCCCCCCCCCCCCCCTGTAAACGATTAAGGCTGCCTTATTGTCCAACATAAAAGCACAAACTTCCAATGCATTTTGCATTCTTATAAACGGAAGGATTGGCAGGATGTAGCAGAAAATTGAAATTCAATAATCTAAGGAATTGAGGGGTCCTCTTACCTCCACAGTGAGGTAAGATGGACACTTCACCCCTTTAGTGACTATGACGTCATATTCCATAAAAAAGCAATATGTGATCAATTTTAGTGTTAATATGTGAAGAATAGATTGTCTTCTAGACGATGTGATCTTTATATAAAGGGGTAGTACAGTTTTGGAAGGCTGAACTTTAGTAACCAACCCTGGACAGTTACTTGATAAAGTAATGGTTATAACTCCACCATGCTCGAAAGGTATACAAAATTACAAACGACTTAGTAAAACGCCTGTTATCATTCAAAAAGAGCCATTTAAACACAAGAGGGCGTTTTTCTAAAAAGGCATTGGTTTCAACCATTTTCATACAAAATTATGCATGTGGTGTTTTATTGGAATGATGATTAGATAGAGAGAGCATCAACAACTATTCAAAAAATGATTTTGAAAATTTTTGAAAAAGTGCAAGCATTTTAAAAATATTTTTTTGAAAAAAAATCATCTAATTATTTGGGCATTTGTCTGCGGAGCATTTGGCGGCGGAGCAAATGTCGGCGGAGCAATTGTCGGCGGAGCAATTGTCGCAGCTTCGGAGCATTTGTCGGTGGAGCAAATGTCGGCGGAGCAATTGTCGGCGGAGCAAATGTCGGCGGAGCATATGTCGACGGAGCATATGTCATGGAACCAATCATTGAGCCACAAAGACCCTTGAATGGGAGACGATCCCATGAAACCCTTTTCATTGCTCGGTTAGTCAGAAGCTATATAAACCGGGTACTAACCTAAGGATATTTAAATCAACTTGTCTACAGAAAGTGCACAGGATCACACAAAATGATGCAGCTTTTTATTAATTGAATTCAAACATAGATGAAACAGACTAGTCACTATGACTTTGTGTGATCCCATGCACTTTCTTTAGAAATGTTGATTTAATTATCCTTGGGTTAGTGCTCGGTGTATGTATACACTACTCACAACAAGTAAGTACCCCCCTAGCATTTGTTCATATATTTCAACAAGTATTTCACCGATTTTGATAATTCAAACGGTAATGGATGCGCAATTTTCTTACGCGCAATGTGAGTGGTAAATGGTTGCCATAGCGTTACGTTTTCATCATCAAAAAAATGAATTTTCTAAAACAAAGTGCCAAAAAAAAAGTTGCACTTTCAGTTTTATTTGGCATAGTGGGTACATTTTGTATACGAGTAAACATCTTTATTGAAGATTACCCGACACACAAATCTATTATGTAATCCACTACTACACTCTAAATTACAGGGATTTAAAATCTAAATCGTAGCTTGGATTAAAACAAATATAAATACACTTAAATTATTTGTAAATCTATGGAGACTTAAAAAGTCGCGCGAAAGCAATTGTTAATCGAAGGCCAAGGTGTGATTTTCAATCCATCAAACGATTGGAAAATAACGCCAGGTTATCGGAGATTTGACGAATCAGAACAGAGATATTTCACACGTGACCTACTGCGGTATTCTGAAGCTCAGTTTTCGCACCCGTGGCCAACATGGCGGTTTTGTCGGAAGAAGTCCGTAAAATGTGCTTTTCTCCTGTGTGGAACAGTATTATTTTCCTGTGTGGCCATTCGGGGGCCATTCATTATTGTCAGAATATTAGTTTGTAAGACATGTGTGGTTGTTGTTAGGAGCCTATGTGGCTGTAGGTTAGGTTTTAGGGAAGGAGATGACGGTTTGCGATACGGGTTAGAGGCAACTCAAGCTAGGGCTCGGTGCCGCGCGAGCGCCTCGCGTTGAGAGAGCATCACGACGCCGTGAGCTGAGCGGGCTGACGAGGCAGTGAGAGGCTATAACTAAGGTGGATTTAAAAAGTTGTAATCCTAATAAGATTAAAACAACCCTTGTTTCAATCCCGCGAAGAGTGAAAAATAAGCTATAAGGATTTATAAAACAAATCCAAAAGGGCTTCATTTTTAATCTATCTGGATTTATATTTTTTTAATCCAACGAAAGATTTATTTCAAATCATGATCGGCTGGTCACTAACCATAGCCGAAGAAAGATTTAAAAGTTAATCTAATAGATTTAATTTCAGTTCAACTGGATTTATTAGATTTTAAACCCTTTATGGATTAAACAAGTTTTAATCCCAATAAGATTGAAATAACCCTTGTTTCAATCCCTCAAAGAGTGAAAAATAAGCTAAAAGGATTTATAAAACAAATCCAAAGGGCTTCATTTTTAATCTATCTGGATTTATATTGTTTAAATCCAACAAAAGATTTATTTTAAATCATGATCGGCTGGTCACTAACCACTAAAAAGAAAAGTCTTTATAATCACTGCATTTGTATTACGCAGACTCTTTATGAATCAAGATATTGTTCCGCATGAGTTCAAAATTTATCCACGTTTTATCAAAATTCAAAGAACGTTATTTTCACCCACTGAGATTAAAATAACCCTTGTTTCAATCCCGCGAAGAGTGAAAAATAAGCTATAAGGATTTATAAAACAAATCCAAAAGGGCTTCATTTTTAATCTATCTGGATTTATATTTTTTTAATCCAACGAAAGATTTATTTCAAATCATGATCGGCTGGTCACTAACCATAGCCGAAGAAAGATTTAAAAGTTAATCTAATAGATTTAATTTCAGTTCAACTGGATTTATTAGATTTTAAACCCTTTATGGATTAAACAAGTTTTAATCCCAATAAGATTGAAATAACCCTTGTTTCAATCCCTCAAAGAGTGAAAAATAAGCTAAAAGGATTTATAAAACAAATCCAAAAGGGCTTCATTTTTAATCTATCTGGATTTATATTGTTTAAATCCAACAAAAGATTTATTTTAAATCATGATCGGCTGGTCACTTCAGCCGAAGAAAGGTTTAAAAGTAAATATAATAGATTTCATTTTAAATCCTTGTAATTTAGAGTGTACTGCTGCATTGTTCTTAGTGACAAAAGCATGCATTTTTTCTAAAACAATAGGCCTTTCAATATGAAATTGTTGGGGATTAGAATGGCCGAAGTCATGTCCTGTTTTCATCTTTATTGGAGTTGGCCTAATTCACTAATCTGTTATGTAATTCAGTACTACTGCTGCATTGTTCACAGTTCAAAAGCTTACTCGTGTACAAAATGTACCCACTATGCCAAATAAAACTGAAAGTGCAACTTTTCTTTTGGCACTTTGTGTTTTTAATTATGAAAACGTTACGCTATGGTAACCATTTACCACTCACATTGTGCGTAAGAAAATTGCGCATCCATTACCGTTTGAATGATCAAAATCGGTGAAATACTTTTTGAGATATATGAACAAATGCTAGGGGGTACTTACTTGTTGTGAGTAGTGTATAGCTTCTGACTAAGGGAAGGCGTCAAAATTATATATAGCGGAGGCAGCAGAATCCCGCAGTGGCCCCCGCGTGAACGATGTGCGCTATGCGCTCTCCTGAAAGGCGTTCTGGCCGCAAGGGAAGGATGCGTCTTCGAGCGCGAGAACAAAACATGCATTTTATAGCGCGCACAAGCTGAGCAGGATGCCGCGGCCTCTCGCTTGGAACGAATGTTGAAGGCGCGCAAAATCGTTCCAAGCGGGATCCTGCGGCAGTGATAATTCTGATGCTTCCCCTAATCAGGCAATGAAAAGGGTATCATGTATTAGAGACACAATCACTATCTTTTGAGAGCAAAATAAGAAAAAAAAAGAAACGATGCTTAAACATAACAGATACATGTTTAGGAATGATATGCTTGTGTATTCCGGAATATTAACTGTGATTTTATAGCCATACTTTTGTAGAACATTTCTGTATCACCTTGTATTAACTGCTCCACAACCCTTCTTTGAGAAAAAAAAAATGGTGGCTTACTATACCAGCAAACAGGATAAATTAAAAAAGAATGATGAACGCATAGATACTATGTTTTTCCTGCAGATAAAAGAAAGGCATACCTCATCAAAGAAGTGCTGCGTCTTGCGTAGAATGTGCTTGAGTTCAGTCAGCTCTAGATAGTTCATCTTCAGGGCTTCCTGGTTGGTAATCAATTCCTTCAACTCATTCTCCAGCTTCTCAAAGCATGCCTGAAACAGGGATAACAAATTATAATACTCATTTCTTATGAAGCTTTATATTGCATTTCAAGCATAAAATATTAATACAACTTGTATATAAAGTGAATCGAGAACAATTTCTACTGTGTCGGTGGGATTCTGCCATATACCCTATAGTTAAGCCCGCTACTTTTCAGCTGCACAATATAAATGGGAGACAGCTAAGCGCCAACGTGTCCGACGTGTCATTCATGCCATTCGCGATATAATTTGTCTTTTCTTATATGTCTTGCTTAAAAGCAAATCCGATTGAATTTTATTTTAACAGGTACATGATATTATACTGTATACTTTACATATGATCAAATTGATGTAAAATAAAGAAAAAAAGTCAGATATTGGGAACTTAATTGTCTTGATGTAAATCATGACACCCAGATTTTAAGCCATTTAGCTAACTAAGCACCCGTTACCGAGCACTGTACTATTGAGTCGCGTGTGGATGATTTAAGACCAACATACAATTCTTAGTCCCAACTGAACAGTCTTTGTATGGAGCGAAATATCCAATCGTCGAGGGGATATGAAGACTGATTTTTCTGTGTATACCTCAGTATACTTTTACAGTATAGAATTGTTACAACTTGCTTACCTCTAGATCAATCAATTCTCTTGGTGCAGGGGCATCAGGGTTCTCTCCTGTGTCTAGAATAGGAATGTTTGCCCTCACTATCTCCTTCTCCAGAAAGCCTACAAAACAAAACAAGCTTACATGAAATACATTTTTTCATTTTGTGTAATTAGGCTTTAATGACACAATTCAAAGGAAGCATAAATATGTTGAGCTGTTAAGCTGTTACAATTAAGGATATTAATAATAATTTTATGGCCTCTGATATGCATCTGTAATTTTAGAGCGATGCAATTAATTACGAAAATTTATTACAGGCCCTAGCTTAAGTTCCATGTGCCACTCTCATTTGCACAGCCGCCTGATCAATACGCATATAAAGCAGTCAGTTTAACAATTGTTTTGGTTGCTGTTATCATCATCATTATATTATGATTATTAAAGGGGTAGTACAGTTTTGGTAAGGCTGAGCTTTAGTAACCAAACCTGCACAATAACATTACAAACTAATAGTTATAACTCCACCATGCTCGAAAGGTATAGAAAATTACAAACGACTAAGTAAAAAGCCTGTTATCATTCAAAAAGAGCCACCCGAACACAAAAGGACGCTTTCTAAAAAAAAACTTGGTTTCAACCATTTTCATACAAAATTATACATGTGACGTTTTGTTGAAATAATGATTAAATAGAGAGATAGTCAACAACTATTTAAAAACCCCTTCTGAATTTTTTTGAAAAAGTGGAATCATTTTTAAATTTCTTTTTAAATTCATCGAATAAATCTGGGCCCCAGATTTATTACGATCGGATATATTTATTGATATTTTAGCCGTTTCTGAACCGGTAGGTTTGTTTTTGGAAGGTCATCAACAACTATTTCAAAACCCCTTCTGAACATTTTTGAAAAAGTTGAAGCATTTTAAATTTTTTTGGAAAATTCATCGAATAAATCTGGGCCCCAGATTTATTACGATCGGATATATTTACCTCCGCCAACGGAGTTGCGGAGGTTATGTTTTCGGTCGCGTGTGTTCGTGTGTTCGGCCTGCTATGCGCATGCCCCAACTACCGTAGTGGATATTGCATGTTTCAGTGATGTGCGAATAAGCGTATTATGATTATAATCGCTTGCTTCAGGTGTGTTCGCCTGTGCTTTATGAAGGGCCTATTTGCTCAAAATACACATTTACTAAAGATTCTCTATCTAAGACTTGGAATAGTTTACCTTCTGATTTAATTAATTTGAGTCTGATCGTCATAATTCAGGTTTGTGTCATTTAAAGTTTCGATCACACTCGAATTAATTAAATCCGAAGATAAACTATTCCAAGTCTTAGATGGAGACTCTTTAGTAAATGTGTTTTTTTGAGCAAATAGGCCCTTCATATATCGATTATGACATCCGAAGCGTGCACGCCATACGCATCGATTGACTTCTATGGTTGAATTAATCAACGCTATGAAATCCTTTCTTGTGGAAAAGTCGGTATCTCATCGGTGGCGAAACTAGAACTCAGAGATCAAAATAGCGCAAGTTACGGACGCGTCTTTGATGTAAGCATCATCGTACACATATGTATGACTTTAAGCCTCATCTTAAGATAGCTAGTACACATTAAATAATTTATCCACCTAAAGTGCAGTTTTGCCTTTACGAATTACGATCGAAGTCAGGCTAAGAAATGATCAGTAATGAAACTATCATGTTCAGGATCATGCGCTAGCTAGCAGCTATAGTATACGATCGACGTTCTTGCGATCGCGCATTGACTTTCACAGTTATTAAGCAATATCCGTTTCTGAACCGGTAGGTTTTTTTTGTATTTGTTTTGTTTTGTTTTTATGTTATTTTATCTCAGCTTAAAAACCTCAAATTATCATTATTCGTACGTAGTTCATAACTGTAATGTAAATTGTTATGTAATATGTAATTTAATTTCTGTAATGGAACATCCATGTATATGATGCATTATAATGTTTACAGAATTGTTATTGATGTTTTAGTTGTTTATTTGGAGGAATAAAACATGAATAAAACAAAAAGAGTGTGTGTATGTATGTGGAAGGGTGTGGATGTTGGGGTTTGTGTGAGTGTGTGTTAGTGTGTGTGTGCATACACACCACACATGCACTTTTTTAGGGGTTCATGTTTTATTCCTTCAAATAAACGGAACAAAAAACATCAAGTACAATTTCCTGAACATGATTATACATCATATACATAGATGTTCCATTACAGAAAGGATTACATAAATATAACAATTTACATCACATAATTATGAACTACATACGAATAATGAGAATTGGAGGTTTTTAAGCTAAGATAAAAAAAGAAAGAAAAACAAAAAAAAAGAAATACAAAAAACACCTCTACCCCCTTTATTACACCTGTAATAATCTTCAAGATTGAAGGACACAGGTCTACCCCGAAGAAGAAGAAGAAGAAGAAGATAACGCTCATACAAATCAATGTCACGATGCCGTGTATATATACTCTGATACTTAAATGAAATCTTGTAATTCAATTTACAATGATGTTTAATATTAATAACAGCCATTAACAGGCCTGAATATTTCAAGCCCTTTCCTTCAAGAATTTTTAATGTGATTCATTTCTCAAAATTACTTTCAACAGAGCGATTATCAGAATAAATATAGGGGTCAATTTAACCTGTTCAGGACTGGTCCCGAAAATACTCGGGCTTGAGTCTATGGGGAATACTTGTTGTAGCAAGATCAGTCCGTCCTGAATGTTAAAGGTGTAGTTCGGTTTTTTGTATAGAGAGCGCTGCACAAAAGAGCATACAATTTTAATGACAGAATAAACTTTATTTGATCAAAATCGGTTTAGAAATGGCTGAAATATCAATAAATATATATAATCAGAATAAATCTGGGGCCCAGATTTATTCAATTAAATGATTTTGTTTAATTTAAAAAATGATTACACTTTGACGAAAATGTTAAAAAGTTTTTTTTAAATAGTTGTTGATGATCTCTCTATTTAATCATTATTTCAATAAAACCTCACATAATTTTATATGAAAACTGGTTGAAACCAATGCTTTTTAAGAGAGCGCCCTCTTGTGTTTTAATGGGCTTTGTTTTTTAATAAGAGGCTGATTGCTTAGTCGTTTGTAATTTTCTATACCTTTCGAGCATGGTGGAGTTATAACTATTAGTTTGTAATGTTATTGCACATGATTTTGTTACCAAAACTGTACTACCCCTTTAATATTGCATTTCATATATTTGCATGAAATTATGTTTTAATGTGTAGAGAACATAATCAGAAGTAAATTGAAGGTGGGGAAACGTCCCCTTTAATTACTCTGATAGCAACTTTTACAGCAATAATGTTCATTATGCCGATCTGATAACTTACGTAGTTTGCGTTCCATTTCATCACAGCACCTGACTTCATTCACAAACTTCCTTTGGAATGCATTCACATCAGGGTTCACCTGCCAAATTAGGTAAAACAATGTACTTAAATTTTCATTCATAAACATTTACCTGAAGATGAGCATTGCTGACAACAAATGGCTAGACTATCAAGATTATCACAAATTGTCCAGACTTATCAGGATCCAATATACTTTCAATTTATAACTAGAAATCCACATTAATGTAAAATGCTATATACCCAGACCATCACAGAATTAGGGCAGTATTCATCAATAATTTAGTTTTCTACAAATATTTTATTTGTTTAAAGACGATAATTTCATAAATAGATAGATCTTCGACTGCGCACAGTCGAAATGGATGCCTCCACCATCGAAACAATTTTCATGAGCAGTTACCTTTGACCTAGTTACCCTTTAAATCTAATCAAGTCATTGGCTCCTCAATATGTGTGCAAAGTTTGATGGCAATCTGTCAACCAATTCTTGAGATATCACAATAAAGAGCTATTTTCGCATATAATGAGCCCTATGACCTTTGACCTCTTGACCCCAATATCATATCACTTCATTATCTCATTAAGATACATAGATGGACCAAGTTTGGAGACAATATGGTAATTTTTTCTTGAGATATTACGATAACAAGCTATGTTGGCGGTTTATATTCACTTGGTCTAATACCACTTGGTCCAATCATCAGTTCGTCTAACTTCACTTCGGCTAAACCTATTTGGTCTAATCATCACTAGGTCTAATGCCCATCTAGGCAACTGCCGTTTCGTCTAATCACCAAATGGGCTAATTGTCACTTCGTCTACTTTTTTCCCCCTCGTTTCGTCTATTATCACTTCGTCTAATACCAGTTCGTCTAATTCTCAGTTAGGCTACTCTTCACTTGGTCCATATGCAATTGGTCTAATTACCGTTTGTTCTATAACCATTTGGTCCAATACCATTTCGTCTAATACCATCAGGTCTATTTTCCACTTGGTCTAAAAGCAGTTCGTCTAATGCCATTTCGTCTAACGACCATTTAGTCTAATTCCCATTTGGTCTAATTCCCATTTGTTCTAATTCCCATTTGGTCTAATGACCATTTAGTCTAATTCCCATTTGGTCTAATGGCCATTTAGTCTAATTCCCATTTGGTCTAACGATCGCCCACACTGACCTGTGTGGTGGCCACCGCCTGTATACCGTATACCGTATGAACGATTCCATAAGGCTGTAATTATGGTTACAGTCCGTTATTCGGAAGGTTCGTTATTCCGAAGGTTCGTTGATCCGAAAATAAAATCGGGTTCGTTATTCTGAAGGTTCGTTAACATATTCAATTGATTTTTGGTATTTGGACATTATTTTTGACGCTCTTTCAGAAAATTAATCAAATTTGAAAATTCAAAAAATATTTGTTTATGACGTCATATATGACGTCACACTTTACCACTCCATAAATCACTTTTTTTATGGAGTATGGTATATCGATATAGGCACATATTTGAAGCTATACACCTGAATCAAAGCCGAGATTTCACTTTACTTTTAAGTCATTTTATGATGATTGGTTTGAAATCTGTTTTTTTAAAATAAGTATTCTGTTTGTAGATGGTGAAAGTATTGTTAATTTGGTATATATTATTATCATAAGATGAACATATTCCAGTGTGCATCTTGTATTGATATTAGTAGTAAAATGGACAAGAAAGATAATCATAACAATGTATATATACAATAATTGTATAGTAATGCAAGGGATAATCGTACGGTTTGATGACATGAACAATATAGTAATTGATAAAGAAATGATATTGTATTTTGTTAGACAATAATTATGCATGTACAGTTGTACGGGTTATTTGTAGTTAAATTCGTGCTTGTGACAATAATATTGAGAGGTAGACAATTAATTTGATGATACCTTCATTGAAAATTGAAGGGTGTTGCGTTGTTATATTGTTGTGTAGCTCCCTTGAAAGTAGATGTTTAAGGTGAAGTGAGTGCTTGTTATACATAACTATGGTTTAGTTTTCTGGATTGATGTAATTGGTTTTAGTACATGTTTGTAGTTTGGTTAACCCATCAAGGACGAGAGCTATTTTAAGGCAAAATTGTTTTCCTCTACAAATTGGCAACTCCTAAATTTTGTCGATCTATTAATGACATAAAAATAGGTGGAAAATATTTAGTAATTACAATTTAAGACAAATATGAAGTAACTTTGCCGCAAAGTTGCCAATTTGAACGCAAATATCTGTATTTAAAATATCACAATGTATTGCCAATTTAAGGATTTTGCTAAATTATAGTGATTTACGCAATAATAAAAATCATTAAAAATAACTAAAGCAGGTAGAGTAACAAAATAGGGCTCTAAAAATAGAGGAATTTATGCTCCTTCTTCCTATACACATCACATAACTAACTTCTTCTTCTTTAAGTGTAGGACTACCAAACCACAAATATGTGGGCCTTAGGCACTGATGGGTTAAACTGTTACTGTTAAACTGTACATGTATGCAGGTTATTTTATAATTTTGGAGTTATCTTATTGAACCAATTGTGTTTTATATGATTTGTGTTATAAGTTATTAGTATTAGAAGTTTTGTTGAATTGATTGTCTTTGTAGACATGAGTCGATGGGACACGTAACCCTGGGGTGGTATTCTGTAAGTTCATCCTAGAGTTGCTCTTAGGAGTTGCTCTTAAGATCAACTCTAAGAGCTCCCTAAGATGTGCCTAAGTGGTATTCTGTAAGTTGCTCTTAGGACGATCTCAGCATGAATAATGAATAATTAATTAGCTCATAAATATTCATGAGCCACGCCCATTAATAACCATTCGACCAAACATCGTCTTTGTTTTCATTGATGAACAACTAATCATTTTGCAGAATTGTCAAGTAGTTACCACGTGGCCACATCACGATTGATTGATTGATTGATTGATTGATTGATTGATTGATTGATTGATTGATTGATTGATTGAGTGATTGAGTGAGTGATTGATTGAGTGATTGATTGATTGATTGATTGATTGATTGATTGATTGATTGATTGAGTGATTGATTGAGTGATTGATTGATTGATTGATTGATTGATTGATTTGGTTCATATCGTTCATGGATATTCTTTTTTTCACATTGTTGCAAAGTATATTACAGTACTACAACATATCTTTTAACAGTATGACATTATAACAGCAATCATATTACTCATTTAAACAAACTTCCGTTAATAAAGAAATAAATATAAGTTTAAGCGTCCTTTATTTCCTTGAGATGGAATTAAGATGTAATTGAGATGTAATAATATCTGCTTATCTATAAGTGTTTGAAGAAAATATTTGTTCATATTTATTTTTACATGTTTTAAATACGGACACGTGTACAATTTATTGCTCAAACTCTCAAGGAGCAATAATAAAAACGTGCATTTATGAAGTCAATTTCAGTCAATCATTATGTTACTGAGCAATATAGATGGTACATGAAAGTGTGTTGCGCGCATCGTGCGCGCACCGACAACGCGCAATAAGTAATTTACGCGCAAAATATGCTATTAGCAACTGTGTACCCCATAGAATTAATTATGAATAAACAAACCAACCCGTTTATAAACGGGTTTGTTTGTTTATTCATATCATAATTCTATGGTGTACCCACTGTACCACACCTAGTAACAGAACAATTCGTCCAAAATTGCATTACGTCAACTGCAGTCAAACATGTCATCAAAGTGCGTTGCGAAAATGCAACGAAAGTTGTAGATAGGAGCATCATAGAGGGAGAATTTTCTTCTACTTTTTAAAATTGACCTTTGCGATTTAGCTGCTCCTGCCGCCGCCAAAATTGATATAACAATAATTCGTCGGCCATTTTGATCACGCGTTCTAAAAACAACAAAAAAGTAAGTTCCCCCCTCCCCCCCCCCCTAATCAAAATAGCGTAAACAAAGTTTTGAGCAAAATAACTTGGCAGAATTGTTTCTACACTTTTTGGCTAACTTCTCTGTGAAAATGAGATTGATCCGTCAAGTCATGCATGAGTGAGCACACATTGAAGGCAAAATTGTCACTTTTCAAAAGTCACAAGAGTCAAAATGTTACTCACTCATGCATGACTTGACGGACCAATTTAATGTTAAAACAGAAGTTAGTCAATAAGTGTAGAAACAATTCTGCCAAGTTATTTTGCTCAAAACCGTTTCGTTAAAAAGTTACGCTGTTTTGATGAGGGGGGACTTCCTATTTTTGTTGTGTTTAATTCAAACTAAGACTGGTTGTAGGCAGTCTTAAGATAAGATCAAAAAGTTGCTCTTATCTTCATCTACAGAATACCTCTTATCTTAGGATGCTTATTTGCATATATTTGCATACATTTACATATTCGAAAAGTTGCTCTTAAGTTAAGAGCAACTTTTCAGAGTTGGTCTTAAGAGCAACTCTAAGAGCAACTTACAGAATACCAAAGTTGCTCTTAAGATCAACTTCACCTCCTAAGATCCTTACAGAATACCACCCCTGGGGTCTGATGTAGAGAGCAATTGAATAACAGTATTTGACCGGTGAGTTATATCACAGTTCTGACGTCATCGACATACATGTACTATTTTGTGGGTGTCCGTACTCTGTTTTGAGAGCGATAAGTACCAATAGACGTCAGAAATCATAGATGGTTATTAATTGGGAGTATTTGGGGCGCGGGTGATAAATAGTGGTCATGGCTTGAAGGTGACAATGAAGCCTGGATGAAATAATGCTTTTAGGTAGTGCTTCAATATGGTAAGGTATCATATTCATATTATAGTGTAATTCATTACAGAATCCTTAGCCGCAAACAATCAGATGTTAAATTTGTTTTGTATGTGATTTACATAATAATTGTTGTGAATAGTTAGTTGTATTGTTGTACCTATACTCTGGACATTTGAAAACATATGATAATATATTAATGTTGGTACAATTATGATGTGTATTAGTGAAGTTGTATGTTCTTAATTGTTATCGTTCTCTTTTCTTGCCATGCATAGGGGCTGTTTTTATTGGACTTCGAATACATGCATACACGTCAATACTTTGTCGTCCGTCTAGTTCATTTGAAATCCCTGCGTCGTTTCAAATATATTTTGTATGTTTTTGTTGTTATATAATCCACAATATTGTAACTGTACTTCTGTTTGTAGTGAGAAGATTAAATTGTACACGTACATGTTATGTCAAGTGGCCAATGCAGTTTATACAGGGTAACTTCCAAACACTACGGCCGTATGCTGCAGGACTGGCTCGAGTGATGTTGTCGGTCATTACAAAAGATGTTACAATAAAGATTTCTGTTACATTATTTTAAACAACGTGTTACCTGTCATTTACTTGTATCCAAAAGTATGAGGGAACATGTGTCATCGGGAAGAATGAAAGTATAATCTCTTGTATAATGTTTGATGTGTGTATGCCCCTTGCAGAAAGAGATATAATCAATTGTAAGTCAGATCACTTGTTCTAAATGCGCAAATCTGATTGGTTTCAATTCATTGTTAGGACACTTATTGCAAAATGACACTTAAACAATGAAATGAAAACTTTGGAAAGGATTATAAAAATTACTATTTTTGAAACAAATATCAATAAAAAAACATAGAGAATTTAGATATGTTCTGTATGCAGAATAAACAGATATTGTATTCTTTTATCGATATTCATCTTCAAACACATTTCGCTTTGAGAGTCCTTGCTGAACTGATTGTTTAATGACTTTCATACTTTGAGCTAAATAACCTAATTAATATGAATGTGGAATTGAAATCTCGTACAACTACAAGCAATCATCTCGTATGTCAAAACAACTGGTATACCCCCCCCCCCCCCCTCCCCCGCAGGCATCAATAGTCTTACACATATCTACAACAGTCTCAAAGAACAACAAAAAACAAACTTTGGCAAGGACTCTGAAGTAGTTTGTCACCTATTTTCCAATGCTTAAATAAAGACAATTTGACTTTTTGACTACAGAGAGGAGCAAACATGAATCACAGGTTAACATTAAGATATTTCACAGGCATTTATAACATTATGTTTTCACAAAATATAATTGTATTACACTCGTTATTTAGTGGTAATTTTAACTTGTCTAGTTTCGTACGGGTGCATGGGGGTGCAGCCCCTAAAATACATCAACATAAAATAACACACTATATAACAATTAAAATGTGGTCAGACCCCCTCTTTCAACACCTATATCATATCAAACTTCCATTATACCATGTGGGCATTAGCCCAAGTGGGACATTAGCCCAAGTGGGAGTAGACCAACTGTCAATTAGACCAAACGGGAAGTTGATGAAATGGTTATTAGACGAAGTGAGAAACTGCCCATCTGGATATAGCCGAAGTGGGTATAGCCCTAATGGATATTAGACGTTGTGATATTAGACCAATATAATATTAGACAATCTGGTGATTAGACGAAAGGGCATTAGACTAAGTGGGTTTGGACCAAGTGGATATTAGACGATAAGGGTATAGCCCAAATGGTTATTAGACGAACCGGCTATTGGACCAAGTGGTTGTAGACGAAATGGGTTTAGACTATGTAGGATTAGACGAAGTGGATATTAGACGAAGTGGGTTTAGACCAAGTGGGGGTTTACCATTTTGGCATATTATATGTAATGAGCCCTCCGACCTTTGACCTTTGCGATTGTGACCCTAAAAACTATTAAATTCATTGGCTCCTCAAGATGAACATGTACTAAGATTGGTGACAATAAGTCAATTGGTTCGAGAGATATAACAATAACCATTCATTTTTGCATATATAATAAGCCCCGTGACCTTTGACCTCATGACCCCCAAATCTAATCACTTCATTGGCTCCTCAAGATGCATACATGTTTGGTGACAATAGGTAAGTTCTTGAGATATCGCGAAAACAAGTTATTTTGTAATATACAATGAGCCCTGTGACCTTTGACCTCATGACCCCCAAATCTGATCAGTTCATGGACTTGTTAAGATACATATATGTACCAACTTTGGTGACAATACATCACTCGGTTTTTGAGATATCGCGATAACAAGCTATTTTCACATAACCCCCAAATCTATTCAGTTCATTGGCTCCTCAAGATACATGCACGGAGTAAGTTTGGTGGAAATCCGTCAGCAAGTTCTTGGCCCCGTTGCAGGAAGAGGCAAGTTACAATTAATTGTAAGTCAGATCATGCGATATAGATGCACACATCTGATTGGTTGAAATGACCCATTTTCTGACTTACATTTACAATCAATCGTAACTTACAATCGATTGTATCTCTTTCTGCAACGGTGCCCTGGAGATATTGCGATAACGAGAATGGGACGCACGGACGAACGGACAACGAGAAAACATAAAGTAAAAATACGCAAATTATATACAATGATACATGTTAATTTTCCCAAGTGCAATATGCTATTTAAAAACTATAACGGTAACAAAATGTTTTCCTTGATTGGATAATTGAATTTACAACGTTTTTTCTTAAGCATTACTTAATTGTGTACTGGTATTGATAATAATGTTGGTAATCTACTCACATCCCTGAACTGCACCAAGCCCAGTTCACCAAGCTCAGCAACACATGCATAGGCTGCCTCAGACTGCATAAACAGCTGGACCAAACACATCTCCTCACTGCGATACAGGGAACCCATCTTAGCTTCTCCACAACTACTCCACTTGTATACAGATGTCTTCTCTTCTCTTCAAAGTTCAATATCTCATAAATGTTGATCTAAGAGATGAAAAGAGTAAAATTAAACAGAACATATTTCCTTATCACAATGCTATTATACTATGAGAACTGGGGGATTAACTGATAGGGTTTGGTATTTTACGTTTCCTTAAATAAGCTTGAGTAACTTTGCATTAAACACAAAGAGAGTAAAAAGTTCTTGACCAACTTAATTTTAGTGTTGTATGTTATCCTTGCAACTAACTATCAATCTCCCATGCCCATGCATGCTTGAATTGTGAAAATAAATCTTCAAGTCTCACGTACAGTGCTGATATGCGATGATACCGCCATGACTCAGCATGACACTGTATTCTCACAGATAACCTCTGCTATTTTAGTTAATACCATCATCATCATTGCCAATGATTGTTTGCATACCTACCAAATCTGCCAAACTGCCCACTGCAATAAAGGTGTGCCCGCATGCATCAAACATGCATTACGATTGTACCATAGATTAGTATACAACTGCATATACATATATCTCAATTTATTGTTCAGCTTTAAATTAAGTTCTTTAACCCTCTTTTACAAGAGGCAATGCCTAATTGCCCTATTGCACTGTCCGAAGAGGTTGAAAATATGAGTAAGATGATCATCATTTATTGATTCTCTATGAGAGAATTTAATTGGTATATCTATGTGTAAATGGGGAATTCCTATGGGAATCCTATGGCAATCCTATAGGAATCCTATGAGAAATTCCTATGGGAATCCTATGAGAAATTCCAATGGGAATCCTATGGGAAATTACATGGGTCCCATATAAACCCTTGTTCCACTTTCCCTATTGAAACCCATAGAAACCAATAGGCCTATGGGCCTATAGAAAGGCCTATAGGCCTATAGAAACAAATAGGCCTATGGGTTTATATGGGTTTTGGTTCTATGGGAATTTCGACCTGGGTAAGTTTAATTTGCAAGGGAGTTAACTCAAGGGACCACATCCCATTCAATTTATTCATGAAAAATGTCACTGATATTGAGGGTATATCTTTTGGGGGGCTTAGAGAAACAAATGTCCGTGATTCGTCGGCCATTTTGGATTTTTGCATTTAAAAAAACATCCTAATGTTTCTTGTCTGGCACTTGGTAGCTTTGGAATCAGCACCCCTAGATTGACTAGAAACCACCAAAAAGCATTGTATATATGTAAACAAAAAATTATCGATGTGTCCTAGTAAATTTGTCTTAAAATTTAGAATTCTATGATTTATTTGTCCAAAAATTTCAAATTGTTCTAATTGACAAAAACATAGTAAATTTTGTGATTATCACTCTTTAGTTTTAGAATAAGCAAACCAAAACAATCTTAGATCAATATAAATGTATATTTATTCCACAATAGGGAGACTTGGCCTATTTTGTGTACTAATGATTCCATGTGTATATTGTTACCAATTCATACTGTACATAAACATGGGTTTGGTGGCCATTTTGAATTTAACTTTTGCCCTTTACACAATAATAAACAGTTTTTAGCAAATATGCAGTTTCATTTGAATAATAATTAACTTAAGGAACAAAATCTAATTCAATATATTTATGCAAAACGTTTTTTAAAATTAGGTTATATCATTCTGGTGGGCATAAAGATGCAAATTTCCCTTTTTGGCGGCCATTTTGGATTTCTGCATTTTAAAGAAAAAACTCATGGTTTCGTGGTTGGCACTCTTCAGATTTAGAATCAGCATGACAAAATAATCTTAACTAAATTGAAAATACAATTTATTCCGCCATATGGGGGAAATGGGGTCTATTTTTTATAACGAATCTATTTGTACATTGAAATACCCATTCATATTGCACATAAAACGGATTTGGCGGCCATTTGCCCTAAACACAATAATAAGCAGCTTTAAGCACATATTTAGTTTCATTCTATTGTAAGTTAACTCGAGAAACAAAATTTAATTTGATTTATTTGTGTAGAATGGCGTTTAAGTTGAGATTATTTCATTCTGGGGGGCTAAAAGAGGCAAATTTCCATGTTTTGGCGGCCATTTTGGATTTTCGCTTTTAAAAAAAGAACACGCTCAAGGTTTCGTGTCTGGCATCAACCGGATTTGGAATCAGCACCCCCGAATTGACAAGAAACCATAAACAAAACGTTGTATATATAAACCAAAACCACCTACACTGGTGTGTAAAATAATGTGTACAGTTGTGTACTATACATGATATGTGAACCATAGATGTGAAGGTAGTGCAATATGAACCACACAACTTTTACACAATCAAATTGCAGTGTATAATCACTGGCTAAGTTCAAAACACATATTAGCCATATATAAACATACAGAGCCCTTCAAGTGAGGAGAACGAAATAAAGCATGTTATGTTTATAAACAAATTGGTCGCTTACCAGCACTTTGTCTTGAAGAGTTTGTATTCCTATTGGGGATTCTGATGAATGTCAGTTGCCCTCTTGAAGTCTCAAAGATAAGTCTGATCTAGTTGATATAATATTGTGACCCAATGTGAGTTCATGCATGTGATACAGTGCGCAGTAAGCTTTCTGGTTCGTTAGGTCGTTATACCATACATTGTGATAAATAATACATATTTCGCGTGGGTGCGCTTTGTGACTTTATTCATAGAATACTATTTCAATTAGATCTGTACAAAAGCTGATTTGAATAAACATTTCTCGCATTCATGAGCACTTTTAAGATAACCTTGTTAACGTAGTTTCGATTTCATTGTTATTCCTAAAGTAAATTTTAAATTGCGTGAATAATATACATGAATTGTAAGGGATGGTTTCGTGTAGCTCGTATTATGCTTATCCGAACCTAAGTTATTGATATATTCAAATACATGTACTTTCCTAAATTATATGACCCTCCTTATGTTCCCTTCCTCTATATCATCATGTAAAACGACTACTTCCGATTAGTTAGATGGTAATTAGATGGTTAGATGGGACATGTATACTACTTTGATAAGTTGTCATTTAGATTCCCTTCACATTGATATCAATCATTGCTTCCATATAAGTAAAATGTAACACTCGTTCCAAGTTCAATTTTATGTTACACTTGCAAAGAAACCACCTATTTACTGGCTTAGTTCAAAACAAGATTAAGCATTAGTATGTTTATAAATGACAGTGTTAGGGAACAAAGATATGTGATTGTAACAATAAATAACTGATCGCTTACGAGCACGTTGTCCTGCAGAGTTTGTATTTTCGGGGTATTCAGACAAATGTAAATTGCTCTATTGACATGATTGAGGTCTAACAGATTGGGATGATCTTCTTGATATTGTAACCCCATGCATGTAATACAGTGCGAAGTTTTTTCTTTCTTTCTTTTGCCCCATTTAGGGAACTTTATTTTATTCAAAAAATGTACAAGTTATATGGTTACATTATTCATAAACACAGAAACAAAAACATATAAATATTGTATTATACATACACAATTATCACAAAAAATCAAGGAACTGTTTTACTTTGTTTAACCCAATTGGAAAATATATTGGAAAATATATTTTGCAATTGAGATAAAATATTAAATCATTAAATTTTAGCTCTTGTAGTATAGTTTTGACATTCATTATTTTACCTTTCCGTGATTTTTTAATGTAATTTTTATAAATAATATATTCGGCAAAGTTAATCAGTAGATTAACCAAATAAAATTCATTACTTCCAATCTTATAACCAATAGTTAACAATTCCTCATTTATCTCGAACTCTATGCCACAAAAATTAAATATTATCTTTGATATAATTTTCCAAAATAATTTCAGATTTTTACAATCTAACAGCATATGCTTAGTTGTTTCTGGTGTATGACAAAATAGACAATTATCATCATTGACGATCTTCCATTTACATAAATTATATCTTGATGGCAAAAACAAATACAAATATTTGAAATTGAATTGTCTAATTTTATTTTGTTTCAATGTCTTAAATTTAAACAGAAGAACATAATACCAATCAAAATTCACTGGGAGTAACAAATGTTCTTTCCAAAAGTTGAACACAATAGGTTTCAGACGTTTCTTTTGTAATAACAACAGATAAAAATGCTTTGTTTTCATATTTATAATATCAATATATTCACCATTTGAAATTGGTATTAATCGTGATTCATGTTTTTCGAGTAAATCATATTCTCTAGAGCGCATTTTTTTAAACCAGTATTTCGGCAATGCTTTTTTAACTTTGCATAACAAAATAAAAATAAAAATTCTGATAAACCATACTTTTGGCAAATACTTTTCGAATCCCTCCATTGACCCTGGTTTGTTACTTGATGTACCTTTAAAATCCCCGCATTTTCCCATGACTTAAAAAGGAGTACTTTTCCATCAAATGTTATATTACTATTGTTCCATAAAATTTCATCTTTAATATCAATAACATCAAGCTTATCAACGTATCTTAGGGTAGACCAAATACAAAGTAAATCTGAATAAAAAGGTGTCACTTTTAGTTTCAAACAAATCTGTTTCATATGAAACTTATTACAATTAAATTGGAGGCAAGTTGGTATTCCCCCGACTTTTATCATCCAATAAAAAAACATTATTTGCCATGATGCATGCTTATCATTCATAAATTTAATCAACCATGAGAGTCGTAGTGAATTAATTCTTGATTGTAAATCAACCATATTTAACCCTCCTTTTACTTCAGTGTTTATACAAATATTTATTTTAACATTCTCTTTTTTTGATCCCCAAAAATGAATATAATATAGTTTATTAATTTGCTTAACCAAGCTATAATTATGGCACCGTCACTGCGGTTGCCAGATATATTATTTGTGACATAATAAGCGATTTAATCATAACAACCTTTCCATAATAAGTCAAATTTTTCATCTTCCATAAATTGAAAAGCCTCATAATCTTATCGATTTTCACCTCCTAATTAATATCTTCCACCTCTTTACCATTTCTGCCAACATATACCCCAAGGCATTTGACAGGTTCGTTTATAAATTTCAATCCATCTATTTCATTAACATCGTAACTTTTAAAAAGATACATTGCATTTGATTTTTTCCAATTAACACAAATACCAGCGAATTTTCCAAAATTATTAATCTCTTTCATCACATTTCTCATAGATCTCAATGAATTAACAAATATTACTGTGTCGTCTGCATATTGAACAATTTTAATCTCTTCATTCCGGGTGGTATCGGAATGGGGTATATTTAGTCCCTGAATATCATTATTTTCTTTAATCCTTACAGCTAACGCTTCAACAACAAGAATAACTAATAAGGCTGATAGTGGACATCCTTGTCGCACTCCTTTTTGGACATTGAATGTGTTTGACAGCCATCCATAATTCAAAATCCTACCACACGCATTTTTATAAAGGGTTTGTATCCATATAATAAAAGAATCTTTAAAACCATATTGCTTCAAAATATCAAAAAGGAACGAATGATTAACATTATCGAATGCTTGTTTAAAATCAATAAACATCAAAATACTTTGTATTTTCTCTAATTCACAATAGTCAATCACATCTTGAACCAGCCGCACATTTTCCAGGGCCGATCTCTTTTTCATAAAACCAGATTGATCACGTGATATTATGTTGCCTATAACACCTTTCAGCCGCCTTGACAAAGCACACGCTGTAATTTTGTAGTCTACATTCAGTAGAGATATAGGTCGCCAATTATCTAAACATGTTTTGGGACCCTTTTCATACAACAAAGTGAGGATTGACTGTTTTTGTGACCCTGATAATTCCTGTTTATAAAAACCTTCATTCAAACTTCCTACGACCATTTCTTTTGTTTCCTCCCAAAAGCATCTATAGAATTCTACAGACAGTCCATCCATGCCAGGAGACTTATTTGTATCCATGCTTTTAATAGCTTGCCAACACTAATCCTTTGTAAACATACCTTCACAACTGTCTGCGTCTTCCTCAGATAAAGGAGTAACGTTCACATATTGACGTTCTTTCCATCAATTTCAACACAATCAATTTCCTGCTTTTTCCCATTTCTCTTTTCCAATTGTAAAAAATATTTATTTTACTTTTCACCTTGCTCTATCCATTTTTCTCTTGAACGAATAAATGCACCTTCGCATTGTTCTGTATACCATAAATCAATTTCACCTTGTACAATTCTCATTCTATTCATATTTTACGGAGATGTATTACCATCATCACTTTCAAATAAATCTTTATATTCCTTTTCTAAATCAACTATATGAGATTGATTTCTTTTTCTAAAATCAATACTAAATTTAATACTATACTCTTTTATTTTAATTTTACATAAATCCCATAGCATTTGCACATTCAGATTATCATTATTTAATTTGACCTTTTAAATGATATATCTGACATTTTCTTTATATGTCATATCTAAAAGAAGAGAGTTATTCAGTTTCCATACACCTTTTCCACGCTTCTCTTCAAAGACTTTAATTTTCAGAGAGATGGCATTGTGGTCACATTTAAGTGCTGGACGTATATCTACTGAATAAACATTGTACAAAATTAGCAGCGACCAACCAATAATCAAGCCTAGAGTATATCTTCAGTGTAACTTGTCTCCATGTAAATTGTTTTTTGTTTGGGTTAAATTTTCTCCATACATCAACCAAATTATTATTTCGAATAAACTTTTTAAAATTAGACTTTGGTAAATAAACGTGTGACATGCCAGTATCAATTTTACGATTTTGAACACAATTATAGTCACCACCAGATATCAAAATGTCATTATGACCTTTATATTTACTGACCCATATGTGTAGTAGTCTATAAAAGCTTCTTTCTCTGCGTTTTTTTGCAGGTGCATACACATTAACACAAAAATATGTTTTGTCAAGAACAGAAAATTGAATTGCGAGTACTCTGCCATCTTCCTTTGAGTAACATTTCAAGCAATTAATCAATGCATTATTATTGACTAAAATTAAAACTTCTTTCGAATGGTTTGATCCATTATTAAAATAACAAGTTCCGTTCCATTCTTCGCGTATTGTATTTTCAATGTCTTTTGTTACAAATGTTTCTTGTAATAGAATAATATGGCATTTCTGATTGTTCAACCATCGCAATATTCTGCTCCTTTTTATCTTATCTCTAATTCCTCTCACATTGAGGGAGATAAAGTGTAGATTTAATTCCTCGCCTTTCTATCCCGCTATTTTCTCTTCCTTTGTTCTTCTTCTTTTTGTATCTTCTTGCTTATCGAACTGAACATTATAGTGCGAGTTGATTTGCAATACAATATTGCATCCTCTCGTCGTCGCTTTCTGTTTTTGCTCGGTGCTGCGATTGTCGTTACACATCATCATCGTATTATTCCTATAATCTCGCTTGTGTGTGAACAGATTTTCGCGATTAATGAGTAATATGCCTTTTGACCTGATTGTTTCCTTCTGGCATTGTATCGCGAACAAAAGCATTAAACTAATGATGACGTACATCTTACATATTTTATCCAAATTATTTTCCATCATTGACATTTTCATTTTGTATTATTATCATTCAATCTTTTTTCTTCATTTTTGTTTCTTATAAATATTTACTTTTTTAGACTTAGCTTCTTTCTTTTCTTCTTCTTTGCGGCTTTGTCTTGTTTCGGTGGAGTCGGAGTTTCTGGAGACAGCGTAGATGCCTCTGTGTCGTCGCTGGCGCTGTCGCTGCCGTCGTACGTAGTACCTTCATCTGTTGTGTATCTTGGTGGTTCGTAGTCAGTGTTGGCGTTAAGTTCTCGTTGTCGGAAGACCTCGTCGTGAAATAAGTTTGAGAATCGTTTAGCAAGGCTCTTTCTCAGAGTCATAAGAGGGAAGGCGTTGGTCACTTCGTTCAACCGTCATCCTTTCGACGATCTGGAAATGTTCCTTGGTGTTGCTAGTGGAAATCCTTTCTCTGTGGTGTGCTCCTTGAGTTTGTTTTAGCTTAGATTGGTAGTCAGAGAGAGATTCTTTCATGATTTCCTCATCTATTGTTGTCTTTGTCTTTCTCCACTTTCGCTCTTTAGAACGCAGCTTCTGTTTTTGGTTTCTTAAGACATCGTCATTCCACGGTGCATGTGGACGCAACTGGACATCTTTTTGCATCACTGGTGCGCGTTTGTCCAGTGTGGCTGCAAGAGTATTGTTGTACATGGGCAATTCCACGAAAAATGTTACCCAAGGATGGAAAAATGAAACTCATGGGACAGCCTTGTTAACTACTGGATAGTAATGAGGAAGGACCATATTTTGATGACTAAAGGAAAAAAGTTTGAAATTCAATGCAGAATTTTTTTTTTTGGCCATTGAAGTTGGGACAAAAATTGTATGTATTACCCCCCAAAATGATGAAATTTGCATCCGTTGTTTGTGAAATAAAATTTAAAAATATGGATCACTTCAGAACAATAATTCTACTTCTAATGTCTTGTTTATGCTTTGTTTTAACATAACAGAAAAGGAAATTGTGTACAAATCTTTACTTTTTGAAAACTGTTATTGGATAAAATCTTGATTCTTACAACATTGATGTGTAATGTCCGTGACGTTTTAGATATACAAGTTTTTGTAGAAGCAGAAGTCCTAATTCAATTTAATACAAAATTCATTTACAAAGCTAGAATGTTATATCATAAAGTATATCAACAGCATTTACTAACATATTTGATGGTTTGTCCAGAATGGCGTCACGGACATTACGTCACGGCTGCGTCACGGACATTACATACACAGTGAAAAGTATAAAAAAGCAGAGCAAAAAAATATCAAGCATTATTTTCTTATGTAAATGTCTTACTTTAGCCAAGAAATAAGATAATCCCAAGTAACAGGGGGACTACTACCTTCCTGGTTCAAGTTTTAATAAATTGTATCGTTAATCAGATAGTGAACTTTGAGTCAGTACTCTGAACTATTTATAAACTCTAAATTCCTTGCTTAATTTGAACATGCATGTCTCAATAATCAATACAGATTTGACTATAACTTACTGGGAGGAGAAAGAGATGGTTAAATCTCATATAGTATGATCAAATTGCAAACATTATACTCTTAGTCCATGATTTTCCATGTGTTATGCCCATGATGTACACAACTTTTTTATATTTTACAATTTTTTGGCACAAAACAGCATTGTACCTCATTAACAATTTATAATATTTTTTTAAATAGTTGAACATTTGGTTTACTGCACATTTTGTTGAACAATTTCAAATTTTACAATAATTTTGGAAAAACTTATTAATATTTTAAAAATAATTTTTTGCTAATTGAAAACAAAATTGAAATATAATTTTTTTTCTCAAAACTGTTTGATTACATATCAAATGTACAATTAAAACAGTGTCATGCACAATGGAGCATTTTTTGCGGGTTATTTCTGAGTTTAGAAAAAGTGGACAAAAGTGTAATGTCCGTGACGCTGAAAATGTAATGTCCGTGACGCAACGTTTTGTTGTCTAGATCACATATGCCTGGCCCGTTCCCCCCAAAACAACTTGGATTCAATTCATCATTGCCTTGTCTATAATTAAATACCTAAATCACCTTTGTGAGGTCTCAGAACTCACAGACTTTTGCAAAGATGTATATGGATGCAAAAAGTCATGTCCAAAAGATGTAATGTCCGTGACGGCGCACATTTTGCAGAATTACTCAGTAACGAATTGGATAAATGTTCTGAAACTTTTTTGCATACTTAACCAGGATATTGTTTTGTAATAAAAATAAAAGTTAGACATTAGTTAGAGGTATGAATTAGTAGTGGCATTGGAAAGTCATGACAATTCTCTGATTTGTAATGTCCGTGACGCTGAAGTTGCCCACATATCAATTTTCTGCCTGCCACAGCCGGTTAGGAGTGTGAATTACTTGTTTGTCTAGGGAGCAAACTAAAACAAACTAGTTACTGAAGACTCAGACAAAATAACGCCTCACAATTGAAGGAACTACATAATACAACGTACTTTGGCACTTATTCCATAGTTGATGACTTGTAAAATAGGTCTGCCGAAAAAAACTCCATGAAAATAAACACATTAGTGATTTTAGACTAACTTTCTGATGCCAAATCTCACTTAGCAACAAGTTTACGCCCCGCCCACATTTAGGGTACAAAATCGGCAGCGTGATTGACATGTGATTGTCAATTCATTGGCTTACGTCATCTACAGAATTTAGTTCATTAATGTAACATAAATACGCACATCATGACATACTTGTAAACAGTTATTTGAACTTTACTTTACAACATTGGGACAACTACCACCACATCCAGAAACTACAATTTTATTATGTTGACTACCTGTTATTGTTAAATTATTGGGTGGTGGCACCCCCCACCCCCCCCCCCCCCTCTATGCAGACAGAGGGGGACGATTGTAGTGCAATAAGTGCATTTTAGTGCAATAAGTGACCACATAAGACAAATTTGGTTATGTATGTGTTCATACAGGAGACAGTACCAAGGGGCAGTGGCATATACCTTATGTGTATTTCAATATTGTTTTAAAAGAGTTAACCCATATGTTGTTCTCTTTTGTCAAAGTATTGGAGGCGCTACGCCCGACTGCCAAGGGGGACCAATCCGGCCCTTGCACCCCTTCATAAATATATACAGGCCGAGCCGCCGAGGAATCATGACTTTCCTTCGTCAGACTAGATGATTGATTTACCCATTTTTAACAAATTAGACACAGAAAGCAACAAAATGATAACTAAACAACGAAGTTTCAATCACCAAAATGCTCAGAAAATAGTTTTGAAAATAACGAAACTTGCTGTATAACACGCACTGAAATATAGCAGTTTCTGCTCAATCCCCCTGGCGTGAAGTCACCAGAAAGACATGTTTACGGTCTCCGCCAAGTCGCTTGATTCTGTAGTTGAAACGGTGTTCAATATATTGCCTATTTGTATTTTCTCTAACGAGTGGGTGCTTGGAAAGTAATATATTCATATTATATGATATGATATAATTCAACTAATGTAGCTGTGTATTTCAATGAATCTACACTTTAATGCCTGAACAACATCGATGAACAAGGATATTCCGCTTTATTTTTGGGGGGATGACCATCCTATTCATGCACTTCGTGCTCTACCGTGCGTCCCAAAAAAAACTATACACTTTTGAAATGGCTGCCGAATAAAAAATATATGATTCTGGGGGAAAAGTTTTATATGTATGGAAAGCTCATAAACTCAACTTTCATATGACACCAAAAAGTCTGAAAATAATTCATGCTTGGGTGAGCACTTTTGTAAAAGGTATGAAAATTAGGTTGCGCAGGAATTAGCTTTCCAATTTGTGAGAGGTAAATCCTTTGGAGCTTACGGAGTTGAGGATGATATGACCAATTTATGATCATTTGTGATGAGTTTGGGTTTGCTGAGTGAAATTTGTGGTTTATGGGATTAACATTTTATGCATGAGTGAACAGGAATTGCATTTGTTATTATAGCAATGTAACTTTCCATGGTAGACTCAGTGGTGTGTTCATGGGAGTCAGGACGGGGTGATGGTACATGGTGCGGGGGAGGTGAAATGTAGGGTAGGACTTTGTTGGGTAGATGGGATAAGGGTCAAGAGGACATGTATGCCCCCCCCCCCCTCTCTTTCACTCTCTCTCTCTCTCTGCCTGGGTGTGCTTGTGCATATCTTGACAATTCATTAGACAATCAACATTCAGCTATCAATCACTTAATCAACAATGTATCAGTCAATCGGTCAATCAATTATTCAATCAAGCATTCAATCATTATTCAGCTATTTCAATCAATTTAATCATTCAATAAATCAATCATAATTAATCAATAACTCAGTCAATCACTCAATCTATCAACCAACCAACCAGTCATTTTACTCATTACTTATTCTTCAGGTCAATGGGTAACCTGAAGAATAAGTAGCCAACATCTGTGACATTCCTTTTTTCAACAAACCGTATTTGAATATTCAAGTTACATAATCCCCATCTGGTTATTAAGTAAATCAATGAGATGTTCAACTAATCTTACAATAACTGAAATGTGGGGTGAAGGTTTTTATTCAAAGTCACAGATGTAAAAAATAACAGTTTGTAACATGGAAATTACTACATGTACCATCACCCCATCCTGACTCCCATGAACACACCACTGAGTCTTCCAGGGAAAGTTACAATGCTACAATAAAAAATGCAATTCCTGTTCACTCATGCATAAAAGTTTGGTTTAATAAACCATGAAATTCACTCAGCAAACCCAAACTGATCGCAATTGATCATGAATGTATCATATCACCCTCAATTTTGTAAGCTCCAAAGGATTTACCTCTCACAAATTGGAAGGCTAATTCCTGCGCAACCTAATTTTCATACCCTTTACAAAAGTGAGCAGTGCTCACCCAAGCATGAATTATTTTCGGACTTTTTGGTGTCATATGAAAGTTGAGTGTATGAGCTTTCCATACATATAAAACTTTTCCCCCAGAATCATATATTTTGTATTCGGCAGCCATTTCAAAAGTGTATAGTTTTTTTTGGGACGCACGGTATAGTTCCATATATTGTTTCTTTGCAAAGGCGTAAGAGGCGGAGAGCTGTACGTAGCCCCCGTGAGTTTTGAATATGGCCATATTCGGGCAAAAGGCACCTCAAATTCGGGTATTTTTGTGCAAAAACATATATATTCGGGCAGACTCATGTTATATTCGGGCAACTACTCGATCAATAATTGCGCCATCTTCGGGCGAAATCGTATCATTTTCATGCTGTTATAGGCAGCTTAATTGCGAGGAAATTGTTTATGTGCTTTTCAGCTAAAAAAAGGGAAAGATGGTATTTGGGCAAATGATCTCATGAATGTTCTTGCCCATGTTTCTTTTACGATGTTTGTTACACAGTTGAACCTTGTTAAAACAAGAATTGTACTCAGCATGAACAAAATGTAAATATAAAAGAATATAAACAAGAGAATAACATGCACATGTATAATCTTAAAGAGCTTGGACCAGCAAAAATATTTTATTTTTTCGGAGCTTATATTGTGAGGTTACATTGTTGTACATAGAGTCATATTATTGGAAATTGGTTATTACGTGCATAAAATTTGATATGTTAAGTAAAAAGTATTTCTCCTGTATAATACGTGTTAGCGTAATTATAATTCAAGTTGACATTAAGTACTGATTGTTGTTATGCGTTATTATATAAGGAAATATTATGAAGTATTGAATACCGGCCCTGGTACTTTTATATTGATGAATAAATGTAATATTACACCTTTTTGTTATTTCATGTTAAAAAATATTGCTTTGATTGATTGGCTCTTTCGTGCTACAAACTGTGCATGTATGTGATACCTTGTAAATATCAGTTGAAATTATAATTACTGTATGAAACACTTATTCCAAAAGGCAGTAAATCCAAATTCCGTCACATGTGAGTAAAATAATATAATAATAATAATAATAATAATATATCACACTTATATAGCGCCTAATGCAGAACAGCCTCTAAGTGCATTATTACCCCTGGTCATATGGTACAGTTCAGACCCGCACAATTATCTTGTACACATTCTCAACTCCCCGGGGAGCATACTAGCGGCGGGCAACCCTACAGGTGCACCAAGCTAATTTTCATCAGACCAGGTACCCATTTATACACCTGGGTAGAGAGCAGCAATGTGGATTAAATGCCTTGCTGAAGGACAAACGGAGTGGGCAGGGTTCGAACTCGGGGTCTCACGATCAGAAAGCACGCGCTCTACCGATCTTGCCACACCACTTCCACCATAAGTCCAGTAAAAGGTATGTAGCTGGCTATAAATAAACAATATAGAGATACGTATACTGTACGCCTTTGGAAAACCAATTTATAATAACCGATCTTTACAACCG
Source organism: Echinarachnius parma (assembly GCA_037951105.1). Taxonomy (NCBI): domain Eukaryota; kingdom Metazoa; phylum Echinodermata; class Echinoidea; order Clypeasteroida; family Echinarachniidae; genus Echinarachnius; species Echinarachnius parma. Next base: position 166,246 of record JBAMJV010001203.1, on the reverse strand, counting down.
CTCAATTAGTCTTACAGCTTCAGATTTCTTGTTAAGCACTATAAAGTCAATATGATATTTGATGCAACAAAACAAAGTGATATGTAATTTAAAGATAAAGATAATCCTTGCTACATCTATATACAGTAGATTCGGAATAAAAACGAAACAAGCGTGAGTGAATGCAACAATTGTTTTTATAACATCATTTTAATTCTTTATCAATGTGGACTTCAACATTTACCAAGTATACCAACTTGATGTGTCCTTGTCGATTTTGGAATGTTTTTACTAAACTTGACGATGCCTGCAAAAGAAGGACACCATTTTAAATACAAATTTCACTTTATCAGACAAAATATGCATTTAGATGTCATATTCACATTGGCATGAGTATTTTTATGCATTCGGACGAATAAATGCATTCTCCTCCAAAGTTAAGACAGTGGATTCATTGTCTTTTATAATTAAGCTGTGATAAATACAAACAAATACGTGTACATTTCATATTAAATGGATGTTATAATGACCAAGTAATTAGCAAAAATGAAGGGATAATCGCTAACTCATTACATCGACTTTGTATAGTTATAACTTTCCAGTGGATAATTACAAATCCAAACAATTCAATTGTAAACATCTTTTGAATGAAAGGGACATTCAACAAATCAAAACTTGTTCCATGCTTCTATTGGTAATCGATACAACAAAGTATAAGAGAATTACTAGTTTTCTAATTAAGATTTGTGGATTCGGACAAATTATTGTACTACTAGATCCCTTTAAACTAGATCCCTTTAAAGAATCGGGTGAGGACTGACTATGATGTTACTGTTTATTCTACACAGAGTTGATATCTGTTTCATGCATCAGAAAAATTGCGTATCTTGTGTGTACATACTCACTTAATTTAATTTGTACTCATGTAACATAATGTAGTTATACAGTTAAATAATAAAAATATTCACAAATAAAAACAGTAATAAGCATCACCAACGTATTTCAATAGTACTAATTTGTTTTATTTCACAAAGATTTCTAAATATGTTTACTGTTGATGCAATGCATTAGGCTTGGTACGAACAGTCACGTCACGTTCACGTTAACATCACGTGAACGGTTCTGTACCTTTTGTGAAACAGGTCACCCAAATCTACGAAGTGTAGGGTAAAGTGACCCAACAATTTGTCGTTTTCCATGCCGGTAAAACTCGAAGTGTCGCGTTAACCAAATCGTGACGTGAGCGTTTAATCAAGATTTTTTAAATTGCAAACGCTTGTTACTAAGACTAGACATACACGCGCAAAGAGATTTTAAAATGTCGACGAAAATGCCGATACCCCCTTATCAAATCTTTTCAATTATTATGTTTATAATATGTACGTGCATAATTCAGAGTAATCTGAGACAATAATATGCAGTTCTGTCATTTAGGTAATGTACAACCATACCACTTGCATTATTTGTCTTGTTATTGGAGTATTTCTAAAGACGTGTCGTGCGTGGATTTTGGCAAATGTTGATTTCCAGCTGAATTGCTACACGCAGCGGACAATTCAGTTCGCATACGCCTGAAGTTCCCGTGCTCGACGTCTGAGCGTACTGGCCGGCGTTGTATGTGCATATGCCTGTGAAAGTGAGTGAGTGAGTGAGTGAGTGAGTGAGTTGCAGTGATCAATGAGTTTAAAAGTAATAAAACAATGATTTGATTAATAGTGTTTATTTATGGTTATTGAATCGAGTCAATCTATCAATTAATCAGTCAATCATTTATAATGAAACAATCACACCAAAATCAATATTAAATAAATCAATTAATGTATTTGACATTCGAACTAGCTACTTGTAGGCAGTGGCGTACCCAGGATTTGTTCAAGGGGTGGGTGTAGGGGGGGGGGGATATTTCGTCAGACAAATTGAAGTAAGCGGGGGGAGTGTGGGTAGGGGGTGTCCGTAGAAAATGACCGCAGCCGAGGACGAGACCAGGATCGGTCACAAATTTCGAGGCCGAGACCAAGACATTTCTTGAATTATGTAAGGGGGTGGGGATGGGGGTAGGGGGTGTCCATCCCCGCCCCTGCCCCCAGGCCTGTGTACGCCTATAATTGGTATTTACAGTATAGGTAGGACGGGTTCGTTCACGATTAAATTTACCGAGAATTAGTCTCTTCTCAACGACAATTTACATTAATTTGTTTTACGCAAGCGCCAATTTACGTGAGCTTTCATGAATTACATATAGTATATCTACAAACTGTTGGGTCACGTAACCCAACACTTCGTAGATTTGGGTGACCTGTTTCACAAAAGGTACAGAACCTTCACGTGACGTGACGTGAACGTGACGTGACTGTTCGTACCAAGCCAATGCATTATGATAAGGAGATGCTTGTGGCAAATAGCTCTTTGAGAGTCATCAATAGAGGGTGATTCCTGGCCGTAGCCAGGTACAATCCTGCAATGATATTGTGTGCGTACCATGACACCTCCTTGCAAGGCTCTGATAAAACGATACAATATCACTTTAATGTGTGAACAAAGTTATAATGCCTGAAGCTGAATGCTCTCGGGATGGCCCTCCTCTTCCTGCTCGTCAAGCTTTGTTGTTTCACATTTTGCCGACGGCACTCGACTACCGTATAAAGGTAGTAATTGTAGTGACAATTTGAGGGACTATAGTGTGACGGGTCGTAGATCGACTCGTCGTAACCAAGAGAGAATATTTACGAGAAACAAGCTATAGGCCGTATAATTGTACCATTTGGTGTGACGGATCGTAGATCGACCCCCGTAGTAAAATTGCGCAGAACTGTGACGTCTGTGTGACGTGAGGATGCTCTAACAGGTGGATAGTCCCAATACCAAGGACGAGTGTGATCACCGTGTGCACATGCCATTGTGCGAGCAACAAGACGCCTTCCTGTCACGGCTATCTATTGAAAGGGCGCCATCTGGTAAGACGCTGCTGTCACTTTAATGTGTGAACATATTATATGTTTTTCCTAGTACATCTTTCTCTTGGAATGGTTCTCCTAGTCATGCGCTTCGATGTTACATAATGTTGGTTGTCTTAAAGGGATAATAATATTTGTGAGATAATGAAAACCTTAGTGACAAATTTGAAAGAGCATACCATTTTAATGACACTCAGAATAAACTTTATTTGATCAAAATCGGTTCAAAAATGGCTGACATATCCATAAACATAACCATTTGTAATAAGTGTGGGTCTCCATAATTATTCGATTATTATGAACCCGCCGTTAACAAAAAAATAATCAAATGCTTCCTCTTTTCAAAAATTAAATAGCTGTTGATAATATCCAATCACCATTTCAGCAAAACATCACCTGCAAAATATTTTATTTAAGATGGTTGAAACCGGAAAGTTTTTAAAGATCGTCCTCTTGAGGTTTAACGGCTCTTTTTGAATGACAACAGGCAAGTTAGTGATTTATAATGTTGTATTCATTTCGAGCATGGTAGAGTTATAAATATTAGTTTGTAATGTAATGGTGCAGGTTTTGGTTACTAAAATTCAGTTTGATAAAAACTGTACTTTCTTTACCAAAACTCAACTATCCATTTAAAGTGATAATGCGTGTTATACATTTGAACCTTGAACATTTACAATGATCACATGTAAAAATATACAATTTGAACAAATAGCAATGACAATGTATGCAAAGACCGTGTGCCAGCAAAATAGTTTTCTGTGAATCAAAGATGTTATTGCAAGGTTTCATATTATGGAAAATCAATACAAATTTGCTATAATGTTTAATTAAAATTTAAAGTCCTATCTTAGAGATTTGGTATTAAGTTTATGCATGTTATGATATTATTATTATTTTATGCATTATTAAGTTAAGGATATTGAAATATAAGAATGAGTTATTGTTTGTTTGTTTGTTTGTTTATTTTAATCACGGTATATACAATAATAAAATGCCCGCTTTCAGCTACAAGCTGTTTTTCAGCAGGGCCGTGAAACAAAAGAATACAGAAATACAAAAAATAATTCAAAATATTCATTACAATCATGTTATTTAAGATGGGAAAATAAAATATATTTACAAAGATTGGGGTAATAATAATTTACAAATATTAATCAGAATGAACGAGGAAACCAATAGGCATAAGTACATGAGTAAAACAATCATTGAACAACTAATATGCACATGAATTATAAGCCTTCATTGGGGAAAGGGGGTGGGGTGGGGGCGGGGTGACTGCCAACCTCTTACGCTAATGGGTCGAGGTGGCGTTGCTGATGAATTTTTTACAGGGCACATCCCATGCATGGTGGAAAAACCCTCGATCCCCTCAGCCTATTGTCTCGTAACGTACATCATAACTGCACAAAAGAGTATCAATTAGCTTTCAAAACTGTGAATACAAATTAACTTCATAAAATTTGGCAAAACAATCAATCTTAATTATCCAAGCACTTTCGCTTATTGATAAACAATGGACCAATAAACCAATGGAGAAGCGTGGTCAGATTGATTAGGGGGAGTGGTCACACATTATGCATTCCTTTATTTCTTCACCGAATTTTCCTCTTTTTAAATTTCATTATTGGGGGCACGTGCCACCCCCTCCCCCCCCCCCCCCCCCCATTCCATGCCCCCGTTGCTACGCCATTGTAATTAAATATCATCATGCCTACCATTTCTTTGAAGAATCGCAGTGCGGTTATTGATTTAGCATATTTGCTTGCCAATGTCCTACGATTTACAGGAAACCAATGAGTGTAATGTTTGATAATCATGAATTTGAAAGGAAATGTCCCGTTGATTGGTTGAGTGCCCGTGTGCACCGGCCAATCGACGCGGTCCGTTGCTGACCTATCAGGAACGCACTCGCTTGTGAGTTTGGAGCCACAGTAGAGCATAAAAACCGATTGTCTACATTAGATTATATCATTTGACACCATGATCTTTTAGATTCCTAATTTGACCATACATTGCGAGACAAACGAATATCACTAGCGATATTATTTCCGAAATGTTACATGTTGGAACTTTGTTGTTCTTTTGCTTTCTTTGTTCGATGTGATAGTTGAGGTACAGTTGAACCTTCTAATAATGAGAACCATGATCATTAGTGTCAAAAGAAACGATACAAAAAAGTATGTAAATAGCTTGGGCTAGCAAATTAAATAGTGTTTGTATCAAATCGTTACGTTGGGAGTTTCATTGCATTATTTACATCGGTACATAATATTTATAGTAAAATCAGAATATAAATGTATTACGTGCATTATAAGTATTTGCTATATTTAGTTAAAATGATTATGCATATATTTAGCGTATAGTAATATAAGTTTACATGAATTTCATTTTTTTGTTATGCGTTGTTATGTGAGAAATACAAATATTAAATCGAGATATACTAATCATGCAAACCTATATTGGGGAAAGGTGAAAGGGGGGTTACCGCCAAACTCTTACGCTAATAGGCCAGGGGGAGGGGGAGGGAGGGGCTTGGTAATAAACCTAATTCGGAGCCGTCAACTTGTTTACATGGCACATCACATGGTAGGCGGGACCTACACCCCTCTCCTCACCGCATTGCTGAGCATTGCCTCTTGTCTCGAAACCTATACATAAGCGCACAAAGGAGAGTCAATGAGCTTTAAAAACTGTAAATACCAATTACAATCAAGCACTTTCGCTAATTGATCCACAAATGGACCAACGAACCAGTAGAGTAGCATGGTCCGATTGATTAGAGGGGGATACACATTGTGCATTCCTGTATTATTTCACCGATTTTCCTCTTATGCTTTGTATTGTTTTCTTTTTTAATTATTTGGGACACGTGCCCACCCCCCCCCCCCCCCACACACACACACTCCATTGCTACGCCGCTGCAATTAAATGTCCTAATACTTCAAAACTACCATTGTTATTCCCTTCTATCCATCTGTTTATGTATATGAGTTCATGTTGAAGTACAGTTGTCATTTATATTTGCCAAGAAAAAGGATCTGCCAGATTCGAAAGCTCGTGGCTACATTGACTTCCATTTATATGTAGTTTACATCTTTGAAGAATCGCAGTGCGGTTATTGATTTTTGGTATTGGCTTGCCAATGTCCTACACCTTACAGGAAACCAATAGTTGTCATTTAGGATAATCATGAATTGGGAAGGAAAGGTTTTGTGACAACTTACTAAATTTTAATCTTTGCAAATTCGGGTGATTTTATCTTGCTTTGATGACTGATGCATTTGGATTGATATAATTGAAGGACGTAAAATAAAGAAGATAACGAAGCGAATTTTGATTTTCACTGAACATCCACCATCAATTCAAGAACAATGGAATTTTGCACAACGTCACGGGCACTGTGTCTTGTAGTTCTTCTTTCTCTTATCCTTGCCCAGGGCGGACTCTGTAATTCACTTGACGAAAGTTTGATACGTGGTCATGGGGTGAAGCCAAGACCAAACTTAACATCTCCTGGTGTCTGTCGCGAATCCCTGTCAACTAGACGCGCTGACTGCAACTTCCTGAATCTCCAACAGGTGCCACAATATTTGAGTCCAAATATTCAGTCAATTTCATTGGATTCGAATAACATATCTATTCTGAAGAATAACTCATTCAGCCGATATAGATTTCTTACTAAAATTGATATCAGTGCGAACCACATCCATACGATAGAAAGTGGAACATTCTACCCACTAGAACATCTCCAAGATTTGGATTTGACCATGAATAATTTGACCAACTTAGATGTTGACCTATTTAAGCATTCGAGTAACTTAATTATTCTCCATCTTATTTTAAATTATTTTACAACTTTTCCCTCCGAAACAATAGCTTATGCACCCATTGGAGATTTGTCATTGATGGGCAATTATTTGGCCTTCTTCAATGTAAGCTCGTGTAAGAATAGCCAAGAATACAAATACATAGACATAGCCGTAAATCACATAAGACAACTCACAAAAGAGACGTTGGTATTAACCTGCCCTACCGGGGTTCTTTACATTGAGGAAAATCCCATCGAGATAGTCGATCCAGACACAATCGCAGCACTCACAGTACGGTCCATGTGGCTCGCCGACATACTGACACCACTTAACATCAACGAACTTCAAAATCTGTTTCTCGGAGTCTCAATGTCCAGTTGGATTTCAGAACTTTACATGAGTGGAGTGTTTTCGTTAATAAAACCACATCCACCGAATCTCTTCCAATATCTTCACGATAAGTCTTTAACAAAATTAGACTTGTCTAACAACGGCCTTAACAATGCTGATCCTCCAATATTAACGAATCTATCTCATATTTCGCGACTTGACCTTAGCAGCAACGAGCTATCTATTATTTTGCCGCAATCATTTGTTGGAATGACAGACCTTCGCGCTTTGATTTTTGAAAGAAATCCTCTTCGGGAATTTAACCCAAATTGTGATGTGTGGAAAGTCAACATTACTGACCTCTTTCTGAACTACTGTACATTAGTATCGTTGCAGGAATGCTCCTTCAATGGATTGGATAACTTACGCAATTTACATTTGGATCACGCTGAAATAATTAGTATGTATGTTAAATCTAATAGTTTAATTTCATTGCACACTTCATGGGTAGATTTGAAATGGGTGGTACCACCAATTTACTTTCATACTCCGAAACTTCAAACTCTGTATTTTGAATCATTGTCAATGGTAGATCATCCATCATGGGAACTTGATAAGTGCTTTAAAGATGCAAAGTCAGTGCAAACGATTTCCCTGGATAATTCAGAGTTGGTTATATTCGATTTATGGGACGCATATCATAACGTGTCTTTGTTCAGTGGCCTGCAGGACCTTACTTACCTCTCTATCCAAAGGAGCCGCCTAGACGAGGTTATACCCGGAGTATTTTGGAATTTGACACACTTGCAAGAACTTGATCTAGGCTATGGGAAAATCAAAATGATTACAGACACTGCTTTTGAGGGAATGATTTCTCTGCGAGCACTGCATCTAGAGGGCAATCAATTGACGTTTCTCCTTAGTTCTACATTCATTCCTCTGAAGTCCTTGGAATATCTGCATGTTGATGACAACGTGTTAGGTTACCTGGGTAAAGATTTGATCACGTACATGGTATATTCTTCAAACCTCACAAATGTGACTCTTACTCGTAACCACTTGGTTGGTTTCAATCGCAGTACTTTGCTCCCACTCCGACCCCTCTTGACATCAATTGATGTATCAGGAAACCCGATTGCGTGTAACTGTGACCTGATGTGGTTTGTTTTGTGGTTTGGCGATATCCTTTCTAACTCGGACGTAACGCTATGTTCATCGGCTTCGGCAACTCTACAACCTTTGCGCGGAAAGCAAATTTTGCTTTTGAAGTCCGGTGAATATTGTCAGGAGAAGATATTACTCTTTTGCCTCGTGTCGCTAGCGCTCATTTGTCTATTGTGTATCCTGATTCTTGCGTATTACCACAGATGGCTACTGCGATACCAAATCTTTCTATTGAAGCTAGCTATTTTGGGATACAGAGAGATTCGAGATGCTCGAAACCATGACGAGTTCGACTATGATATCAGCATAATGTTCACGGAAGCCGACGAAGAATGGGCCGCGCTTCATTTCCGACCAGTCCTCGGTGACGTGGTCCCCGAATTCCAGAGGATCGCCTTCGGTGATGAGGATCTGATGCTGGGCATGCACTACCTGGACGCCGTCTGCCATGCCATCGAGAATAGCTACAAGACCGTGCTACTGCTCAGCAGGGCCGCCGTCAGGGACAACATGTTCATGACCAAGCTTCGCATTGCCATGGACAATGTGAGCGACACCGAGATCGAGAACGTGGTTCTGGTCTTCACGGAGAACATTCCTGACGATGAGATCCCGTACATGGTCAGACTCTTCCTGAGTGAACATGGTTCCTACATGTCTTGGGTCGAGGACGAGAGAGGCGAGAGGTACTTCTGGAGTGAGCTGAAGAAACGCTTGACGGTTAATCTGAGAGTCAACAATTTGATCCCCGCAGAATAAAATTACTGTGCAGCTGAGATGTGCCTTAATTCCCTGTGTTATCGAGCACATAATTATGATGCATTGCATACGGTGGTGCCTTATTCCGTTTCTTTAGCCCTATATGCCGCACGATAGTGGAAAATTGTCTAGTCGTTTGTTAGATATGTGCTTTTCATTCTCTTGTCCGTTTTATGAATGACGAGGGCAGTAACTCTACCATTTGTCATGTCTGTAAAAGTCTTTGGCATGACGGACTGTGGATTGAACACTGTAGGATCTCCTGAGCATGCAAAGGATGCTATAACGGTTGAGCCACCGTACCCAGGTACAGTCCGACAATGTTAGTTTGTGCGCAACATGGCTCCTGTCACTGAATTTACACGGCGCCCTCTTACACAACGATGATGTCACGTTTATGTGTGAACAAATGTATGGGCTACGAGCTCAATCTATAGATTAAATCTCGAATAATGTTCTCTCGGGGTTAGCCGTCCTTCAAACTTAGTTGCTTCACATTTTGGCACCTAGCTGACTACCGTATAACGACAGTAATTGAACCATTTGAAGGTCGTTGGTGTGACAAGTCGTAGATCGACCCCTGCAGTACATTTGCGCATAACGGAGACGTGCGGATGCTCTTACCGGTGGATAGTCGCAATACCAAGGAACAGTGTGATCACCGTGTGACCATGATGTTGTGCGAGCAACATGGCGCCTTCCTGTGACTGCTATATATTTCTAAGACGCCCTCTTATGTTATGACGCTGTCACTTTAATGCGTGAACATATTATACTTTTGGGCAATTCCACGGTAACGGAAGGACATTCAGACACAATTTTGGAACTTCAATCAAATAATTCCAGGATCCTGCTTTTGATTTTTTATTCTAAATGGCATGTCTTTGATCCTTGTTGGGACACCTTTGATTTCCACTATTTCTAAAATTTTGACCGCATTATGTAAATTAGATATGGACACTAATGAGGCCGGTAACGGAAGGACGCCAAAATGGACATGGATTTTCAAGTTATTTAGTTATGACCCAATCTCCGTGAAGTTACGAGGTTTATCATGTTAAGTTGGCTACTAGTCAATTTCCTTATGTTCACAGAGTATAACACCACCATTTCAGAAAAATATCTACATTGGTATATTAATTATGAGAAATTAATTACTCCAGTGTTCGGTAACGGAAGGACGGTAACGGAAGGACCTCTGAAAAGTCTATTGGAATTGTACAGTAAAATTAATTTTGAAATTTAAAGACCATTTATGAGAAGGAAACATCTCTTTTGTGGTCTAAAATGAGTTTGTATCATAGATAGCATATGGACATCACAAGCATTTACATTTCTATTTTTTTCTTACGATATTTCATGCTCCAATGGCTCTTATTCATGGTCAATCCATGGTAACGGAAGGACACTCGGACACAAATTGTCAACTTTAAAAAGACATTTTTAAATACTTGTGTTGTTAGAACAGTCTATTTTGATAACAATACTTCAAAAACATACAGTTTTAAGGTCCCATAATTTTTTTATTTTTTTTTATCTCCGCACAATATTGAATATGCATACAAATGAGGTCGGTAACGGAAGGACACTAAAATGGACAAGGTTTTGTTATCAAATCAGTTTTAACTAAAACTCTGGGATATTAAATAATACAAAATATTTTAAGGGTACACATTTCATTCTCTGAAGGGTTAAGAAGAATTTACTTGTTCTTTGATTAAAATTTGTCCGCAGATATTTGAGTTATTTCACACAAAGCGGAGCAATGTTTGGTAACGGAAGGCCATAATGGACTATAATGTATGATATGACACAGTAGGGTCATTCCATGTCAAATCACCTTTAAAAAAATTGAAAATTTTCATCGCAGCCCCCTTCAAATTTGCTAATATTTGGTATGTATGATATTTCAACCTTTAAAAGCGCAAATATTTAAGTTTTAGCCCAATCCGCCCAATGGTTTTGGCGCTATGGTCGATTCTTATGGGGGAGTTTTGTAAGAAATGGGCGTGGGCACCATTTTTCAAATGGCCATTGTCCATTAACCGTTGGGTCAAATTATTTTGTAAAGGTGTCATTGGACTGGGGATGTTATGTGCAATCCATTTATGCCATTTGTGTTCATGCATGAGCGAGTTTGGATACGATAACCTTTGACCTTAGATTTTAACCTTCCGTTTTACCTCGTGGATCAAATAATTTTGAGAATTTTGTTTGCTTAAATCTTGGCTTGATATAATTTCTACAACATATGAAAGAATTGGAGATATGTTATTTCTTGCTTTTTCTACAGCCTTGTTTTTAGTTTGCAAATTTCATGTAAAATTTAATTATTTTAGACCTACACCCATGTCCAAGAATTATATAGGGGTGTATTGTATTAAAAAAAAGACCTATTCAAAGTCATGATCAGAGCCTATTCACACCCTGGCTCACCACAGTTAAATAGACCTACTAATCCCCATACAATAGAAATCCAGACAAATGGCATCATGGTACAAGGGCCCTGTTGCAGAAAGAGATAAAATCAATTGTGAGCCAGATCAAATGTTCTAAATGCACAAATCTGATTGGTTGAAACACAGAAAATTACTAGTCTGACCACGCTACGCCACTGATAGCTGGCCATTGCAGGTATTGTCTCATTATTTTGGGTTTTCATATATGAGAGACAAATTTTTGAACATAAATTTTGTCATAATATGTAATATGAGGTACCTTGTCCATCTGTTACCATGTGTATGGTAACGGAAGGACATTTTCTTTTGTTATTTATTAATTAACGAAGAAACAATGAGTAATACAATTGTTAGCAATGGGAAGGCCTACTTGAACTTGCTTTGCACTGAAGATTGGTCTGCTCTCTAACAATTATGTGAGCCACAAAATTAAAAATATTGATTTTTCGGTAACGGAAGGACATTTTCATAGGCTGAAAATAAGAAGTCATTGAAGCATATAACAAATCAAATAAATCATACAAATTTACTATTTTACAAAATGGTCATATCTCAGGAGTCAGAATAATGGTTTTTAGGCTTAACTGGGGAAATATAAAACAAACACAGGATCAAAACACTTTTTCACAAAAATTTCAAATTTGTGGGGTTCAATTATGGTTATAAAGTTATTATAAAAAAACAACTAAAATTATGTAAAACTAAAATTTTCTCATTGAATTCCAAAAATATAGAATTTAAGCTTTGATTTGATACCAAATTTGTATCATAAAAATGCTTGTAAATTTTTTGGTCAAATGTCCACTTTGGCGTGGAATTGCCCTTTTGTTATCGTACATCTTTCTCTTGGAATGGCTCCCCTATATAGCTAGTCATGAAGTTCGAGCTTTGGTGTTCCATTATTTTGTTTTGCGTATGTGATAATGCGCTGAAGTAGTACAGTTGCACTTTGTTAAAATTAGAACATTTATCATGATCATTAATGAAAAGATAAACGATACAACAAATGCAAAGCAAATTAAATAGTATTTGTATGAAAGCTCTATGTTGGGAGGTAACATTGCATTACGGTAAAATCAAAATATATATATTTGTTTACGTGCATAATAACTATTCGTTAAATTTAGTTGAAATTATTATTCCTGCATTACCGTATTATTGTAGTTAGAGTTCACATGCATTTCCGATTTTGTTGATGCATTATTATGCTCAGAGATATAAATATGATAATTATATGTATGCTTATACATAATATTAGGGTATGGGGAAGGTGGATAACAACCAACCTCTTACGCTAGTGGGCCGAGGGGGCGTTGGTGGTAAATTTTATTTTGGACCCATCAACTTGTTTACAAGGCGCATCACATGAAAGGCGAACGTACCACTGCACCCGCCCCGCCCCCCCCCCCCCCCCCCCTCGCCTCACTGGCGTGTATTTCCTCTTGTCTCGAAACCAACATAAATCAGTACACAGACTAGTATAGAGCTTTCAAAACTGTACATATAAATTAAAGTCATCCATTAACATAATGATGATATGAATTGTTTAAACACGACATTTGAGACTTCAATCATCATATACGTACAGCAATACTATTGGATTAAACAAAAAATGATGTTTGCTAGTTTCATAAAAACACTGTTTACCTAGTGAAAAGGGGAAAGTTCAATTATTTATCACCTTTGCAAATTGATTTTGACTGCATCGATCGAATAGTATTCTGGATCGTGATTTATTTAATCATAAATATATCCACAATTAGGGAGATATTTGAAAAATCAAAACATATTTCATTCTTCCGTTACAATAAGCCAAATAAACAATGTACAAGATAAATGGTAAAGGTAGACTTTAGTTGATTTTGACACCTTGTTATTAACATTGATGGTTAATTGATCACTTTAACCAAATAGCGTGATACGTTTTGTAAATCATGATATACAATCCTTTCTTTTTTCAAGTCGTGTACTATGATCATTATATTAGAAAAAAAAGTATAGTGACATGCGTCGTTGTAATGCCAGAAAAGTAGATCCTGGGACCACCAGGCAAAGAACAACACATAATTATACGTTTTTGTACCGTTTTGTGATATCAAATAGATACCAAACAGTTTGCAAAGGGTTGTGTAATTCATTAACAAAGCAATTAATTTGCACCATTTACGGAGCCACTTCTATTTCTATGCATTTCTATGCATATCTTGATTTTGTTTTCACTGATTTTCCTCTCATGTTTTGTATGGTTTTTATTATCGGGGGGTGGGGGGGGGGGGGGCACGCAATAACCCCCCCCCCCCCCCCCCCCCCCCCCCCACTCCTCTTTTTGCCCACGTTACTACGTCAATGCAATGGAATGCCGTCATGCTTCATGAATCTTCGACGAATCGCAGTGCGGCACTCCATTGTGCATCTTGGCCTGGAAATGAAATTGCAGTCATTGGTTTCCTGTATTATACAGGAAACCAATGACTGCAATTTGTTATAATCATGTCTTTGAAAGGAAATGTTTCATTACAACTTACTGTATTCTCATCTGTGCAAATTTATATATTGTAGCTTACTGATTATTACTGATTTATTTGGATTGATATATTTGCAGGACGTAATAATCAAGCAGCTCATTTTGAATTTCCTTGACCAACCATCATCAATTCATGTTTTCGAGATGGCCCTCCTATTCATACATGCATTCTTGTTTCATTTCATGGGCGTCAGAGGCGGGGGACTGTAGCCACCGGGAATTTTGAATATATGGCCATATTCGGGCAAAAGACGCCTCAAATTCTGCACAACCATGTCAACTTTGGGCAAAAACATATACAGCCTTGGAAAAAATTATTAGACCAAGCACTTTTTGATCAGTTTGTTTGAAGTTTTACGCTATTTTGTCCATTTTAAAATATTTTAAAGAAAAATTGGTTAATAACATACCCAAGTGGGTATATTCAATGGTTTTAGTGATACTAACCACATATTTTCTGCCTTCAATTTGATTAAAAACCTGAATTTTATACAAATTGTATGGATTTTGCCCATTTCTTCCATATACATTAAAGGGGTAGTTTAGTTTTGGTAGAGAGGGCGCTGCACATCACAATTTTTTGTGAGGTAATGAAAAACTGAGTGTCAAATTTGCGAGAACATGCAATTTTAATGGCAGAATAAACTTGATTTGGTCAAAATCGGCCCAGAAACGGCTGAAATATCAATAAATATATCTGACCTTATAATTATTTGGAGCCCAAATAATTAGATAAATTTTTCAAAAAAAATAAAAAATGCTTGCACTTTTTCAAAAATTTTCAAAAGCATTTTAAAAATAGTTGTTGATGATCTCTCTATTTAATCATTATTTCAATAAAACATCACGTGCATAATTTTGTATGAAAAATGGTGAATGCCTTTTTAGAGAGCGCCCTCTTGAGTTTTAATGGCTCTTTTTTTTAATGATAACGGGCTCTTTACCTAGTCGTTTGTCATTTTGTATACCTTTCGAGCATGGTGGAATTAAAACTATTAGTTTTATAATGTTACTGTCCATGTTTGGTTACTAAAGTTGAGCCTTACCAAAACTGTACTACCCCTTTAAAGGTATGGGTTTTATATACATTTTTAATACAAAGTGCAAAATTTGTTGATTTTTTTTCCTGTAAGTTGTGATTATATCATAGAAAGGTCTCCCCAGTTCCCTGTGTAACTTGTCTTAGCACTTAGATTCTTGGTGAGAGTTGCCAAGTGGCATAAAACTTTGTCGGAGAAGCAAATAATATTTGGATGCTGACTGCCTGTGCTTTAGCAGTATACCAGGATAGAGTCTATCTTCACTTCGTCTTACTTATTCGATAAGAGCTATTGACTGTCACTTGACAACTCCAATCAATAATTAATTTACTCATAAACAAGCCCTACAAAGTATGGAAAGACATTTCTATGATATAAGCACTACTTTCTGAAAAAATCTTAAAATGATCCACTATGCATTGAAAACGTGTGTATAAAACCCATACATTTTTGTGGTAAAAATCCATGCAAATGTTCATGAAATTCTTGTTTTCTTCAAAATGTTCTTGTTTTCTTTGGCAGGAAAGACCCATGGGTCACAGAAATTCAAGATTTCTTTTTTCCTGCCAGGCAGCTTGGGGAGATTCACCAGGGGTGCTTTTATGCTTTTATGTTTTCTGATCGTTTTGTAAATTCACTATTCATTTTGTATCATACATTGTACTTTATTTTGAAATGCCGAATAAATAATAATAATAATAATAATACAAATCAAGACATCAAATCTGTTGTAGGCATTCCTAATCCCATTGACTATACCCCATTTGATATTTTGTGAACTTTGTTTCTTTAAAATGTAATTAAAGTGAAAAAATACATGTAGTGTAAAACATCTCAAAAAATGAGCAAAAAGTGTTTGGTCTAATAATGTTTTCCAAGGCTGTATATTCGGGCAAAAACACGGTTCGTTCTGGCAACTACTCATGTCATATTCGGGCGAAAATTGTATCATTTTCATAATTTCAGGCAGCTTATATGGCGAGGAAAATGTTAATGTGCTTTTCAGCTAAAAAGGGAAGGATGGTATTTGGGCAAATGACCTCATGAATGTTCTCGCCCATGGTTCGTTTACGATGTTTCTTCTACAATGTTTGTTACGCAGTTGAACCTTGTTATAACAAGAATTTTACCCAGCATAAACAAAGTGTAAATATAAAAGAATATAATCAAGATAATAACATGCACATGTATAATTTTAAAGAGCTTGGACCAGCAAAAATACTTTTAGAGAGTTTATTTTTTCGGAGCTTATATTGTGAGGTTACATTGTTGTACATAAAGGCATATTATGGGAAATTCTAGATGTTGGTTATTACGTGCATAAAATTTGATATGTTATGTAAAAAGTATTTCTCCTGTATAATACGTGTCAGTGTAATTATAATTCAAGTTGACATGAAGTACTGATTGTTGTTATGCGTTATTATATCATATATAGGGAAATATTATGAAGTATTGAATACTGGCCCTGGTACTTTTATATTGATGAATAAATGTAAAATTACACCTTTTTGATATTTAATGTTAACAAATATTGCTTTGATTGATTGGCTCTTTCGTGCTACAAACTGTGCATATATGTGATACCTTGTAAATATCAGTTGAAATTATAATTACTGTATGAACCACTTATTCCAAAAGGCAGTTAATCCACATTCCGTTACATGTGAGTAAAATAAGTCCAGTAAAAGGTATGTAACTGGCTATAAATCAACAATATAGAGGCAAACAATCAACAATAATTTTGGCAAACAATCAACAATAATTTTAGCAAACCAAAATAAAACAGTTTGTGAAATTAAAGTATCTCTAAAAAAGACTTAGAACTTGAAAAAACATTTTAGTGGAATTGCATTGACTTTTTAGAGTTCTAAATAATAACCGATCTTTACAACCACTCAATAACCCAATTAGTATTATAACTTCAGATTTCTTGTTAAGCACTATAAAGTCAATATGATATTTGATGCAACAAAACAAAGTGATATGTAATTTAAAGATAAAGATAATTCTTGATACACATATACAGTAGATTCGGAATAAAAACGAAACAAGCGTGAGAGAATGCAACAATTGTTTTTTACAACATCATTTGAAGTCTTTATCAATGT
This sequence comes from Echinarachnius parma, assembly GCA_037951105.1. NCBI lineage: Eukaryota > Metazoa > Echinodermata > Echinoidea > Clypeasteroida > Echinarachniidae > Echinarachnius > Echinarachnius parma. The sequence goes on along the minus strand of JBAMJV010001203.1, from coordinate 149,114 downwards.
GGACTTCAATATTTACCAAGTCTACCAACTTGATGAATCCTTGTCGCTTATGGAATGTTTTACTAAACTTGAAGATGCCTGCAAAAGAAGGACACCATTTAAAATACAAATTTCACTTTATCAGACAAAATATGCATTTAGATGTCATATTCACATTGGCATGTGTATTTTTATGCATTCGGACGAATAAATGCATTCTCCTCCAAAGTTAAGACAGTGGATTCATTGCCTTTTATAATTAAGCTGTGATAAATACAAACAAATACGTGTACATTATGCTGTGTGTAAATTGTTATAATCTGATATGTCCAGTGAGTAATGCGTGAACATTTCATATTAAATGGATGTTATAATGACCATAGTCATTGATGTTGATGATCTCTCTATTTAATCATTATTTCAATAAAACATCACATGCATAATTTTGTACGAAAAATGGTTGAAACCAATGCCTTTTTAGAAAGCGCCCTCTTGTGTTTTAATGGCTCTTTTTGAATGATAACGGGCTTTTTACTTAGTCATTTGTAATTTTATATACCTTTCGAGCATGGTGGAGTTATAACTATTAGTTTATAATGTTACTGTCCAGGTTTGGTTACTAAAGTTCAGCCTTACCAAAACTGTACTACCCCTTTAAGCACTATAAAGTCAATATGATATTTGATGCAACAAACCAAAGTGATATGTAATTTAAAGATAAAGATAATTCTTGATACACATATACAGTAGATTCGGAATAAAAACGAAACAAGCGTGAGAGAATGCAACAATTGTTTTTTATAACATCATTTGAAGTCTTTATCAATGTGGACTTCAATATTTACCAACATGATGTGTCCTTGTCGATTATGGAATGTTTTTACTAAACTTGAAGATGCCTGCAAAAGAAGGACACCATTTTAAATACAAATTTCACTTTATCAGACAAAATATGCATTTAGATGTCATATTCACATTGGCATGTGTATTTTTATGCATTCGGACGAATAAATGCATTCTCCTCCCAAGTTAAGACAGTGGATTGATTGCCTTTTATAATTAAGCTGTGATAATTACAGACAGATACGTGTACATTATGCTGTGTGTAAATTGTTATAATCTGATATGTCCAATGAGTAATGCGTGAACATTTCATATTAAATGGATGATATAATGACCAAGTAATGAGCAAAAATGAAGGGATAATCGCTAACTCATTACACCGACTTTGTACAGTTATAACTTTCCAGTGGATACTTAAAAATCCAAACAATTCAATTGTAAACATCTTTTGAATGAAAGGGACATTCAACAAATCAAAACTTGTTCCATGCTTCTATTGGTAATCGATACAAAAAGGTATAAGAGAATTACTAGTTTTCTAAGTAAGATTTGTGGATTCGGACAAATTATTGTACTACTAGATCCCTTTAATGAATCGGGTGAGGACTGACTATGATGTTACTGTTTATTCTACACAGAGTTGATATCTGTTTCATGCATCAGAAAAATTGCGTATCTTGTGTGTACATACTCACTTAAATTAATTTGTACTCATGTATCATAATGTAGTTATACAGTTAAATAATACAAATATTCACAAATAAAAACAGTAATAAGCATCACCAACGTATTTCAATAGTACTAATTTGTTTTATTTCACAAAGATTTCTAAATCTGTTTACTGTTTATGCAATGCATTATGATAAGGAGATGCTTGTGGCAAATAGCTCTTTGAGAGTCATCAATAGAGGGTGATTCCTGGCCGTAGCCAGGTACAATCCAGCAATGATATTGTGTGCGCACCATGACACCTCCTTGCAAGGCGCCCTCTGATAAAACGATACAATATCACTTTAATGTGTGAACAAAGTTATAATGCCTGAAGCTGAATGCTCTCGGGATGGCCCTCCTCTTCATGCTCGTCAAGCTTTGTTGTTTCACATTTTGCCGACGGCACTCGACTACCGTATACAGGTAGTAATTGTAGTGACAATTTGAGGGACTTTAGTGTGACGGGTCGTAGATCGACTCGTCGTAACCAAGAGAGAATATTTACGAGAAACAAGCTATAGGCCGTATAATTGTACCACTTGGTGTGACGGATCGTAGATCGACCCCCGTAGTAAAATTGCGCAGAACTGTGTCGTCTGTGTGACGTGAGGATGCTCTAACAGGTGGATAGTCCCAATACCAAGGACGAGTGTGATCACCGTGTGCACATGCCATTGTGCGAGCAACAAGACGCCTTCCTGTCACGGCTATCTATTGAAAGGGCGCCATCTGGTAAGACGCTGCTGTCACTTTAATGTGTGAACATATTATATGTATTTCCTAGTACATCTTTCTCTTGGAATGGTTCTCCTAGTCATGCGCTTCGATGTTACATTATGTTGGTTGTCTTAAAGGGATAATAATATTTGTGAGATAATGAAAACCTTAGTGACAAATTTGAAAGAGCATACCATTTTAATGACACTCAGAATAAACTTTATTTGATCCAAATCGGTTCAAAAATGGCTGACATATCCATAAACATAACCATTTGTAATAAGTGTGGGTCTCCATAATTATTCGATTATTATGAACCCGCCGTTAACAAAAAAATAATCAAATGCTTCCTCTTTTCAAAAATTAAATAGCTGTTGATAATATCCAATCACCATTTCAGCAAAACATCACCTGCAAAATATTTTATTTAAGATGGTTGAAACCGGAAAGTTTTTAAAGATCGTCCTCTTGAGGTTTAACGGCTCTTTTTGAATGACAACAGGCAAGTTAGTGATTTGTAATGTTGTATTCATTTCGAGCATGGTAGAGTTATAAATATTAGTTTGTAATGTAATGGTGCAGGTTTTGGTTACTAAAATTCAGTTTGATAAAAACTGTACTTTCTTTACCAAAACTCAACTATCCATTTAAAGTGATAATGCGTGTTATACATTTGAACCTTGAACATTTACAATGATCACATGTAAAAATATACAATTTGAACAAATAGCAATGACAATGTATGCAAAGACCGTGTGCCAGCAAAATAGTTTTCTGTGAATCAAAGATGTTATTGCAAGGTTTCATATTATGGAAAATCAATACAAATTTGCTTTAATGTTTAATTAAAATTTAAAGTCCTATCTTAGAAATTTGGTATAAAGTTTATGCATGTTATGATATTATTATTATTTTATGCATTATTAAGTTAAGGAGATTGAAATATAAGAATGAGGTATTGTTTGTTTGTTTGTTTGTTTATTTTAATCACGGTATATACAATAATAAAATGCCCGCTTTCAGCTACAAGCTGTTTTTCAGCAGGGCCGTGAAACAAAAGAATACAGAAATACATAAAACTAGAATTGTAATACTTGTTTAGAACAAGTATAGGTGGGCTGGTCGAACTAAAATTAAAGACATAATCAAGGGCTCATTTGAGATAGCTTATTGTCTCAGCTACAACATACTCGAAGCTCAGCGAAAACAAAACTAAAACGACGGAGATATTGCTCGCGAAAGACGGGAATGTAGAATCCAGTTTTGAAAAAAAAAAGTCATGTCCCATAGAGAATACACGCAAAATGTGAAAAAATGACATACCTCCTTAAATCGCAAAAATACGCCATGATGCCTTTGTCAAAATGAAAAATCGTGATCATCACATTTGTAGTGAATTGTCTCAGATAGAACATATCAAAATTTGGAAGAAAATCGATCAACATTTACAGAGATACAATCAATTTTCCAAAAATATGCTGACGTCATAATATGCTAATTGAAATTTTGAGTTCGGAGGCCATTATGATGACGCCATGAGTTAATTGAGGGTCAAATGAGACATGAAATCATATCTCCGACTCATAATCTATCCAAATATGAAAAAAAACTTGGGAGTTCCCATCCATTCTGAAGAGTTACAATGAATTTTGTATAGGCATGTTTTTGCCCATATATGCTATGTATTACAAGAGCTCGCGCGCACGGACATGTTTCTTGAACGGAAGCTCATTGCGTTTTTACTAGTCAGAAAAAGGTGAACAAGGTATCAAAATGCTTGGAAAGATGGGCTAAATATGATAACAGAGAAAATTCGGCGATTCTATGTTGCAAAATGCCAGTACGCGCGAAAACGCGCGCGCATGCGCGTGTGCGCGTTTTTTCGTAAAATGCTTAAAATGGCCTAAAACGTATCCAAAATGAATTTGCGACGATTTTGAACATTTTAAAATTTTGCGCGCGCGCTGACGCGCGCACGTACGCATGCGCGCGCGTTTTTTGACCTGAAATTGACCGGACGGATATTGACCTTGATCATGATAAATATGAATGAGAAACAACTTTTCGTTATGAAGATATGATCATGAGAAGATATTCAGAAAATTTTACAAAATGGCGCCTAGATGACGTCATCAGTCAAGGTCAGGGTTCAAAACCTTATTTTGCTTTGTCCATATGCCTATATATATGTGTGCCAAATTTCAAGGCACTTGATTGAGCCATTTTCAAGTTATCTTGCTAACAAAAAAGTGATTGGAAATAAGAAAAATAAAGAATAATAATAATAACTAGAATTGTAATACTTGTTTAGAACAAGTATAGGTGGGCTGGTCGAACTAAAATTAAAGACATAATCAAGGGCTCATTTGAGATAGCTTATTGTCTCAGCTACAACATACTCGAAGTTCAGCGTAAACGAAGCTAAAACGAAGAAGATATTGGTCGCGAAAGACGGGAATGTAGAATCCAGTTTTGAAAAAAAGTCATGTCCCATAGAGAATACACGCAAAATGTTTAAAAATGACATGCCTCCTTAAATCGCAAAAATACGCCATGATGCCTTTGTCAAAATTAAAAATCGTGATCATCACATTTGTAGAGAATTGTCTCAGATAGAACATATCAAAATTTGGAAGAAAATCGATCAATATTTACAGAGATACAATAAATTTTCCAAAAATATGCTGACGTCATAATATGCAAATTGAAATTTTGAGTTCGGAGGCCATTATGATGACGCCATGAGTTAATTGAGGGTCAAATGAGACATGAAATCATATCTCCGACTCATAATCTATCCAAATATGAAAAAAAACTTGGGAGTTCCCATCCATTCTGAAGAGTTACAATGAATTTTGTATAGGCATGTTTTTGCCCATATATGCTATGTATTACAAGAGCTCGCGCGCACGGACATGTTTCTTGAACGGAAGCTCATTGCGTTTTTACTAGTCAGAAAAAGGTGAACAAGGTATCAAAATGCTTGGAAAGATGGGCTAAATATGATAACAGAGAAAATTCGGCGATTCTATGTTGCAAAATGCCAGTACGCGCGAAAACGCGCGCGCATGCGCGTGTGCGCGTTTTTTCGTAAAATGCTTAAAATGGCCTAAAACGTATCCAAAATGAATTTGCGACGATTTTGAACATTTTAAAATTTTGCGCGCGCGCTGACGCGCGCACGTACGCATGCGCGCGCGTTTTTTGACCTGAAATTGACCGGACGGATATTGACCTTGATCATGATAAATATGAATGAGAAACAACTTTTCGTTATGAAGATATGATCATGAGAAGATATTCAGAAAATTTTACAAAATGGCGCCTAGATGACGTCATCAGTCAAGGTCAGGGTTCAAAACCTTATTTTGCTTTGTCCATATGCCTATATATATGTGTGCCAAATTTCAAGGCACTTGATTGAGCCATTTTCAAGTTATCTTGCTAACAAAAAAGTGATTGGAAATAAGAAAAATAAAGAATAATAATAATAATAATAATAAATAAATAAATAAAGGCAATTCTAACGAAATTATGAGGTGGTCTGTATGATGTACAGCCCACCTAATAAACTAGAATTGTAATACTTGTTTAGAACAAGTATAGGTGGGCTGGTCGAACTAAAATTAAAGACATAATCAAGGGCTCATTTGAGATAGCTTATTGTCTCAGCTACAACATACTCGAAGTTCAGCGTAAACGAAGCTAAAACGAAGAAGATATTGGTCGCGAAAGACGGGAATGTAGAATCCAGTTTTGAAAAAAAGTCATGTCCCATAGAGAATACACGCAAAATGTTAAAAAATGACATGCCTCCTTAAATCGCAAAAATACGCCATGATGCCTTTGTCAAAATGAAAAATCGTGATCATCACATTTGTAGAGAATTGTCTCAGCTAGAACATATCAAAATTTGGAAGAAAATCGATCAACATTTACAGAGATACAATAAATTTTCCAAAAATATGCTGACGTCATAATATGCAAATTGAAATTTTGAGTTCGGAGGCCATTATGATGACGCCATGAGTTAATTGAGGGTCAAATGAGACATGAAATCATATCTCCGACTCATAATCTATCCAAATATGAAAAAAAACTTGGGAGTTCCCATCCATTCTGAAGAGTTACAATGAATTTTGTATAGGCATGTTTTTGCCCATATATGCTATGTATTACAAGAGCTCGCGCGCACGGACATGTTTCTTGAACGGAAGCTCATTGCGTTTTTACTAGTCAGAAAAAGGTGAACAAGGTATCAAAATGCTTGGAAAGATGGGCTAAATATGATAACAGAGAAAATTCGGCGATTCTATGTTGCAAAATGCCAGTACGCGCGAAAACGCGCGCGCATGCGCGTGTGCGCGTTTTTTCGTAAAATGCTTAAAATGGCCTAAAACGTATCCAAAATGAATTTGCGACGATTTTGAACATTTTAAAATTTTGCGCGCGCGCTGACGCGCGCACGTACGCATGCGCGCGCGTTTTTTGACCTGAAATTGACCGGACGGATATTGACCTTGATCATGATAAATATGAATGAGAAACAACTTTTCGTTATGAAGATATGATCATGAGAAGATATTCAGAAAATTTTACAAAATGGCGCCTAGATGACGTCATCAGTCAAGGTCAGGGTTCAAAACCTTATTTTGCTTTGTTCATATGCCTATATATATGTGTGCCAAATTTCAAGGCACTTGATTGAGCCATTTTCAAGTTATCTTGCTAACAAAAAAGTGATTGGAAATAAGAAAAATAAAGAATAATAATAAACTAGAATTGTAATACTTGTTTAGAACAAGTATAGGTGGGCTGGTCGAACTAAAATTAAAGACATAATCAAGGGCTCATTTGAGATAGCTTATTGTCTCAGCTACAACATACTCGAAGTTCAGCGTAAACGAAGCTAAAACGAAGAAGATATTGGTCGCGAAAGACGGGAATGTAGAATCCAGTTTTGAAAAAAAGTCATGTCCCATAGAGAATACACGCAAAATGTTTAAAAATGACATGCCTCCTTAAATCGCAAAAATACGCCATGATGCCTTTGTCAAAATTAAAAATCGTGATCATCACATTTGTAGAGAATTGTCTCAGATAGAACATATCAAAATTTGGAAGAAAATCGATCAATATTTACAGAGATACAATAAATTTTCCAAAAATATGCTGACGTCATAATATGCAAATTGAAATTTTGAGTTCGGAGGCCATTATGATGACGCCATGAGTTAATTGAGGGTCAAATGAGACATGAAATCATATCTCCGACTCATAATCTATCCAAATATGAAAAAAAACTTGGGAGTTCCCATCCATTCTGAAGAGTTACAATGAATTTTGTATAGGCATGTTTTTGCCCATATATGCTATGTATTACAAGAGCTCGCGCGCACGGACATGTTTCTTGAACGGAAGCTCATTGCGTTTTTACTAGTCAGAAAAAGGTGAACAAGGTATCAAAATGCTTGGAAAGATGGGCTAAATATGATAACAGAGAAAATTCGGCGATTCTATGTTGCAAAATGCCAGTACGCGCGAAAACGCGCGCGCATGCGCGTGTGCGCGTTTTTTCGTAAAATGCTTAAAATGGCCTAAAACGTATCCAAAATGAATTTGCGACGATTTTGAACATTTTAAAATTTTGCGCGCGCGCTGACGCGCGCACGTACGCATGCGCGCGCGTTTTTTGACCTGAAATTGACCGGACGGATATTGACCTTGATCATGATAAATATGAATGAGAAACAACTTTTCGTTATGAAGATATGATCATGAGAAGATATTCAGAAAATTTTACAAAATGGCGCCTAGATGACGTCATCAGTCAAGGTCAGGGTTCAAAACCTTATTTTGCTTTGTCCATATGCCTATATATATGTGTGCCAAATTTCAAGGCACTTGATTGAGCCATTTTCAAGTTATCTTGCTAACAAAAAAGTGATTGGAAATAAGAAAAATAAAGAATAATAATAATAATAATAATAAATAAATAAATAAAGGCAATTCTAACGAAATTATGAGGTGGTCTGTATGATGTACAGCCCACCTAATAAATAAAGGCAATTCTAACGAAATTATGAGGTGGTCTGTATGATGTACAGCCCACCTAATAATAATAATAACTAGAATTGTAATACTTGTTTAGAACAAGTATAGGTGGGCTGGTCGAACTAAAATTAAAGACAATCAAGGGCTCATTTGAGATAGCTTATTGTCTCAGCTACAACATACTCGAAGTTCAGCGTAAACGAAGCTAAAACGAAGAAGATATTGGTCGCGAAAGACGGGAATGTAGAATCCAGTTTTGAAAAAAAGTCATGTCCCATAGAGAATACACGCAAAATGTTAAAAAATGACATGCCTCCTTAAATCGCAAAAATACGCCATGATGCCTTTGTCAAAATGAAAAATCGTGGTTATTACATTTGTAGAAAATTGTCTGAGCTAGAACATATCAAAATTTGGAAGAAAATCGATCAATATTTACAGAGATATAATAAATTTTCCAAAAATATGCTGACGTCATAATATGCAAATTGAAATTTTGAGTTCGGAGGCCATTATGATGACGCCATGAGTTAATTGAGGGTCAAATGAGACGTGAAATCATATCTCCGACTCATAATCTATCCAAATATGAAAAAAAACTTGGGAGTTCCCATCCATTCTGAAGAGTTACAATGAATTTTGTATAGGCATGTTTTTGCCCATATATGCTATGTATTACAAGAGCTCGCGCGCACGGACATGTTTCTTGAACGGAAGCTCATTGCGTTTTTACTAGTCAGAAAAAGGTGAACAAGGTATCAAAATGCTTGGAAAGATGGGCTAAATATAATAACAGAGAAAATTCGGCGATTCTATGTTGCAAAATGCCAGTACGCGCGAAAACGCGCGCGCATGCGCGTGTGCGCGTTTTTTCGTAAAATGCTTAAAATGGCCTAAAACGTATCCAAAATGAATTTGCGACGATTTTGAACATTTTAAAATTTTGCGCGCGCGCTGACGCGCGCACGTACGCATGCGCGCGCGTTTTTTGACCTGAAATTGACCGGACGGATATTGACCTTGATCATGATAAATATGAATGAGAAACAACTTTTCGTTATGAAGATATGATCATGAGAAGATATTCAGAAAATTTTACAAAATGGCGCCTAGATGACGTCATCAGTCAAGGTCAGGGTTCAAAACCTTATTTTGCTTTGTCCATATGCCTATATATATGTGTGCCAAATTTCAAGGCACTTGATTGAGCCATTTTCAAGTTATCTTGCTAACAAAAAAGTGATTGGAAATAAGAAAAATAAAGAATAATAAACTAGAATTGTAATACTTGTTTAGAACAAGTATAGGTGGGCTGGTCGAACTAAAATTAAAGACATAATCAAGGGCTCATTTGAGATAGCTTATTGTCTCAGCTACAACATACTCGAAGTTCAGCGTAAACGAAGCTAAAACGAAGAAGATATTGGTCGCGAAAGACGGGAATGTAGAATCCAGTTTTGAAAAAAAGTCATGTCCCATAGAGAATACACGCAAAATGTTAAAAAATGACATGCCTCCTTAAATCGCAAAAATACGCCATGATGCTTTGTCAAAATGAAAAATCGTGGTTATTACATTTGTAGAGAATTGTCTGAGCTAGAACATATCAAAATTTGGAAGAAAATCGATCAATATTTACAGAGATACAATAAATTTTCCAAAAATATGCTGACGTCATAATATGCAAATTGAAATTTTGAGTTCGGAGGCCATTATGATGACGCCATGAGTTAATTGAGGGTCAAATGAGACATGAAATCATATCTCCGACTCATAATCTATCCAAATATGAAAAAAAACTTGGGAGTTCCCATCCATTCTGAAGAGTTACAATGAATTTTGTATAGGCATGTTTTTGCCCATATATGCTATGTATTACAAGAGCTCGCGCGCACGGACATGTTTCTTGAACGGAAGCTCATTGCGTTTTTACTAGTCAGAAAAAGGTGAACAAGGTATCAAAATGCTTGGAAAGATGGGCTAAATATGATAACAGAGAAAATTCGGCGATTCTATGTTGCAAAATGCCAGTACGCGCGAAAACGCGCGCGCATGCGCGTGTGCGCGTTTTTTCGTAAAATGCTTAAAATGGCCTAAAACGTATCCAAAATGAATTTGCGACGATTTTGAACATTTTAAAATTTTGCGCGCGCGCTGACGCGCGCACGTACGCATGCGCGCGCGTTTTTTGACCTGAAATTGACCGGACGGATATTGACCTTGATCATGATAAATATGAATGAGAAACAACTTTTCGTTATGAAGATATGATCATGAGAAGATATTCAGAAAATTTTACAAAATGGCGCCTAGATGACGTCATCAGTCAAGGTCAGGGTTCAAAACCTTATTTTGCTTTGTCCATATGCCTATAGATATGTGTGCCAAATTTCAAGGCACTTGATTGAGCCATTTTCAAGTTATCTTGCTAACAAAAAAGTGATTGGAAATAAGAAAAATAAAGAATAATAATAAACTAGAATTGTAATACTTGTTTAGAACAAGTATAGGTGGGCTGGTCGAACTAAAATTAAAGACATAATCAAGGGCTCATTTGAGATAGCTTATTGTCTCAGATTACAACATACTCGAAGTTCAGCGTAAACGAAGCTAAAACGAAGAAGATATTGGTCGCGAAAGATGGGAATGTAGAATCCAGTTTTGAAAAAAAGTCATGTCCCATAGAGAATACACGCAAAATGTGAAAAAATGACATACCTCCTTAAATCGCAAAAATACGCCATGATGCCTTTGTCAAAATGAAAAATCGTGATCATCACATTTGTAGAGAATTGTCTCAGATAGAACATATCAAAATTTGGAAGAAAATCGATCAATATTTACAGAGATACAATAAATTTTCCAAAAATATGCTGACGTCATAATATGCAAATTGAAATTTTGAGTTCGGAGGCCATTATGATGACGCCATGAGTTAATTGAGGGTCAAATGAGACATGAAATCATATCTCCGACTCATAATCTATCCAAATATGAAAAAAAACTTGGGAGTTCCCATCCATTCTGAAGAGTTACAATGAATTTTGTATAGGCATGTTTTTGCCCATATATGCTATGTATTACATGAGCTCGCGCGCACGGACATGTTTCTTGAACGGAAGCTCATTGCGTTTTTACTAGTCAGAAAAAGGTGAACAAGGTATCAAAATGCTTGGAAAGATGGGCTAAATATGATAACAGAGAAAATTCGGCGATTCTATGTTGCAAAATGCAAGTACGCGCGAAAACGCGCGCGCATGCGCGTGTGCGCGTTTTTTCGTAAAATGCTTAAAATGGCCTAAAACGTATCCAAAATGAATTTGCGACGATTTTGAACATTTTAAAATTTTGCGCGCGCGCTGACGCGCGCACGTACGCATGCGCGCGCGTTTTTTGACCTGAAATTGACCGGACGGATATTGACCTTGATCATGATAAATATGAATGAGAAACAACTTTTCGTTATGAAGATATGATCATGAGAAGATATTCAGAAAATTTTACAAAATGGCGCCTAGATGACGTCATCAGTCAAGGTCAGGGTTCAAAACCTTATTTTGCTTTGTCCATATGCCTATATATATGTGTGCCAAATTTCAAGGCACTTGATTGAGCCATTTTCAAGTTATCTTGCTAACAAAAAAGTGATTGGAAATAAGAAAAATAAAGAATAAATAAATAAAGGCAATTCTAACGAAATTATGAGGTGGTCTGTATGATGTACAGCCCACCTAATAAATAAAGGCAATTCTAACGAAATTATGAGGTGGTCTGTATGATGTACAGCCCACCTAATAAAGGCAATTCTAACGAAATTATGAGGTGGTCTGTATGATGTACAGCCCACCTAATAAATAAATAAATAAAGGCAATTCTAACGAAATTATGAGGTGGTCTGTATGATGTACAGCCCACCTAATAATAAATAAATAAATAAATAAAGGCAATTCTAACGAAATTATGAGGTGGTCTGTATGATGTACAGCCCACCTAATAAATAAATAAAGGCAATTCTAACGAAATTATGAGGTGGTCTGTATGATGTACAGCCCACCTAATAAATAAAGGCAATTCTAACGAAATTATGAGGTGGTCTGTATGATGTACAGCCCACCTAATAAAGGCAATTCTAACGAAATTATGAGGTGGTCTGTATGATGTACAGCCCACCTAATAAATAAATAAATAAAGGCAATTCTAACGAAATTATGAGGTGGTCTGTATGATGTACAGCCCACCTAATAAATAAATAAAGGCAATTCTAACGAAACTATGAGGTGGTCTGTATGATGTACAGCCCACCTAATAAAGGCAATTCTAACGAAATTATGAGGTGGTCTGTATGATGTACAGCCCACCTAACTAGATGTTGAATTCGTCACGTTTGACGAATTAAGGTTATACATATCGATTTATTATGATAAAAAGGATGATTCCAAAAAATAACTACTCAATCATCATAGAAATAATAGCAGATACCCCCCCCCCCCCCTAATAAAAAGAAAAAAAGAAGAAAAAAGAAAGTAAAAAAAAACATTGCCTTGGATTCGAACCCACGCCCCTTGGATCTTGCGTCCCAACTTGTTCCACGAGACCAACATAACATCTCTTGTGAGAAATGGAAAATCTGGGAATGTATATCAGTGATTGGACTTGTCAATGTACGATATTCAGCCGTCTAGACTTTTTTCTCCAAAACGCGGAGGAATGATGACGTCATTCTTTTTTCATAAAATGAATCATAAACACTACTTAAGTTGTTATAATCTGTAGTTTTATGCTGGATTTAGCATGAAGGTAATGCTATCTTTCATAATTAGCCGAAAGTCTGGATAAATCTGGTGAATAACAGCTTTTGTTGATTATTAAGTGCAAGTCATGCATTTCTGGAATCCTTGAGACAAGACAATTGACCGAATTATTCGCCGATAGATGGCGCTATTGCAAGAAAAGTCATGGAGCATTGCAGGATAATTGTAAATTGAAAACAACTAATGTATTTTAATGTTTTAGCTCTGAAAATTGTTTCGACTGACTTCTTCGGATATTATAATATGATTTTCAATGACTAATGATTTATCTGGGCCAGCATTAAAGTGATAATTCTCATCTTCTTTCCTGAACGGCAACATGACATTTGCTTAGTAACTTCTCACAATAACTGCTATATAAAAGTTATATTTCAAGCCTGGCATTTGTGATCTTGAGGACTATGCATTGGTAACCAGTATTAGGAGTAGCGCTCTTGTGAGTCAGCTAGTAGTTAATATATGCTTGATGGAAGTGATGGTAAGTGAGACATGTTAATACCCTTAAATAAATAAAGCATTTGGTACTATTTTATCTACTTTGTATGTCCAATGTTGGCTTTTCATGGCCGTTTGACACACGCATACATGATGAACGGAGCGTTTTCGTGCGTGAGTGTTATGTTATTAAATGGACCTCGAGTCTAAATTGTTCTAAAAGTCTACACAGATTCTTGAACGTGCAAATAATTAATGGTTAGTTAAATACGGAACAGTGGGTTATTTTGACATATGAACCTAATTTACATATCCTGAACGCCATTTTCATAATCCGATCTTATCTTATGAAATGTTCCTTTCATTATACCCTACATGTGTGCTGAATTTCACGTCCATGGCGTACGTGGTTATTGAGTATTCATGCTTGATTTATTTGACCTTTGAGGGTAAATATGACAATGAAATATGCATTTTCGCGATTTGGTGTTGACTTATGAAATGATGGGGTTGCAAATCCCTATCTACATGCGAAATCTTAAATTGATAGCATAATTTCTTCAGCAGTTATATGTCGATAACATACGTTTTGGCTAAACCTCAATTTTTATCAGATTTGGACTCTTATTTACAATCAAACAATTCATCAGGATCCAGATAACATAACGAATTGTTGTGAAAAGATTGCGAATAGAGCAGGACATCAGCTACGATATATCAAAATTTGGGAGTACATTGATGGAGAATAAGTGAGATATGGTCAAAAGTACACTATGGTCGATTTCAACATTGATTGAAATTGAGTAAAATTCGCATTTTCAACTTTAACCGTCAATACGATGACTTTATAACATTTACTCGGCATAGATGAGGTATGAATTCGTATCTACAACTCATAATCTATCCGAATATTAAAAGAAAATTGGATGTTTGTGGACTTTTTAAAAAGTTATGGCCGAATAAAAAAAAGGATGTTTTTACCATGTTTTGCCATTTTGCGTGCGCGCGTAATTTTGACTTTGACGCGCGCGTACTCCGTTATTATGAGTCAACAATGACTCAAATTGATAGGGTGTGTTGAGGGATCCATAAGGAATCCAAAACATGTGAAAAAACGATAATTTTCTTATTCATTCGCGTTACGCGCGCAAATACGCGCGCGCCGACGCGCACGCGCGGAATTTTTTGAAACGCTTAAAATTGTCTGAAACATATAGTAAATTACTCGGGTTGGGGTTTTGAGCATTTAAAAAAAAAAAAATTAATTGACGGACGCGTACGCGCGCGTCTCCGAGTGTAATTGCACGCGCATGAGCTTAAAAGATGACTATTGACCTGATTAATATTGATACGAAATTTGAATTGAAATTGATATTTCATAACTGAGATAAAATGATTATTAAAATTTGACAAAATGGCGTCCTGATGACGTCACAGTCATGTGACGTCACTGAAAAGGTTACCAGTTCTAAGTTAGATCATGATCTGTCAACATGTGAAGATTCATGACAATTGATTTATGTGATCTTGAGATATGCGACGCACAAAATTAGGAAGAAGAAGAAGAAGAATAAATAATAAAAATCTTGACGAAATCAATAAGGTTATACATATATATATGTATAACCTAATTAAAGACATAATCAAGGGCTCATTTGAGATAGCTTATTGTCTCAGCTACAACATACTCGAAGTTCAGCGTAAACGAAGCTAAAACGAAGAAGATATTGGTCGCGAAAGACGGGAATGTAGAATCCAGTTTTGAAAAAAAGTCATGTCCCATAGAGAATACACGCAAAATGTGAAAAAATGACATGCCTCCTTAAATCGCAAAAATACGCCATGATGCCTTTGTCAAAATGAAAAATCGTGATCATCACATTTGTAGAGAATTGTCTCAGCTAGAACATATCAAAATTTGGAAGAAAATCGATCAATATTTACAGAGATACAATAAATTTTCCAAAAATATGCTGACGTCATAATATGCAAATTAAAATTTTGAGTTCGGAGGCCATTATGATGACGCCATGAGTTAATTGAGGGTCAAATGAGACATGAAATCATATCTCCGACTCATAATCTATCCAAATATGAAAAAAAACTTGGGAGTTCCCATCCATTCTGAAGAGTTACAATGAATTTTGTATAGGCATGTTTTTGCCCATATATGCTATGTATTACAAGAGCTCGCGCGCACGGACATGTTTCTTGAACGGAAGCTCATTGCGTTTTTACTAGTCAGAAAAAGGTGAACAAGGTATCAAAATGCTTGGAAAGATGGGCTAAATATGATAACAGAGAAAATTCGGCGATTCTATGTTGCAAAATGCCAGTACGCGCGAAAACGCGCGCGCATGCGCGTGTGCGCGTTTTTTCGTAAAATGCTTAAAATGGCCTAAAACGTATCCAAAATGAATTTGCGACGATTTTGAACATTTTAAAATTTTGCGCGCGCGCTGACGCGCGCACGTACGCATGCGCGCGCGTTTTTTGACCTGAAATTGACCGGACGGATATTGACCTTGATCATGATAAATATGAATGAGAAACAACTTTTCGTTATGAAGATATGATCATGAGAAGATATTCAGAAAATTTTACAAAATGGCGCCTAGATGACGTCATCAGTCAAGGTCAGGGTTCAAAACCTTATTTTGCTTTGTCCATATGCCTATATATATGTGTGCCAAATTTCAAGGCACTTGATTGAGCCATTTTCAAGTTATCTTGCTAACAAAAAAGTGATTGGAAATAAGAAAAATAAATAATAACTAGAATTGTAATACTTGTTTAGAACAAGTATAGGTGGGCTGGTCGAACTAAAATTAAAGACATAATCAAGGGCTCATTTGAGATAGCTTATTGTCTCAGCTACAACATACTCGAAGTTCAGCGTAAACGAAGCTAAAACGAAGAAGATATTGGTCGCGAAAGACGGGAATGTAGAATCCAGTTTTGAAAAAAAGTCATGTCCCATAGAGAATACACGCAAAATGTTAAAAAATGACATGCCTCCTTAAATCGCAAAAATACGCCATGATGCCTTTGTCAAAATGAAAAATCGTGATCATCACATTTGTAGAGAATTGTCTCAGCTAGAACATATCAAAATTTGGAAGAAAATCGATCAACATTTACAGAGATACAATAAATTTTCCAAAAATATGCTGACGTCATAATATGCAAATTGAAATTTTGAGTTCGGAGGCCATTATGATGACGCCATGAGTTAATTGAGGGTCAAATGAGACATGAAATCATATCTCCGACTCATAATCTATCCAAATATGAAAAAAAACTTGGGAGTTCCCATCCATTCTGAAGAGTTACAATGAATTTTGTATAGGCATGTTTTTGCCCATATATGCTATGTATTACAAGAGCTCGCGCGCACGGACATGTTTCTTGAACGGAAGCTCATTGCGTTTTTACTAGTCAGAAAAAGGTGAACAAGGTATCAAAATGCTTGGAAAGATGGGCTAAATATGATAACAGAGAAAATTCGGCGATTCTATGTTGCAAAATGCCAGTACGCGCGAAAACGCGCGCGCATGCGCGTGTGCGCGTTTTTTCGTAAAATGCTTAAAATGGCCTAAAACGTATCCAAAATGAATTTGCGACGATTTTGAACATTTTAAAATTTTGCGCGCGCGCTGACGCGCGCACGTACGCATGCGCGCGCGTTTTTTGACCTGAAATTGACCGGACGGATATTGACCTTGATCATGATAAATATGAATGAGAAACAACTTTTCGTTATGAAGATATGATCATGAGAAGATATTCAGAAAATTTTACAAAATGGCGCCTAGATGACGTCATCAGTCAAGGTCAGGGTTCAAAACCTTATTTTGCTTTGTTCATATGCCTATATATATGTGTGCCAAATTTCAAGGCACTTGATTGAGCCATTTTCAAGTTATCTTGCTAACAAAAAAGTGATTGGAAATAAGAAAAATAAAGAATAATAATAAATAAACTAGAATTGTAATACTTGTTTAGAACAAGTATAGGTGGGCTGGTCGAACTAAAATTAAAGACATAATCAAGGGCTCATTTGAGATAGCTTATTGTCTCAGCTACAACATACTCGAAGTTCAGCGTAAACGAAGCTAAAACGAAGAAGATATTGGTCGCGAAAGACGGGAATGTAGAATCCAGTTTTGAAAAAAAGTCATGTCTCATAGAGAATACACGCAAAATGTTAAAAAATGACATGCCTCCTTAAATCGCAAAAATACGCCATGATGCCTTTGTCAAAATGAAAAATCGTGATTATCACATTTGTAGAGAATTGTCTCAGATAGAACATATCAAAATTTGGAAGAAAATCGATCAATATTTACAGAGATACAATAAATTTTCCAAAAATATGCTGACGTCATAATATGCAAATTGAAATTTTGAGTTCGGAGGCCATTATGATGACGCCATGAGTTAATTGAGGGTCAAATGAGACATGAAATCATATCTCCGACTCATAATCTATCCAAATATGAAAAAAAACTTGGGAGTTCCCATCCATTCTGAAGAGTTACAATGAATTTTGTATAGGCATGTTTTTGCCCATATATGCTATGTATTACAAGAGCTCGCGCGCACGGACATGTTTCTTGAACGGAAGCTCATTGCGTTTTTACTAGTCAGAAAAAGGTGAACAAGGTATCAAAATGCTTGGAAAGATGGGCTAAATATGATAACAGAGAAAATTCGGCGATTCTATGTTGCAAAATGCCAGTACGCGCGAAAACGCGCGCGCATGCGCGTGTGCTCGTTTTTTCGTAAAATGCTTAAAATGGCCTAAAACGTATCCAAAATGAATTTGCGACGATTTTGAACATTTTAAAATTTTGCGCGCGCGCTGACGCGCGCACGTACGCATGCGCGCGCGTTTTTTGACCTGAAATTGACCGGACGGATATTGACCTTGATCATGATAAATATGAATGAGAAACAACTTTTCGTTATGAAGATATGATCATGAGAAGATATTCAGAAAATTTTACAAAATGGCGCCTAGATGACGTCATCAGTCAAGGTCAGGGTTCAAAACCTTATTTTGCTTTGTCCATATGCCTATATATATGTGTGCCAAATTTCAAGGCACTTGATTGAGCCATTTTCAAGTTATCTTGCTAACAAAAAAGTGATTGGAAATAAGAAAAATAAAGAATAATAAATAAATAAACTAGAATTGTAATACTTGTTTAGAACAAGTATAGGTGGGCTGGTCGAACTAAAATTAAAGACATAATCAAGGGCTCATTTGAGATAGCTTATTGTCTCAGCTACAACATACTCGAAGTTCAGCGTAAACGAAGCTAAAACGAAGAAGATATTGGTCGCGAAAGACGGGAATGTAGAATCCAGTTTTGAAAAAAAGTCATGTCCCATAGAGAATACACGCAAAATGTTAAAAAATGACATGCCTCCTTAAATCGCAAAAATACGCCATGATGCCTTTGTCAAAATGAAAAATCGTGGTTATTAAATTTGTAGAAAATTGTCTGAGCTAGAACATATCAAAATTTGGAAGAAAATCGATCAACATTTACAGAGATACAATCAATTTTCCAAAAATATGCTGACGTCATAATATGCTAATTGAAATTTTGAGTTGGAAGGCCGTTATGATGATGCCATGTGTTAATTGAGGGTCAAATGAGACATGAAATCATATCTCCGACTCATAATCTATCCAAATATGAAAAAAAACTTGGGAGTTCCCATCCATTCTGAAGAGTTACAATGAATTTTGTATAGGCATGTTTTTGCCCATATATGCTATGTATTACAAGAGCTCGCGCGCACGGACATGTTTCTTGAACGGAAGCTCATTGCGTTTTTACTAGTCAGAAAAAGGTGAACAAGGTATCAAAATGCTTGGAAAGATGGGCTAAATATGATAACAGAGAAAATTCGGCGATTCTATGTTGCAAAATGCCAGTACGCGCGAAAACGCGCGCGCATGCGCGTATGCGCGTTTTTTCGTAAAATGCTTAAAATGGCCTAAAACGTATCCAAAATGAATTTGCGACGATTTTGAACATTTTAAAATTTTGCGCGCGTGCTGACGCGCGCACGTACGCATACGCGCGCGTTTTTTGACCTGAAATTGACCGGACGGATATTGACCTTGATCATGATAAATATGAATGAGAAACAACTTTTCGTTATGAAGATATGATCATGAGAAGATATTCAGAAAATTTTACAAAATGGCGCCTAGATGACGTCATCAGTCAAGGTCAGGGCTCAAAACCTTATTTTGCTTTGTCCATATGCCTATATATATGTGTGCCAAATTTCAAGGCACTTGATTGAGCCATTTTCAAGTTATCTTGCTAACAAAAAAGTGATTGGAAATAAGAAAAATAAAGAATAATAATAATAATAATAAAGGCAATTCTAACGAAATTATGAGGTGGTCTGTATGATGTACAGCCCACCTAATAAAGGCAATTCTAACGAAATTATGAGGTGGTCTGTATGATGTACAGCCCACCTAATAATAATAATAACTAGAATTGTAATACTTGTTTAGAACAAGTATAGGTGGGCTGGTCGAACTAAAATTAAAGACAATCAAGGGCTCATTTGAGATAGCTTATTGTCTCAGCTACAACATACTCGAAGTTCAGCGTAAACGAAGCTAAAACGAAGAAGATATTGGTCGCGAAAGACGGGAATGTAGAATCCAGTTTTGAAAAAAAGTCATGTCCCATAGAGAATACACGCAAAATGTTAAAAAATGACATGCCTCCTTAAATCGCAAAAATACGCCATGATGCCTTTGTCAAAATGAAAAATCGTGGTTATTACATTTGTAGAAAATTGTCTGAGCTAGAACATATCAAAATTTGGAAGAAAATCGATCAATATTTACAGAGATATAATAAATTTTCCAAAAATATGCTGACGTCATAATATGCAAATTGAAATTTTGAGTTCGGAGGCCATTATGATGACGCCATGAGTTAATTGAGGGTCAAATGAGACGTGAAATCATATCTCCGACTCATAATCTATCCAAATATGAAAAAAAACTTGGGAGTTCCCATCCATTCTGAAGAGTTACAATGAATTTTGTATAGGCATGTTTTTGCCCATATATGCTATGTATTACAAGAGCTCGCGCGCACGGACATGTTTCTTGAACGGAAGCTCATTGCGTTTTTACTAGTCAGAAAAAGGTGAACAAGGTATCAAAATGCTTGGAAAGATGGGCTAAATATAATAACAGAGAAAATTCGGCGATTCTATGTTGCAAAATGCCAGTACGCGCGAAAACGCGCGCGCATGCGCGTGTGCGCGTTTTTTCGTAAAATGCTTAAAATGGCCTAAAACGTATCCAAAATGAATTTGCGACGATTTTGAACATTTTAAAATTTTGCGCGCGCGCTGACGCGCGCACGTACGCATGCGCGCGCGTTTTTTGACCTGAAATTGACCGGACGGATATTGACCTTGATCATGATAAATATGAATGAGAAACAACTTTTCGTTATGAAGATATGATCATGAGAAGATATTCAGAAAATTTTACAAAATGGCGCCTAGATGACGTCATCAGTCAAGGTCAGGGTTCAAAACCTTATTTTGCTTTGTCCATATGCCTATATATATGTGTGCCAAATTTCAAGGCACTTGATTGAGCCATTTTCAAGTTATCTTGCTAACAAAAAAGTGATTGGAAATAAGAAAAATAAAGAATAATAAACTAGAATTGTAATACTTGTTTAGAACAAGTATAGGTGGGCTGGTCGAACTAAAATTAAAGACATAATCAAGGGCTCATTTGAGATAGCTTATTGTCTCAGCTACAACATACTCGAAGTTCAGCGTAAACGAAGCTAAAACGAAGAAGATATTGGTCGCGAAAGACGGGAATGTAGAATCCAGTTTTGAAAAAAAGTCATGTCCCATAGAGAATACACGCAAAATGTTAAAAAATGACATGCCTCCTTAAATCGCAAAAATACGCCATGATGCTTTGTCAAAATGAAAAATCGTGGTTATTACATTTGTAGAGAATTGTCTGAGCTAGAACATATCAAAATTTGGAAGAAAATCGATCAATATTTACAGAGATACAATAAATTTTCCAAAAATATGCTGACGTCATAATATGCAAATTGAAATTTTGAGTTCGGAGGCCATTATGATGACGCCATGAGTTAATTGAGGGTCAAATGAGACATGAAATCATATCTCCGACTCATAATCTATCCAAATATGAAAAAAAACTTGGGAGTTCCCATCCATTCTGAAGAGTTACAATGAATTTTGTATAGGCATGTTTTTGCCCATATATGCTATGTATTACAAGAGCTCGCGCGCACGGACATGTTTCTTGAACGGAAGCTCATTGCGTTTTTACTAGTCAGAAAAAGGTGAACAAGGTATCAAAATGCTTGGAAAGATGGGCTAAATATGATAACAGAGAAAATTCGGCGATTCTATGTTGCAAAATGCCAGTACGCGCGAAAACGCGCGCGCATGCGCGTGTGCGCGTTTTTTCGTAAAATGCTTAAAATGGCCTAAAACGTATCCAAAATGAATTTGCGACGATTTTGAACATTTTAAAATTTTGCGCGCGCGCTGACGCGCGCACGTACGCATGCGCGCGCGTTTTTTGACCTGAAATTGACCGGACGGATATTGACCTTGATCATGATAAATATGAATGAGAAACAACTTTTCGTTATGAAGATATGATCATGAGAAGATATTCAGAAAATTTTACAAAATGGCGCCTAGATGACGTCATCAGTCAAGGTCAGGGTTCAAAACCTTATTTTGCTTTGTCCATATGCCTATAGATATGTGTGCCAAATTTCAAGGCACTTGATTGAGCCATTTTCAAGTTATCTTGCTAACAAAAAAGTGATTGGAAATAAGAAAAATAAAGAATAATAATAAATAAACTAGAATTGTAATACTTGTTTAGAACAAGTATAGGTGGGCTGGTCGAACTAAAATTAAAGACATAATCAAGGGCTCATTTGAGATAGCTTATTGTCTCAGCTACAACATACTCGAAGTTCAGCGTAAACGAAGCTAAAACGAAGAAGATATTGGTCGCGAAAGACGGGAATGTAGAATCCAGTTTTGAAAAAAAGTCATGTCCCATAGAGAATACACGCAAAATGTTAAAAAATGACATGCCTCCTTAAATCGCAAAAATACGCCATGATGCCTTTGTCAAAATGAAAAATCGTGGTTATTACATTTGTAGAAAATTGTCTGAGCTAGAACATATCAAAATTTGGAAGAAAATCGATCAATATTTACAGAGATACAATAAATTTTCCAAAAATATGCTGACGTCATAATATGCAAATTTAAATTTTGAGTTCGGAGGCCATTATGATGACGCCATGAGTTAATTGAGGGTCAAATGAGACATGAAATCATATCTCCGACTCATAATCTATCCAAATATGAAAAAAAACTTGGGAGTTCCCATCCATTCTGAAGAGTTACAATGAATTTTGTATAGGCATGTTTTTGCCCATATATGCTATGTATTACAAGAGCTCGCGCGCACGGACATGTTTCTTGAACGGAAGCTCATTGCGTTTTTACTAGTCAGAAAAAGGTGAACAAGGTATCAAAATGCTTGGAAAGATGGGCTAAATATGATAACAGAGAAAATTCGGCGATTCTATGTTGCAAAATGCCAGTACGCGCGAAAACGCGCGCGCATGCGCGTGTGCGCGTTTTTTCGTAAAATGCTTAAAATGGCCTAAAACGTATCCAAAATGAATTTGCGACGATTTTGAACATTTTAAAATTTTGCGCGCGCGCTGACGCGCGCACGTACGCATGCGCGCGCGTTTTTTGACCTGAAATTGACCGGACGGATATTGACCTTGATCATGATAAATATGAATGAGAAACAACTTTTCGTTATGAAGATATGATCATGAGAAGATATTCAGAAAATTTTACAAAATGGCGCCTAGATGACGTCATCAGTCAAGGTCAGGGTTCAAAACCTTATTTTGCTTTGTCCATATGCCTATATATATGTGTGCCAAATTTCAAGGCACTTGATTGAGCCATTTTCAAGTTATCTTGCTAACAAAAAAGTGATTGGAAATAAGAAAAATAAAGAATAATAAACTAGAATTGTAATACTTGTTTAGAACAAGTATAGGTGGGCTGGTCGAACTAAAATTAAAGACATAATCAAGGGCTCATTTGAGATAGCTTATTGTCTCAGCTACAACATACTCGAAGTTCAGCGTAAACGAAGCTAAAACGAAGAAGATATTGGTCGCGAAAGACGGGAATGTAGAATCCAGTTTTGAAAAAAAGTCATGTCCCATAGAGAATACACGCAAAATGTTAAAAAATGACATGCCTCCTTAAATCGCAAAAATACGCCATGATGCCTTTGTCAAAATGAAAAATCGTGGTTATTACATTTGTAGAAAATTGTCTGAGCTAGAACATATCAAAATTTGGAAGAAAATCGATCAACATTTACAGAGATACAATCAATTTTCCAAAAATATGCTGACGTCATAATATGCAAATTGAAATTTTGAGTTCGGAGGCCATTATGATGACGCCATGAGTTAATTGAGGGTCAAATGAGACATGAAATCATATCTCCGACTCATAATCTATCCAAATATGAAAAAAAATTGGGAGTTCCCATCCATTCTGAAGAGTTACAATGAATTTTGTATAGGCATGTTTTTGCCCATATATGCTATGTATTACAAGAGCTCGCGCGCACGGACATGTTTCTTGAACGGAAGCTCATTGCGTTTTTACTAGTCAGAAAAAGGTGAACAAGGTATCAAAATGCTTGGAAAGATGGGCTAAATATGATAACAGAGAAAATTCGGCGATTCTATGTTGCAAAATGCCAGTACGCGCGAAAACGCGCGCGCATGCGCGTGTGCGCGTTTTTTCGTAAAATGCTTAAAATGGCCTAAAACGTATCCAAAATGAATTTGCGACGATTTTGAACATTTTAAAATTTTGCGCGCGCGCTGACGCCCGCACGTACGCATGCGCGCGCGTTTTTTGACCTGAAATTGACCGGACGGATATTGACCTTGATCATGATAAATATGAATGAGAAACAACTTTTCGTTATGAAGATATGATCATGAGAAGATATTCAGAAAATTTTACAAAATGGCGCCTAGATGACGTCATCAGTCAAGGTCAGGGTTCAAAACCTTATTTTCCTTTGTCCATATGCCTATATATATGTGTGCCAAATTTCAAGGCACTTGATTGAGCCATTTTCAAGTTATCTTGCTAACAAAAAAGTGATTGGAAATAAGAAAAATAAAGAATAATAATAATAACTAGAATTGTAATACTTGTTTAGAACAAGTATAGGTGGGCTGGTCGAACTAAAATTAAAGACATAATCAAGGGCTCATTTGAGATAGCTTATTGTCTCAGCTACAACATACTCGAAGTTCAGCGTAAACGAAGCTAAAACGAAGAAGATATTGGTCGCGAAAGACGGGAATGTAGAATCCAGTTTTGAAAAAAAGTCATGTCCCATAGAGAATACACGCAAAATGTTAAAAAATGACATGCCTCCTTAAATCGCAAAAATACGCCATGATGCCTTTGTCAAAATGAAAAATCGTGATCAACACATTTGTAGAGAATTGTCTCAGCTAGAACATATCAAAATTTGGAAGAAAATCGATCAACATTTACAGAGATACAATCAATTTTCCAAAAATATGCTGACGTCATAATATGCAAATTGAAATTTTGAGTTCGGAGGCCATTATGATGACGCCATGAGTTAATTGAGGGTCAAATGAGACATGAAATCATATCTCCGACTCATAATCTATCCAAATATGAAAAAAAACTTGGGAGTTCCCATCCATTCTGAAGAGTTACAATGATTTTTGTATAGGCATGTTTCTGCCCATATATGCTATGTATTACAAGAGCTCGCGCGCACGGACATGTTTCTTGAACGGAAGCTCATTGCGTTTTTACTAGTCAGAAAAAGGTGAACAAGGTATCAAAATGCTTGGAAAGATGGGCTAAATATGATAACAGAGAAAATTCGGCGATTCTATGTTGCAAAATGCCAGTACGCGCGAAAACGCGCGCGCATGCGCGTGTGCGCGTTTTTTCGTAAAATGCTTAAAATGGCCTAAAACGTATCCAAAATGAATTTGCGACGATTTTGAACATTTTAAAATTTTGCGCGCGCGCTGACGCGCGCACGTACGCATGCGCGCGCGTTTTTTGACCTGAATTTGACCGGACGGATATTGACCTTGATCATGATAAATATGAATGAGAAACAACTTTTCGTTATGAAGATATGATCATGAGAAGATATTCAGAAAATTTTACAAAATGGCGCCTAGATGACGTCATCAGTCAAGGTCAGGGTTCAAAACCTTATTTTGCTTTGTCCATATGCCTATATATATGTGTGCCAAATTTCAAGGCACTTGATTGAGCCATTTTCAAGTTATCTTGCTAACAAAAAAGTGATTGGAAATAAGAAAAATAAAGAATAAATAAATAAAGGCAATTCTAACGAAATTATGAGGTGGTCTGTATGATGTACAGCCCACCTAATAAAGGCAATTCTAACGAAATTATGAGGTGGTCTGTATGATGTACAGCCCACCTAATAAATAAAGGCAATTCTAACGAAATTATGAGGTGGTCTGTATGATGTACAGCCCACCTAACTAGAATTGTAATACTTGTTTAGAACAAGTATAGGTGGGCTGGTCGAACTAAAATTAAAGACATAATCAAGGGCTCATTTGAGATAGCTTATTGTCTCAGCTACAACATACTCGAAGTTCAGCGTAAACGAAGCTAAAACGAAGAAGATATTGGTCGCGAAAGACGGGAATGTAGAATCCAGTTTTGAAAAAAAGTCATGTCCCATAGAGAATACACGCAAAATGTGAAAAAATGACATACCTCCTTAAATCGCAAAAATACGCCATGATGCCTTTGTCAAAATGAAAAATCGTGATCATCACATTTGTAGAGAATTGTCTCAGATAGAACATATCAAAATTTGGAAGAAAATCGATCAATATTTACAGAGATACAATAATTTTTCCAAAAATATGCTGACGTCATAATATGCAAATTGAAATTTTGAGTTCGGAGGCCATTATGATGACGCCATGAGTTAATTGAGGGTCAAATGAGACATGAAATCATATCTCCGACTCATAATCTATCCAAATATGAAAAAAAAACTTGGGAGTTCCCATCCATTCTGAAGAGTTACAATGAATTTTGTATAGGCATGTTTTTGCCCATATATGCTATGTATTACAAGAGCTCGCGCGCACGGACATGTTTCTTGAACGGAAGCTCATTGCGTTTTTACTAGTCAGAAAAAGGTGAACAAGGTATCAAAATGCTTGGAAAGATGGGCTAAATATGATAACAGAGAAAATTCGGCGATTCTATGTTGCAAAATGCCAGTACGCGCGAAAACGTGCGCGCATGCGCGTGTGCGCGTTTTTTCGTAAAATGCTTAAAATGGCCTAAAACGTATCCAAAATGAATTTGCGACGATTTTGAACATTTTAAAATTTTGCGCGCGCGCTAACGCGCGCACGTACGCATGCGCGCGCGTTTTTTGACCTGAAATTGACCGGACGGATATTGACCTTGATCATGATAAATATGAATGAGAAACAACTTTTCGTTATGAAGATATGATCATGAGAAGATATTCAGAAAATTTTACAAAATGGCGCCTAGATGACGTCATCAGTCAAGGTCAGGGTTCAAAACCTTATTTTGCTTTGTCCATATGCCTATATATATGTGTGCCAAATTTCAAGGCACTTGATTGAGCCATTTTCAAGTTATCTTGCTAACAAAAAAGTGATTGGAAATAAGAAAAATAAAGAATAACTAGAATTGTAATACTTGTTTAGAACAAGTATAGGTGGGCTGGTCGAACTAAAATTAAAGACATAATCAAGGGCTCATTTGAGATAGCTTATTGTCTCAGCTACAACATACTCGAAGTTCAGCGTAAACGAAGCTAAAACGAAGAAGATATTGGTCGCGAAAGACGGGAATGTAGAATCCAGTTTTGAAAAAAAGTCATGTCCCATAGAGAATACACGCAAAATGTTAAAAAATGACATGCCTCCTTAAATCGCAAAAATACGCCATGATGCCTTTGTCAAAATGAAAAATCGTGGTTATTTTATTTGTAGAAAATTGTCTGAGCTAGAACATATCAAAATTTGGAAGAAAATCGATCAACATTTACAGAGATACAATCAATTTTCCAAAAATATGCTGACGTCATAATATGCAAATTGAAATTTTGAGTTCGGAGGCCATTATGATGACGCCATGAATTAATTGAGGGTCAAATGAGACATGAAATCATATCTCCGACTCATAATCTATCCAAATATGAAAAAAAACTTGGGAGTTCCCATCCATTCTGAAGAGTTACAATGAATTTTGTATAGGCATGTTTTTGCCCATATATGCTATGTATTACAAGAGCTCGCGCGCACGGACATGTTTCTTGAACGGAAGCTCATTGCGTTTTTACTAGTCAGAAAAAGGTGAACAAGGTATCAAAATGCTTGGAAAGATGGGCTAAATATGATAACAGAGAAAATTCGGCGATTCTATGTTGCAAAATGCCAGTACGCGCGAAAACGCGCGCGCATGCGCGTGTGCGCGTTTTTTCGTAAAATGCTTAAAATGGCCTAAAACGTATCCAAAATGAATTTGCGACGATTTTGAACATTTTTAAATTTTGCGCGCGCGCTGACGCGCGCACGTACGCATGCGCGCGCGTTTTTTGACCTGAAATTGACCGGACGGATATTGACCTTGATCATGATAAATATGAATGAGAAACAACTTTTCGTTATGAAGATATGATCATGAGAAGATATTCAGAAAATTTTACAAAATGGCGCCTAGATGACGTCATCAGTCAAGGTCAGGGTTCAAAACCTTATTTTGCTTTGTCCATATGCCTATATATATGTGTGCCAAATTTCAAGGCACTTGATTGAGCCATTTTCAAGTTATCTTGCTAACAAAAAAGTGATTGGAAATAAGAAAAATAAAGAATAATAAATAAATAAATAAATAAATAAAGGCAATTCTAACGAAATTATGAGGTGGTCTGTATGATGTACAGCCCACCTAATAATAAACTAGAATTGTAATACTTGTTTAGAACAAGTATAGGTGGGCTGGTCGAACTAAAATTAAAGACATAATCAAGGGCTCATTTGAGATAGCTTATTGTCTCAGCTACAACATACTCGAAGTTCAGCGTAAACGAAGCTAAAACGAAGAAGATATTGGTCGCGAAAGACGGGAATGTAGAATCCAGTTTTGAAAAAAAGTCATGTCCCATAGAGAATACACGCAAAATGTGAAAAAATGACATACCTCCTTAAATCGCAAAAATACGCCATGATGCCTTTGTCAAAATGAAAAATCGTGATTATCACATTTGTAGAGAATTGTCTCAGATAGAACATATCAAAATTTGGAAGAAAATCGATCAATATTTACAGAGATACAATAAATTTTCCAAAAATATGCTGACGTCATAATATGCAAATTGAAATTTTGAGTTCGGAGGCCATTATGATGACGCCATGAGTTAATTGAGGGTTAAATGAGACATGAAATCATATCTCCGACTCATAATCTATCCAAATATGAAAAAAAACTTGGGAGTTCCCATCCATTCTGAAGAGTTACAATGAATTTTGTATAGGCATGTTTTTGCCCATATATGCTATGTATTACAAGAGCTCGCGCGCACGGACATGTTTCTTGAACGGAAGCTCATTGCGTTTTTACTAGTCAGAAAAAGGTGAACAAGGTATCAAAATGCTTGGAAAGATGGGCTAAATATGATAACAGAGAAAATTCGGCGATTCTATGTTGCAAAATGCCAGTACGCGCGAAAACGCGCGCGCATGCGCGTGTGCGCGTTTTTTCGTAAAATGCTTAAAATGGCCTAAAACGTATCCAAAATGAATTTGCGACGATTTTGAACATTTTAAAATTTTGCGCGCGCGCTGACGCGCGCACGTACGCATGCGCGCGCGTTTTTTGACCTGAAATTGACCGGACGGATATTGACCTTGATCATGATAAATATGAATGAGAAACAACTTTTCGTTATGAAGATATGATCATGAGAAGATATTCAGAAAATTTTACAAAATGGCGCCTAGATGACGTCATCAGTCAAGGTCAGGGTTCAAAACCTTATTTTGCTTTGTCCATATGCCTATATATATGTGTGCCAAATTTCAAGGCACTTGATTGAGCCATTTTCAAGTTATCTTGGTAACAAAAAAGTGATTGGAAATAAGAAAAATAAAGAATAACTAGAATTGTAATACTTGTTTAGAACAAGTATAGGTGGGCTGGTCGAACTAAAATTAAAGACATAATCAAGGGCTCATTTGAGATAGCTTATTGTCTCAGCTACAACATACTCGAAGTTCAGCGTAAACGAAGCTAAAACGAAGAGGATATTGGTCGCGAAAGACGGGAATGTAGAATCCAGTTTTGAAAAAAAGTCATGTCCCATAGAGAATACACGCAAAATGTTAAAAAATGACATGCCTCCTTAAATCGCAAAAATACGCCATGATGCCTTTGTCAAAATGAAAAATCGTGGTTATTACATTTGTAGAAAATCGTCTGAGCTAGAACATATCAAAATTTGGAAGAAAATCGATCAACATTTACAGAGATACAATCAATTTTCCAAAAATATGCTGACGTCATAATATGCAAATTGAAATTTTGAGTTCGGAGGCCATTATGATGACGCCATGAGTTAATTGAGGGTCAAATGAGACATGAAATCATATCTCCGACTCATAATCTATCCAAATATGAAAAAAAACTTGGGAGTTCCCATCCATTCTGAAGAGTTACAATGAATTTTGTATAGGCATGTTTTTGCCCATATATGCTATGTATTACAAGAGCTCGCGCGCACGGACATGTTTCTTGAACGGAAGCTCATTGCGTTTTTACTAGTCAGAAAAAGGTGAACAAGGTATCAAAATGCTTGGAAAGATGGGCTAAATGTGATAACAGAGAAAATTCGGCGATTCTATGTTGCAAAATGCCAGTACGCGCGAAAACGCGCGCGCATGCGCGTGTGCGCGTTTTTTCGTAAAATGCTTAAAATGGCCTAAAACGTATCCAAAATGAATTTGCGACGATTTTGAACATTTTAAAATTTTGCGCGCGCGCTGACGCGCGCACGTACGCATGCGCACGCGTTTTTTGACCTGAAATTGACCGGACGGATATTGACCTTGATCATGATAAATATGAATGAGAAACAACTTTTCGTTATGAAGATATGATCATGAGAAGATATTCAGAAAATTTTACAAAATGGCGCCTAGATGACGTCATCAGTCAAGGTCAGGGTTCAAAACCTTATTTTGCTTTGTCCATATGCCTATATATATGTGTGCCAAATTTCAAGGCACTTGATTGAGCCATTTTCAAGTTATCTTGCTCACAAAAAAGTGATTGGAAATAAGAAAAATAAATAATAATAATAATAATAATAAATAAAGGCAATTCTAACGAAATTATGAGGTGGTCTGTATGATGTACAGCCCACCTAATAAAGGCAATTCTAACGAAATTATGAGGTGGTCTGTATGATGTACAGCCCACCTAATAAATAAAGGCAATTCTAACGAAATTATGAGGTGGTCTGTATGATGTACAGCCCACCTAACTAGAATTGTAATACTTGTTTAGAACAAGTATAGGTGGGCTGGTCGAACTAAAATTAAAGACATAATCAAGGGCTCATTTGAGATAGCTTATTGTCTCAGCTACAACATACTCGAAGTTCAGCGTAAACGAAGCTAAAACGAAGAAGATATTGGTCGCGAAAGACGGGAATGTAGAATCCAGTTTTGAAAAAAAGTCATGTCCCATAGAGAATACACGCAAAATGTGAAAAAATGACATACCTCCTTAAATCGCAAAAATACGCCATGATGCCTTTGTCAAAATGAAAAATCGTGATCATCACATTTGTAGAGAATTGTCTCAGATAGAACATATCAAAATTTGGAAGAAAATCGATCAATATTTACAGAGATACAATAAATTTTCCAAAAATATGCTGACGTCATAATATGCAAATTGAAATTTTGAGTTCGGAGGCCATTATGATGACGCCATGAGTTAATTGAGGGTCAAATGAGACATGAAATCATATCTCCGACTCATAATCTATCCAAATATGAAAAAAAACTTGGGAGTTCCCATCCATTCTGAAGAGTTACAATGAATTTTGTATAGGCATGTTTTTGCCCATATATGCTATGTATTACAAGAGCTCGCGCGCACGGACATGTTTCTTGAACGGAAGCTCATTGCGTTTTTACTAGTCAGAAAAAGGTGAACAAGGTATCAAAATGCTTGGAAAGATGGGCTAAATATGATAACAGAGAAAATTCGGCGATTCTATGTTGCAAAATGCCAGTACGCGCGAAAACGCGCGCGCATGCGCGTGTGCGCGTTTTTTCGTAAAATGCTTAAAATGGCCTAAAACGTATCCAAAATGAATTTGCGACGATTTTGAACATTTTAAAATTTTGCGCGCGCGCTGACGCGCGCACGTACGCATGCGCGCGCGTTTTTTGACCTGAAATTGACCGGACGGATATTGACCTTGATCATGATAAATATGAATGAGAAACAACTTTTCGTTATGAAGATATGATCATGAGAAGATATTCAGAAAATTTTACAAAATGGCGCCTAGATGACGTCATCAGTCAAGGTCAGGGTTCAAAACCTTATTTTGCTTTGTCCATATGCCTATATATATGTGTGCCAAATTTCAAGGCACTTGATTGAGCCATTTTCAAGTTATCTTGCTAACAAAAAAGTGATTGGAAATAAGAAAAATAAAGAATAACTAGAATTGTAATACTTGTTTAGAACAAGTATAGGTGGGCTGGTCGAACTAAAATTAAAGACATAATCAAGGGCTCATTTGAGATAGCTTATTGTCTCAGCTACAACATACTCGAAGTTCAGCGTAAACGAAGCTAAAACGAAGAAGATATTGGTCGCGAAAGACGGGAATGTAGAATCCAGTTTTGAAAAAAAGTCATGTCCCATAGAGAATACACGCAAAATGTTAAAAAATGACATGCCTCCTTAAATCGCAAAAATACGCCATGATGCCTTTGTCAAAATGAAAAATCGTGGTTATTACATTTGTAGAAAATTGTCTGAGCTAGAACATATCAAAATTTGGAAGAAAATCGATCAATATTTACACAGATACAATAAATTTTCCAAAAATATGCTGACGTCATAATATGCAAATTGAAATTTTGAGTTCGGAGGCCATTATGATGACGCCATGAGTTCATTGAGGGTCAAATGAGACATGAAATCATATCTCCGACTCATAATCTATCCAAATATGAAAAAAAAACTTGGGAGTTCCCATCCATTCTGAAGAGTTACAATGAATTTTGTATAGGCATGTTTTTGCCCATATATGCTATGTATTACAAGAGCTCGCGCGCACGGACATGTTTCTTGAACGGAAGCTCATTGCGTTTTTACTAGTCAGAAAAAGGTGAACAAGGTATCAAAATGCTTGGAAAGATGGGCTAAATATGATAACAGAGAAAATTCGGCGATTCTATGTTGCAAAATGCCAGTACGCGCGAAAACGCGCGCGCATGCGCGTGTGCGCGTTTTTTCGTAAAATGCTTAAAATGGCCTAAAACGTATCCAAAATGAATTTGCGACGATTTTGAACATTTTAAAATTTTGCGCGCGCGCTGACGCGCGCACGTACGCATGCGCGCGCGTTTTTTGACCTGAAATTGACCGGACGGATATTGACCTTGATCATGATAAATATGAATGAGAAACAACTTTTCGTTATGAAGATATGATCATGAGAAGATATTCAGAAAATTTTACAAAATGGCGCCTAGATGACGTCATCAGTCAAGGTCAGGGTTCAAAACCTTATTTTGCTTTGTCCATATGCCTATATATATGTGTGCCAAATTTCAAGGCACTTGATTGAGCCATTTTCAAGTTATCTTGCTAACAAAAAAGTGATTGGAAATAAGAAAAATAAAGAATAATAATAATAAAGAAATAAAGGCAATTCTAACGAAATTATGAGGTGGTCTGTATGATGTACAGCCCACCTAATAAATAAACTAGAATTGTAATACTTGTTTAGAACAAGTATAGGTGGGCTGGTCGAACTAAAATTAAAGACATAATCAAGGGCTCATTTGAGATAGCTCATTGTCTCAGCTACAACATACTCGAAGTTCAGTGTAAACGAAGCTAAAACGAAGAAGATATTGGTCGCGAAAGACGGGAATGTAGAATCCAGTTTTGAAAAAAAGTCATGTCCCATAGAGAATACACGCAAAATGTGAAAAAATGACATGCCTCCTTAAATCGCAAAAATACGCCATGATGCCTTTGTCAAAATGAAAAATCGTGGTTATTACATTTGTAGAAAATTGTCTGAGCTAGAACATATCAAAATTTGGAAGAAAATCGATCAACATTTACAGAGATACAATAAATTTTCCAAAAATATGCTGACATCATAATATGCAAATTGAAATTTTGAGTTCGGAGGCCATTATGATGACGCCATGAGTTAATTGAGGGTCAAATGAGACATGAAATCATATCTCCGACTCATAATCTATCCAAATATGAAAAAAAACTTGGGAGTTCCCATCCATTCTGAAGAGTTACAATGAATTTTGTATAGGCATGTTTTTGCCCATATATGCTATGTATTACAAGAGCTCGCGCGCACGGACATGTTTCTTGAACGGAAGCTCATTGCGTTTTTACTAGTCAGAAAAAGGTGAACAAGGTATCAAAATGCTTGGAAAGATGGGCTAAATATGATAACAGAGAAAATTCGGCGATTCTATGTTGCAAAATGCCAGTACGCGCGAAAACGCGCGCGCATGCGCGTGTGCGCGTTTTTTCGTAAAATGCTTAAAATGGCCTAAAACGTATCCAAAATGAATTTGCGACGATTTTGAACATTTTAAAATTTTGCGCGCGCGCTGACGCGCGCACGTACGCATGCGCGCGCGTTTTTTGACCTGAAATTGACCGGACGGATATTGACCTTGATCATGATAAATATGAATGAGAAACAACTTTTCGTTATGAAGATATGATCATGAGAAGATATTCAGAAAATTTTACAAAATGGCGCCTAGATGACGTCATCAGTCAAGGTCAGGGTTCAAAACCTTATTTTGCTTTGTCCATATGCCTATATATATGTGTGCCAAATTTCAAGGCACTTGATTGAGCCATTTTCAAGTTATCTTGCTAACAAAAAAGTGATTGGAAATAAGAAAAATAAACTAGAATTGTAATACTTGTTTAGAACAAGTATAGGTGGGCTGGTCGAACTAAAATTAAAGACATAATCAAGGGCTCATTTGAGATAGCTTATTGTCTCAGCTACAACATACTCGAAGTTCAGCGTAAACGAAGCTAAAACGAAGAAGATATTGGTCGCGAAAGACGGGAATGTAGAATCCAGTTTTGAAAAAAAGTCATGTCCCATAGAGAATACACGCAAAATGTTAAAAAATGACATGCCTCCTTAAATCGCAAAAATACGCCATGATGCCTTTGTAAAAATGAAAAATCGTGGTTATTACATTTGTAGAGAATTGTCTCAGCTAGAACATATCAAAATTTGGAAGAAAATCGATCAATATTTACAGAGATACAATAAATTTTCCAAAAATATGCTGACGTCATAATATGCAAATTGAAATTTTGAGTTCGGAGGCCATTATGATGACGCCATGAGTTAATTGAGGATCAAATGAGACATGAAATCATATCTCCGACTCATAATCTATCCAAATATGAAAAAAAACTTGGGAGTTCCCATCCATTCTGAAGAGTTACAATGAATTTTGTATAGGCATGTTTTTGCCCATATATGCTATGTATTACAAGAGCTCGCGCGCACGGACATGTTTCTTGAACGGAAGCTCATTGCGTTTTTACTAGTCAGAAAAAGGTGAACAAGGTATCAAAATGCTTGGAAAGATGGGCTAAATATGATAACAGAGAAAATTCGGCGATTCTATGTTGCAAAATGCCAGTACGCGCGAAAACGCGCGCGCATGCGCGTGTGCGCGTTTTTTCGTAAAATGCTTAAAATGGCCTAAAACGTATCCAAAATGAATTTGAGACGATTTTGAACATTTTAAAATTTTGCGCGCGCGCTGACGCGCGCACGTACGCATGCGCGCGCGTTTTTTGACCTGAAATTGACCGGACGGATATTGACCTTGATCATGATAAATATGAATGAGAAACAACTTTTCGTTATGAAGATATGATCATGAGAAGATATTCAGAAAATTTTACAAAATGGCGCCTAGATGACGTCATCAGTCAAGGTCAGGGTTCAAAACCTTATTTTGCTTTGTCCATATGCCTATATATATGTGTGCCAAATTTCAAGGCACTTGATTGAGCCATTTTCAAGTTATCGTGCTCACAAAAAAGTGATTGGAAATAAGAAAAATAAAGAATAATAATAATAATAATAACTAGAATTGTAATACTTGTTTAGAACAAGTATAGGTGGGCTGGTCGAACTAAAATTAAAGACATAATCAAGGGCTCATTTGAGATAGCTTATTGTCTCAGCTACAACATACTCGAAGTTCAGCGTAAACGAAGCTAAAACGAAGAAGATATTGGTCGCGAAAGACGGGAATGTAGAATCCAGTTTTGAAAAAAAGTCATGTCCCATAGAGAATACACGCAAAATGTTAAAAAATGACATGCCTCCTTAAATCGCAAAAATACGCCATGATGCCTTTGTCAAAATGAAAAATCGTGGTTATTACATTTGTAGAGAATTGTTTCAGCTAGAACATATCAAAATTTGGAAGAAAATCGATCAATATTTACAGAGATACAATAAATTTTCCAAAAATATGCTGACGTCATAATATGCAAATTGAAATTTTGAGTTCGGAGGCCATTATGATGACGCCATGAGTTAATTGAGGATCAAATTAGACATGAAATCATATCTCCGACTCATAATCTATCCAAATATGAAAAAAAACTTGGGAGTTCCCATCCATTCTGAAGAGTTACAATGAATTTTGTATAGGCATGTTTTTGACCATATATGCTATGTATTACAAGAGCGCGCGCGCACGGACATGTTTCTTGAACGGAAGCTCATTGCGTTTTTACTAGTCAGAAAAAGGTGAACAAGGTATCAAAATGCTTGGAAAGATGGGCTAAATATGATAACAGAGAAAATTCGGCGATTCTATGTTGCAAAATGCCAGTACGCGCGAAAACGCGCGCGCATGCGCGTGTGCGCGTTTTTTCGTAAAATGCTTAAAATGGCCTAAAACGTATCCAAAATGAATTTGCGACGATTTTGAACATTTTAAAATTTTGCGCGCGCGCTGACGCGCGCACGTACGCATGCGCGCGCGTTTTTTGACCTGAAATTGACCGGACGGATATTGACCTTGATCATGATAAATATGAATGAGAAACAACTTTTCGTTATGAAGATATGATCATGAGAAGATATTCAGAAAATTTTACAAAATGGCGCCTAGATGACGTCATCAGTCAAGGTCAGGGTTCAAAACCTTATTTTGCTTTGTCCATATGCCTATATATATGTGTGCCAAATTTCAAGGCACTTGATTGAGCCATTTTCAAGTTATCTTGCTAACAAAAAAGTGATTGGAAATAAGAAAAATAAATAATAAATAAATAAAGGCAATTCTAACGAAATTATGAGGTGGTCTGTATGATGTACAGCCCACCTAATAATAACTAGAATTGTAATACTTGTTTAGAACAAGTATAGGTGGGCTGGTCGAACTAAAATTAATGACATAATCAAGGGCTCATTTGAGATAGCTTATTGTCTCAGCTACAACATACTCGAAGTTCAGCGTAAACGAAGCTAAAACGAAGAAGATATTGGTCGCGAAAGACGGGAATGTAGAATCCAGTTTTGAAAAAAAGTCATGTCCCATAGAGAATACACGCAAAATGTTAAAAAATGACATGCCTCCTTAAATCGCAAAAATACGCCATGATGCCTTTGTCAAAATGAAAAATCGTGATAATCACATTTGTAGAGAATTGTCTCAGCTAGAACATATCAAAATTTGGAAGAAAATCGATCAACATTTACAGAGATACAATCAATTTTCCAAAAATATGCTGACGTCATAATATGCAAATTGAAATTTTGAGTTCGGAGGCCATTATGATGACGCCATGAGTTAATTGAGGGTCAAATGAGACATGAAATCATATCTCCGACTCATAATCTATCCAAATATGAAAAAAAACTTGGGAGTTCCCATCCATTCTGAAGAGTTACAATGAATTTTGTATAGGCATGTTTTTGCCCATATATGCTATGTATTACAAGAGCTCGCGCGCACGGACATGTTTCTTGAACGGAAGCTCATTGCGTTTTTACTAGTCAGAAAAAGGTGAACAAGGTATCAAAATGCTTGGAAAGATGGGCTAAATATGATAACTGAGAAAATTCGGCGATTCTATGTTGCAAAATGCCAGTACGCGCGAAAACGCGCGCGCATGCGCGTGTGCGCGTTTTTTCGTAAAATGCTTAAAATGGCCTAAAACGTATCCAAAATGAATATGCGACGATTTTGAACATTTTAAAATTTTACGCGCGCGCTGACGCGCGCACGTACGCATGCGCGCGCGTTTTTTGACCTGAAATTGACCGGACGGATATTGACCTTGATCATGATAAATATGAATGAGAAACAACTTTTCGTTATGAAGATATGATCATGAGAAGATATTCAGAAAATTTTACAAAATGGCGCCTAGATGACGTCATCAGTCAAGGTCAGGGTTCAAAACCTTATTTTGCTTTGTCCATATGCCTATATATATGTGTGCCAAATTTCAAGGCACTTGATTGAGCCATTTTCAAGTTATCGTGGTAACAAAAAAGTGATTGGAAATAAGAAAAATAAAGAATAATAATAAATAAATAAATAAAGGCAATTCTAACGAAATTATGAGGTGGTCTGTATGATGTACAGCCCACCTAATAATAATAATAATAATAAATAAATAAAGGCAATTCTAACGAAATTATGAGGTGGTCTGTATGATGTACAGCCCACCTAATAAAGGCAATTCTAACGAAATTATGAGGTGGTCTGTATGATGTACAGCCCACCTAATAATAAACTAGAATTGTAATACTTGTTTAGAACAAGTATAGGTGGGCTGGTCGAACTAAAATTAAAGACATAATCAAGGGCTCATTTGAGATAGCTTATTGTCTCAGCTACAACATACTCGAAGTTCAGCGTAAACGAAGCTAAAACGAAGAAGATATTGGTCGCGAAAGACGGGAATGTAGAATCCAGTTTTGAAAAAAAGTCATGTCCCATAGAGAATACACGCAAAATGTGAAAAAATGACATGCCTCCTTAAATCGCAAAAATACGCCATGATGCCTTTGTCAAAATGAAAAATCGTGGTTATTACATTTGTAGAAAATTGTCTGAGCTAGAACATATCAAAATTTGGAAGAAAATCGATCAACATTTACAGAGATACAATCAATTTTCCAAAAATATGCTGACGTCATAATATGCTAATTGAAATTTTGAGTTGGAAGGCCGTTATGATGACGCCATGAGTTAATTGAGGGTCAAATGAGACATGAAATCATATCTCCGACTCATAATCTATCCAAATATGAAAAAAAACTTGGGAGTTCCCATCCATTCTGAAGAGTTACAATGAATTTTGTATAGGCATGTTTTTGCCCATATATGCTATGTATTACAAGAGCTCGCGCGCACGGACATGTTTCTTGAACGGAAGCTCATTGCGTTTTTACTAGTCAGAAAAAGGTGAACAAGGTATCAAAATGCTTGGAAAGATGGGCTAAATATGATAACAGAGAAAATTCGGCGATTCTATGTTGCAAAATGCCAGTACGCGCGAAAACGCGCGCGCATGCGCGTGTGCGCGTTTTTTCGTAAAATGCTTAAAATGGCCTAAAACGTATCCAAAATGAATTTGCGACGATTTTGAACATTTTAAAATTTTGCGCGCGCGCTGACGCGCGCACGTACGCATGCGCGCGCGTTTTTTGACCTGAAATTGACCGGACGGATATTGACCTTGATCATGATAAATATGAATGAGAAACAACTTTTCGTTATGAAGATATGATCATGAGAAGATATTCAGAAAATTTTACAAAATGGCGCCTAGATGACGTCATCAGTCAAGGTCAGGGTTCAAAACCTTATTTTGCTTTGTCCATATGCCTATATATATGTGTGCCAAATTTCAAGGCACTTGATTGAGCCATTTTCAAGTTATCTTGCTAACAAAAAAGTGATTGGAAATAAGAAAAATAAAGAATAATAAATAAAGGCAATTCTAACGAAATTATGAGGTGGTCTGTATGATGTACAGCCCACCTAATAAAGGCAATTCTAACGAAATTATGAGGTGGTCTGTATGATGTACAGCCCACCTAATAATAAAGGCAATTCTAACGAAATTATGAGATGGTCTGTATGATGTACAGCCCACCTAATGAAGGCAATTCTAACGAAATTATGAGGTGGTCTGTATGATGTACAGCCCACCTAATAATAATAATAATAAATAAAGGCAATTCTAACGAAATTATGAGGTGGTCTGTATGATGTACAGCCCACCTAATAAACTAGAATTGTAATACTTGTTTAGAACAAGTATAGGTGGGCTGGTCGAACTAAAATTAAAGACATAATCAAGGGCTCATTTGAGATAGCTTATTGTCTCAGCTACAACATACTCGAAGTTCAGCGTAAACGAAGCTAAAACGAAGAAGATATTGGTCGCGAAAGACGGGAATGTAGAATCCAGTTTTGAAAAAAAGTCATGTCCCATAGAGAATACACGCAAAATGTTAAAAAATGACATGCCTCCTTAAATCGCAAAAATACGCCATGATGCCTTTGTCAAAATGAAAAATCGTGATTACCACATTTGTAGAAAATTGTCTCAGCTAGAATATATCAAAATTTGGAAGAAAATCGATCAACATTTACAGAGATACAATCAATTTTCCAAAAATATGCTGACGTCATAATATGCAAATTGAAATTTTGAGTTCGGAGGCCATTATGATGACGCCATGAGTTAATTGAGGGTCAAATGAGACATGAAATCATATCTCCGACTCATAATCTATCCAAATATGAAAAAAAACTTGGGAGTTCCCATCCATTCTGAAGAGTTACAATGAATTTTGTATAGGCATGTTTTTGCCCATATATGCTATGTATTACAAGAGCTCGCGCGCACGGACATGTTTCTTGAACGGAAGCTCATTGCGTTTTTACTAGTCAGAAAAAGGTGAACAAGGTATCAAAATGCTTGGAAAGATGGGCTAAATATGATAACAGAGAAAATTCGGCGATTCTATGTTGCAAAATGCCAGTACGCGCGAAAACGCGCGCGCATGCGCGTGTGCGCGTTTTTTCGTAAAATGCTTAAAATGGCCTAAAACGTATCCAAAATGAATTTGCGACGATTTTGAACATTTTAAAATTTTGCGCGCGCGCTGACGCGCGCACGTACGCATGCGCGCGCGTTTTTTGACCTGAAATTGACCGGACGGATATTGACCTTGATCATGATAAATATGAATGAGAAACAACTTTTCGTTATGAAGATATGATCATGAGAAGATATTCAGAAAATTTTACAAAATGGCGCCTAGATGACGTCATCAGTCAAGGTCAGGGTTCAAAACCTTATTTTGCTTTGTCCATATGCCTATATATATGTGTGCCAAATTTC
This sequence comes from Echinarachnius parma, assembly GCA_037951105.1. Classification (NCBI taxonomy): domain Eukaryota; kingdom Metazoa; phylum Echinodermata; class Echinoidea; order Clypeasteroida; family Echinarachniidae; genus Echinarachnius; species Echinarachnius parma. Next base: position 107,619 of record JBAMJV010001203.1, on the reverse strand, counting down.
AAGGCACTTGATTGAGCCATTTTCAAGTTATCTTGGTAACAAAAAAGTGATTGGAAATAAGAAAAAGAAAGAATAATAACTAGAATTGTAATACTTGTTTAGAACAAGTATAGGTGGGCTGGTCGAACTAAAATTAAAGACATAATCAAGGGCTCATTTGAGATAGCTTATTGTCTCAGCTACAACATACTCGAAGTTCAGCGTAAACGAAGCTAAAACGAAGAAGATATTGGTCGCGAAAGACGGGAATGTAGAATCCAGTTTTGAAAAAAAGTCATGTCCCATAGAGAATACACGCAAAATGTTAAAAAATGACATACCTCCTTAAATCGCAAAAATACGCCATGATGCCTTTGTCAAAATGAAAAATCGTGATCATAACATTTGTAGAGAATTGTCTCAGATAGAACATATCAAAATTTGGAAGAAAATCGATCAATATTTACAGAGATACAATAAATTTTCCAAAAATATGCTGACGTCATAATATGCAAATTGAAATTTTGAGTTCGGAGGCCATTATGATGACGCCATGAGTTAATTGAGGGTCAAATGAGACATGAAATCATATCTCCGACTCATAATCTATCCAAATATGAAAAAAAACTTGGGAGTTCACATCCATTCTGAAGAGTTACAATGAATTTTGTATAGGCATGTTTTTGCCCATATATGCTATGTATTACAAGAGCTCGCGCGCACGGACATGTTTCTTGAACGGAAGCTCATTGCGTTTTTACTAGTCAGAAAAAGGTGAACAAGGTATCAAAATGCTTGGAAAGATGGGCTAAATATGATAACAGAGAAAATTCGGCGATTCTATGTTGCAAAATGCCAGTACGCGCGAAAACGCGCGCGCATGCGCGTGTGCGCGTTTTTTCGTAAAATGCTTAAAATGGCCTAAAACGTATCCAAAATAAATTTGCGACGATTTTGAACATTTTAAAATTTTGCGCGCGCGCTGACGCGCGCACGTACGCATGCGCGCGCGTTTTTTGACCTGAAATTGACCGGACGGATATTGACCTTGATCATGATAAATATGAATGAGAAACAACTTTTCGTTATGAAGATATGATCATGAGAAGATATTCAGAAAATTTTACAAAATGGCGCCTAGATGACGTCATCAGTCAAGGTCAGGGTTCAAAACCTTATTTTGCTTTGTCCATATGCCTATATATATGTGTGCCAAATTTCAAGGCACTTGATTGAGCCATTTTCAAGTTATCTTGCTCACAAAAAAGTGATTGGAAATAAGAAAAATAAATAATAATAATAATAATAATAAATAAAGGCAATTCTAACGAAATTATGAGGTGGTCTGTATGATGTACAGCCCACCTAATAATAAACTAGAATTGTAATACTTGTTTAGAACAAGTATAGGTGGGCTGGTCGAACTAAAATTAAAGACATAATCAAGGGCTCATTTGAGATAGCTTATTGTCTCAGCTACAACATACTCGAAGTTCAGCGTAAACGAAGCTAAAACGAAGAAGATATTGGTCGCGAAAGACGGGAATGTAGAATCCAGTTTTGAAAAAAAGTCATGTCCCATAGAGAATACACGCAAAATGTTAAAAAATGACATGCCTCCTTAAATCGCAAAAATACGCCATGATGCCTTTGTCAAAATGAAAAATCGTGATTATCACATTTGTAGAGAATTGTCTCAGCTAGAACATATCAAAATTTGGAAGAAAATCGATCAACATTTACAGAGATACAATCAATTTTCCAAAAATATGCTGACGTCATAATATGCAAATTGAAATTTTGAGTTCGGAGGCCATTATGATGACGCCATGAGTTAATTGAGGGTCAAATGAGACATGAAATCATATCTCCGACTCATAATCTATCCAAATATGAAAAAAAACTTGGGAGTTCCCATCCATTCTGAAGAGTTACAATGAATTTTGTATAGGCATGTTTTTGCCCATATATGCTATGTATTACAAGAGCTCGCGCGCACGGACATGTTTCTTGAACGGAAGCTCATTGCGTTTTTACTAGTCAGAAAAAGGTGAACAAGGTATCAAAATGCTTGGAAAGATGGGCTAAATATGATAACAGAGAAAATTCGGCGATTCTATGTTGCAAAATGCCAGTGCGCGCGAAAACGCGCGCGCATGCGCGTGTGCGCGTTTTTTCGTAAAATGCTTAAAATGGCCTAAAACGTATCCAAAATGAATTTGCGACGATTTTGAACATTTTAAAATTTTGCGCGCGCGCTGACGCGCGCACGTACGCATGCGCGCGCGTTTTTTGACCTGAAATTGACCGGACGGATATTGACCTTGATCATGATAAATATGAATGAGAAACAACTTTTCGTTATGAAGATATGATCATGAGAAGATATTCAGAAAATTTTACAAAATGGCGCCTAGATGACGTCATCAGTCAAGGTCAGGGTTCAAAACCTTATTTTGCTTTGTCCATATGCCTATATATATGTGTGCCAAATTTCAAGGCACTTGATTGAACCATTTTCAAGTTATCGTGGTAACAAAAAAGTGATTGGAAATAAGAAAAATAAAGAATAAAGGCAATTCTAACGAAATTATGAGGTGGTCTGTATGATGTACAGCCCACCTAATAAATAAATAAATAAAGGCAATTCTAACGAAATTATGAGGTGGTCTGTATGATGTACAGCCCACCTAATAAAGGCAATTCTAACGAAATTATGAGGTGGTCTGTATGATGTACAGCCCACCTAATAAATAAAGGCAATTCTAACGAAATTATGAGGTGGTCTGTATGATGTACAGCCCACCTAATAAAGGCAATTCTAACGAAATTATGAGGTGGTCTGTATGATGTACAGCCCACCTAATAAATAAATAAATAAAGGCAATTCTAACGAAATTATGAGGTGGTCTGTATGATGTACAGCCCACCTAATAAATAAATAAAGGCAATTCTAACGAAATTATGAGGTGGTCTGTATGATGTACAGCCCACCTAATAAAGGCAATTCTAACGAAATTATGAGGTGGTCTGTATGATGTACAGCCCACCTAACTAGATGTTGAATTCGTCACGTTTGACGAATTAAGGTTATACATATCGATTTATTATGATAAAAAGGATGATTCCAAAAAATAACTACTCAATCATCATAGAAATAATAGCAGATACCCCCCCCCCCCCCCCTAATAAAAAGAAAAAAAGAAGAAAAAAGAAAGTAAAAAAAAACATTGCCTTGGATTCGAACCCACGCCCCTTGGATCTTGCGTCCCAACTTGTTCCACGAGACCAACATAACATCTCTTGTGAGAAATGGAAAATCTGGGAATGTATATCAGTGATTGGACTTGTCAATGTACGATATTCAGCCGTCTAGACTTTTTTCTCCAAAACGCGGAGGAATGATGACGTCATTCTTTTTTCATAAAATGAATCATAAACACTACTTAAGTTGTTATAATCTGTAGTTTTATGCTGGATTTAGCATGAAGGTAATGCTATCTTTCATAATTAGCCGAAAGTCTGGATAAATCTGGTGAATAACAGCTTTTGTTGATTATTAAGTGCAAGTCATGCATTTCTGGAATCCTTGAGACAAGACAATTGACCGAATTATTCGCCGATAGATGGCGCTATTGCAAGAAAAGTCATGGAGCATTGCAGGATAATTGTAAATTGAAAACAACTAATGTATTTTAATGTTTTAGCTCTGAAAATTGTTTCGACTGACTTCTTCGGATATTATAATATGATTTTCAATGACTAATGATTTATCTGGGCCAGCATTAAAGTGATAATTCTCATCTTCTTTCCTGAACGGCAACATGACATTTGCTTAGTAACTTCTCACAATAACTGCTATATAAAAGTTATATTTCAAGCCTGGCATTTGTGATCTTGAGGACTATGCATTGGTAACCAGTATTAGGAGTAGCGCTCTTGTGAGTCAGCTAGTAGTTAATATATGCTTGATGGAAGTGATGGTAAGTGAGACATGTTAATACCCTTAAATAAATAAAGCATTTGGTACTATTTTATCTACTTTGTATGTCCAATGTTGGCTTTTCATGGCCGTTTGACACACGCATACATGATGAACGGAGCGTTTTCGTGCGTGAGTGTTATGTTATTAAATGGACCTCGAGTCTAAATTGTTCTAAAAGTCTACACAGATTCTTGAACGTGCAAATAATTAATGGTTAGTTAAATACGGAACAGTGAGTTATTTTGACATATGAACCTAATTTACATATCCTGAACGCCATTTTCATAATCCGATCTTATCTTATGAAATGTTCCTTTCATTATACCCTACATGTGTGCTGAATTTCACGTCCATGGCGTACGTGGTTATTGAGTATTCATGCTTGATTTATTTGACCTTTGAGGGTAAATATGACAATGAAATATGCATTTTCGCGATTTGGTGTTAACTTATGAAATGATGGGGTTGCAAATCCCTATCTACATGCGAAATCTTAAATTGATAGCATAATTTCTTCAGCAGTTATATGTCGATAACATACGTTTTGGCTAAACCTCAATTTTTATCAGATTTGGACTCTTATTTACAATCAAACAATTCATCAGGATCCAGATAACATAACGAATTGTTGTGAAAAGATTGCGAATAGAGCAGGACATCAGCTACGATATATCAAAATTTGGGAGTACATTGATGGAGAATAAGTGAGATATGGTCAAAAGTACACTATGGTCGATTTCAACATTGATTGAAATTGAGTAAAATTCGCATTTTCAACTTTAACCGTCAATACGATGACTTTATAACATTTACTCGGCATAGATGAGGTATGAATTCGTATCTACAACTCATAATCTATCCGAATATTAAAAGAAAATTGGATGTTTGTGGACTTTTTAAAAAGTTATGGCCGAATAAAAAAAAAGGATGTTTTTACCATGTTTTGCCATTTTGCGTGCGCGCGTAATTTTGACTTTGACGCGCGCGTACTCCGTTATTATGAGTCAACAATGACTCAAATTGATAGGGTGTGTTGAGGGATCCATAAGGAATCCAAAACATGTGAAAAAACGATAATTTTCTTATTCATTCGCGTTACGCGCGCAAATACGCGCGCGCCGACGCGCACGCGCGGAATTTTTTGAAACGCTTAAAATTGTCTGAAACATATAGTAAATTACTCGGGTTGGGGTTTTGAGCATTTAAAAAAAAAAAAATTAATTGACGGACGCGTACGCGCGCGTCTCCGAGTGTAATTGCACGCGCATGAGCTTAAAAGATGACTATTGACCTGATTAATATTGATACGAAATTTGAATTGAAATTGATATTTCATAACTGAGATAAAATGATTATTAAAATTTGACAAAATGGCGTCCTGATGACGTCACAGTCATGTGACGTCACTGAAAAGGTTACCAGTTCTAAGTTAGATCATGATCTGTCATCATGTGAAGATTCATGACAATTGATTTATGTGATCTTGAGATATGCGACGCACAAAATTAGGAAGAAGAAGAAGAAGAATAAATAATAAAAATCTTGACGAAATCAATAAGGTTATACATATATATATGTATAACCTAATTAAAGACATAATCAAGGGCTCATTTGAGATAGCTTATTGTCTCAGCTACAACATACTCGAAGTTCAGCGTAAACGAAGCTAAAACGAAGAAGATATTGGTCGCGAAAGACGGGAATGTAGAATCCAGTTTTTAAAAAAAGTCATGTCCCATAGAGAATACACGCAAAATGTGAAAAAATGACATGCCTCCTTAAATCGCAAAAATACGCCATGATGCCTTTGTCAAAATGAAAAATCGTGATCATCACATTTGTAGAGAATTGTCTCAGCTAGAACATATCAAAATTTGGAAGAAAATCGATCAATATTTACAGAGATACAATAAATTTTCCAAAAATATGCTGACGTCATAATATGCAAATTGAAATTTTGAGTTCGGAGGCCATTATGATGACGCCATGAGTTAATTGAGGGTCAAATGAGACATGAAATCATATCTCCGACTCATAATCTATCCAAATATGAAAAAAAACTTGGGAGTTCCCATCCATTCTGAAGAGTTACAATGAATTTTGTATAGGCATGTTTTTGCCCATATATGCTATGTATTACAAGAGCTCGCGCGCACGGACATGTTTCTTGAACGGAAGCTCATTGCGTTTTTACTAGTCAGAAAAAGGTGAACAAGGTATCAAAATGCTTGGAAAGATGGGCTAAATATGATAACAGAGAAAATTCGGCGATTCTATGTTGCAAAATGCCAGTACGCGCGAAAACGCGCGCGCATGCGCGTGTGCGCGTTTTTTCGTAAAATGCTTAAAATGGCCTAAAACGTATCCAAAATGAATTTGCGACGATTTTGAACATTTTAAAATTTTGCGCGCGCGCTGACGCGCGCACGTACGCATGCGCGCGCGTTTTTTGACCTGAAATTGACCGGACGGATATTGACCTTGATCATGATAAATATGAATGAGAAACAACTTTTCGTTATGAAGATATGATCATGAGAAGATATTCAGAAAATTTTACAAAATGGCGCCTAGATGACGTCATCAGTCAAGGTCAGGGTTCAAAACCTTATTTTGCTTTGTCCATATGCCTATATATATGTGTGCCAAATTTCAAGGCACTTGATTGAGCCATTTTCAAGTTATCTTGCTAACAAAAAAGTGATTGGAAATAAGAAAAATAAAGAATAATAATAAACTAGAATTGTAATACTTGTTTAGAACAAGTATAGGTGGGCTGGTCGAACTAAAATTAAAGACATAATCAAGGGCTCATTTGAGATAGCTTATTGTCTCAGCTACAACATACTCGAAGTTCAGCGTAAACGAAGCTAAAACGAAGAAGATATTGGTCGCGAAAGACGGGAATGTAGAATCCAGTTTTGAAAAAAAGTCATGTCCCATAGAGAATACACGCAAAATGTTAAAAAATTACATGCCTCCTTAAATCGCAAAAATACGCCATGATGCCTTTGTCAAAATGAAAAATCGTGGTTATTACATTTGTAGAAAATTGTCTGAGCTAGAACATATCAAAATTTGGAAGAAAATCGATCAACATTTACAGAGATACAATCAATTTTCCAAAAATATGCTGACGTCATAATATGCAAATTGAAATTTTGAGTTCGGAGGCCATTATGATGACGCCATGAGTTAATTGAGGGTCAAATGAGACATGAAATCATATCTCCGACTCATAATCTATCCAAATATGAAAAAAAACTTGGGAGTTCCCATCCATTCTGAAGAGTTACAATGAATTTTGTATAGGCATGTTTTTGCCCATATATGCTATGTATTACAAGAGCTCGCGCGCACGGACATGTTTCTTGAACGGAAGCTCATTGCGTTTTTACTAGTCAGAAAAAGGTGAACAAGGTATCAAAATGCTTGGAAAGATGGGCTAAATATGATAACAGAGAAAATTCGGCGATTCTATGTTGCAAAATGCCAGTACGCGCGAAAACGCGCGCGCATGCGCGTGTGCGCGTTTTTCCGTAAAATGCTTAAAATGGCCTAAAACGTATCCAAAATGAATTTGCGACGATTTTGAACATTTTAAAATTTTGCGTGCGCGCTGACGCGCGCACGTACGCATGCGCGTGCGTTTTTTGACCTGAAATTTACCGGACGGATATTGACCTTGATCATGATAAATATGAATGAGAAACAACTTTTCGTTATGAAGATATGATCATGAGAAGATATTCAGAAAATTTTACAAAATGGCGCCTAGATGACGTCATCAGTCAAGGTCAGGGTTCAAAACCTTATTTTGCTTTGTCCATATGCCTATATATATGTGTGCCAAATTTCAAGGCACTTGATTGAGCCATTTTCAAGTTATCTTGCTAACAAAAAAGTGATTGGAAATAAGAAAAATAAAGAATAATAATAATAATAATAAAGGCAATTCTAACGAAATTATGAGGTGGTCTGTATGATGTACAGCCCACCTAATAATAAACTAGAATTGTAATACTTGTTTAGAACAAGTATAGGTGGGCTGGTCGAACTAAAATTAAAGACATAATCAAGGGCTCATTTGAGATAGCTTATTGTCTCAGCTACAACATACTCGAAGTTCAGCGTAAACGAAGCTAAAACGAAGAAGATATTGGTCGCGAAAGACGGGAATGTAGAATCCAGTTTTGAAAAAAAGTCATGTCCCATAGAGAATACACGCAAAATGTTAAAAAATGACATGCCTCCTTAAATCGCAAAAATACGCCATGATGCCTTTGTCAAAATGAAAAATCGTGGTTATTACATTTGTAGAAAATTGTCTGAGCTAGAACATATCAAAATTTGGAAGAAAATCGATCAACATTTACAGAGATACAATCAATTTTCCAAAAATATGCTGACGTCATAATATGCAAATTGAAATTTTGAGTTCGGAGGCCATTATGATGACGCCATGAGTTAATTGAGGGTCAAATGAGACATGAAATCATATCTCCGACTCATAATCTATCCAAATATGAAAAAAAACTTGGGAGTTCCCATCCATTCTGAAGAGTTACAATGAATTTTGTATAGGCATGTTTTTGCCCATATATGCTATGTATTACAAGAGCTCGCGCGCACGGACATGTTTCTTGAACGAAAGCTCATTGCGTTTTTACTAGTCAGAAAAAGGTGAACAAGGTATCAAAATGCTTGGAAAGATGGGCTAAATATGATAACAGAGAAAATTCGGCGATTCTATGTTGCAAAATGCCAGTACGCGCGAAAACGCGCGCGCATGCGCGTGTGCGCGTTTTTTCGTAAAATGCTTAAAATGGCCTAAAACGTATCCAAAATGAATTTGCGACGATTTTGAACATTTTAAAATTTTGCGCGCGCGCTGACGCGCGCACGTACGCATGCGCGCGCGTTTTTTGACCTGAAATTGACCGGACGGATATTGACCTTGATCATGATAAATATGAATGAGAAACAACTTTTCGTTATGAAGATATGATCATGAGAAGATATTCAGAAAATTTTACAAAATGGCGCCTAGATGACGTCATCAGTCAAGGTCAGGGTTCAAAACCTTATTTTGCTTTGTCCATATGCCTATATATATGTGTGCCAAATTTCAAGGCACTTGATTGAGCCATTTTCAAGTTATCTTGCTAACAAAAAAGTGATTGGAAATAAGAAAAATAAAGAATAATAATAAATAAATAAAGGCAATTCTAACGAAATTATGAGGTGGTCTGTATGATGTACAGCCCACCTAATAAATAAATAAAGGCAATTCTAACGAAATTATGAGGTGGTCTGTATGATGTACAGCCCACCTAATAAATAAATAAAGGCAATTCTAACGAAATTATGAGGTGGTCTGTATGATGTACAGCCCACCTAATAATACAAAATATTCATTACAATCAGGTTATTTAAGATGGGAAAATAAAATATATTTACAAAGATTGGGGTAATAATAATTTACAAATATTAATCAGAATGAACGAGGAAACCAATAGGCATAAGTACATGAGTAAAACAATCATTGAACAACTAATATGCACATGAATTATAAGCCTTCATTGGGGAAAGGGGGTGGGGTGGGGGCGGGGTGACTGCCAACCTCTTACGCTAATGGGTCGAGGTGGCGTTGCCGATGATTTCTTTACAGGGCACATCCCATGCATGGTGGAAAAAACCCTCGATCCCCTCAGCCTATTGTCTCGTAACGTACATCATAATTGCACAAAAGAGTATCAATTAGCTTTCAAAACTGTGAATACAAATTAACTTCATAACATTTGGCAAAACAATCAATCTTAATTATCCAAGCACTTTCGCTTATTGATAAACAATGGACCAATAAACCAATGGAGAAGCGTGGTCAGATTGATTAGGGGGAGGGGTCACACATTATGCATTCCTTTATTTCTTCACCGAATTTTCCTCTTTTTAAATTTCATTATTGGGGGCACGTAAAATCAGAATATATATGTATTACGTGCATTATAAGTATTTGCTATATTTAGTTAAAATTATTATGCATATATTTAGCGTATAGTAATATAAGTTTACATGAATTTCATTTTTTTTGTTATGCGTTGTTATGTGAGAAATACAAATATTAAATCGAGATATACTAATCATGCAAACCTATATTGGGGAAAGGTGAAAGGGGGGTTACCACCAAACTCTTACGCTAATAGGCCAGGGGGAGGGGGAGGGAGGGGCTGGGTAATAAACCTAATTCGGAGCCGTCAACTTGTTAACGTGGCACATCACATGGAAGGCAGAACCAATACCCCTCACCTCACCTCACTGGGGAGTATGGCCTCTTGTCTCGAAACCTACATATAACCGCACAACGGAGTATCAATGAGCTTTCAAAACTGTAAATGCCAATTTAAGTGATCCATTCAAAGAATTAGCTGAACAAGCACTTCACCGAGCACTTTCGCTAATTGATCCACAAATGGACCAATAAACCAGTGGAGTAGCGTGGTCCGATTGATTAGGGGGGGGGGGGGGGGGATGGGGGATACACATTGTGCATTCCTGTATTTTTTCACCGATTTTCCTCTTATGCTTGTATTGTTTTCTTTTTTAATTATTTGGGGCACGTGCCCACCCTCCCCCCCCCCCCCCCCCACACTCCATGCCCCACGTTGCTACGCCACTGCAATTAAATTTCATAATACTTCATAACTACCATTTTTATGCCCTTCTATCCACCTGTTTATGTATATGATTTCATGTTAAAGTACAGTAGTCATTTATATTTGCCAAGACAAAGGATCTGCCAGATTCGAAAGTTCGTGACTACATTGACTTCCATTTATATGTAATTAACATCTTTGAAGAATCGAAGTGCGGTAATTGATTTTTTTTATAGTGGCTTGCCAATGTCCTACACCTTACAGGAAACCAATAGTTGTACATTTGATAATTATGAATTGGAAAGGAAAGGTTTCATGACAACTTACTGCATGTTAATCTGTGCAAATTTAGGTTCTTTTATCTTGCTTTGATGACTGATGCATTTGGATTGATACAATTGCATGACGTAATATAAAGAAGATAAAGAAGCGAATTTCGATTTTCATTGAACATCCACCATCAAATCAAGAACAATGGAATTTGGCACAACGTCGCGAGCACTGCGTCTCGCAGTTTTTCTTCACATTATCCTTGCCCAGGGTGGACTCTGTAATTCACTTGACAGAAGTTTGATACGTGGTCATGGGGTAAGGCCAAGACCAAACTTAACATCACCTGGTGTCTGTCGCGAATCCCTGTCAACTAGACGCGCTGACTGCAACTTCCTGAATCTCCAACAGGTGCCACAATATTTGAGTCCAAATATTCAGTCAATTTCGTTGGATTCGAATAACATATCTATTCTGAAGAATAACTCGTTCAGCCGATATAGATTTCTTACTAAAATTGATATCAGTGCGAACTACATCCATACGATAGAAAGTGGAACATTCTACCCACTAGAACATCTCCGAGATTTGGATTTGACCTTAAATGATTTGACCAACTTAGATGTTTACCTATTTAAGCATTCGAGTAACTTAATTATTCTCGATCTTATTTCAAATAATTTTACAACTTTTCCCTTCGAAATAATAGCTTATGCACCCATTGGAGAGTTATCATTGATGGGCAATTATTTGACCTTCTTCAATGTAAGCTCGTGTAAGAATAGCCAAGAATACAAATACATAGACATAGCCGTAAATGACATTAGACAACTCACAAAAGAGACGTTGGTATTAACCTGCCCTACCGGGGTTCTTTACATTGAGGAAAATCCCATCGAGATAGTCGATCCAGACACAATCGCAGCACTCACAGTACGGTCCATGTGGCTCGACGACATACGGACACCACTTAACATTTACGAACTTCAAAATCTGTTTCTCGGAGTCTCAAGGTCTAGTTGGATTTCAGAACTTTCCATGAGTGGAGTGTTTTCGTTAATAAAACCACATTTACCGAATCTCTTCCAATATCTTCACGATAAGTCTTTAACAATATTAGACTTGTCTAACAACGGCCTTAACATTGCTGATCCTCCAATATTAACAAATCTATCTCATATTTCGCGACTTGACCTTAGCAGCAACGATATATCTGTTATTTTGCCGCAATCATTTGTTGGAATGACAGACCTTCGGGCACTATTTTTGGAGAAAAATCATCTTGGAGACTTTAACCCCAAATGCGATGTATGGAAAGTCAACATTACTGACCTCTATCTGAACCATAGTAAATTATTGTGGTTGCAAGAATGCTCCTTCAATGGCTTGGGACATTTACGCGTTTTGCATTTGGATCACGCTAGAATTATGAATATGGATATTAAATCCAGTAGTTTAATTTCATTATACACACCATTTGTTACTTTGTATATTGAAGGAGTTCTCGGTATTTACTTCAATACTCCAAAACTTAAAAACCTGTATTTTCAGTCTGTTACGAGTACACTGTGTAGGCCATGGGATCCGCTAGGGTCTTTTAAAGATGCGAATTCCATGCAGACGATTTCCCTGGATAATTCAAAGATCATATTAAACGATTTATGGGACGTATATTATAACATTTCTTTGTTTCGTGGACTGCATGACCTAACTCACCTCTCTATCCAATACAGCTTTATAGATGAGCTTATACCCGGAGTATTTTGCAATTTGACACACTTGCAAGAACTTGATCTAAGATTTGGTAGAATCACAATGATTACAGCCACTGCATTTGAGGGTATGATTTCTCTGCGAGCACTGCACCTAGAGGGCAATCAATTGACGTTTCTCCTAAGTTCTACATTAATTCCTCTGAAGTCCTTGGAATATCTGCATGTTGATGACAACGCGTTACGTTACCTGGGTAAAGATTTGCTCAGGTACATGGTATATTCTTCAAACCTCACAAATGTGACTCTTGCTCGTAACCACTTGGTTGGTTTCAATCGCAGTACCGTTCTCTCCATCCTGCCCCTCTTGACATCAGTTGACGTATCAGGAAACCCGATTGCGTGTAACTGTGACCTGATGTGGTTTGTTGAGTGGTTTAGCGATATCCTTTCTAACTCGGACGAAACGATATGTTCATCGGCTTCGGCAACTCTACAGCCTTTGCGTGGAAAGCAAATTGTACTTTTGAAGTCCGGCGAATATTGTCAGGAGGAGATATTACTCTATTGCCTCGTGTCACTAGCGCTCATTTGTCTATCGTGTATCCTGATTCTTGCGTATTACCAGAGATGGCTACTGCGATACAAAATATTTCTCTTAAAGCTAGCTTTGTTGGGATACAACGAGATTCAAGATGCTCGAAACAATGAAGATTTCGACTATGATATCAACATTATGTTCACGGAAGCTGACGAAGAATGGGCCGCGCGTTATTTTCTACCGGTCCTTGGTGAAGTGCTCCCGGAATTCCAGAGGATCTCTTTCGGTGATGAGGATCTGATGCTGGGCATGCACTACCTGGATGCCGTCTGCCATGCCATTGACAAGAGCTACAAGACATTGATGCTGCTCAGCAGGGCCGCCGTCAGGGACAGCATGTTCATGACCAAGCTCCGCATTGCCATGGACAACGTGAGAGACACCGAGATCGAGAACGTGGTCCTGGTCTTCAAGGAGAACATTCCAGACGATGAGATCCCATACGTGGTCAGACTCTTCCTTAGTGAACATGGTTCGTACATTACTTGGGTCGAGGACGAGAGAGGCGAGAGGTACTTCTGGAGTGAGTTAAAGAAACGCTTGACGGTTAATCTGAGAGTCAACAATATGATCCCTGCAGAATAAAAGACCCATCGTATTTAGTCGCAATGCCAAGGAACAGTTGTAGTAACGTGACACCTTCCTAGCTGTAAGCTTGAAGCACCACTTGAATGAGACTTATCTGAGAATCAATTGACAAAATGATTCCCGCAGAAAGAATTATAGTGGATATGATATAAGTATTCCCGCTTGTTGAGCACATGCTATGATGTTATGATGCATACTGTGGCGCCTGGGATCGAACCATGCATGCAGAACATCCGTGCATGTGAAGAACGCTGTAATTGCTTTGAGCTCCCGTTCTCAGGTACAACATATTGTGTGCGTACCTGCGCACCTTCTTGCAATGTGCCCTTTGATACAACGATACAATATCACTTTAATGTATGAACAAATTTATAATGCATGTATCATAATCTGAATGAATGAACAAACTTATCTCGGGAATGGCCCTCCTCATGCTATTTAAGCTTCATCGTTTTGTCACATTTTGCCGACAGCACCCGACTTCCGTGTAAAGGAAGTAACTACCATTTGAAGGTCTCTGGTGTGATGGGTCGTAGCTCGGTCCAGTGCAGTACAACTGCGCATAACTATGTGACGTACGAATGCTCTAACCGGTAATAAGTCGCAGGAACAGTTTGATCCACGTGTGACCATATGACTGCTATATATTTATAATACGTGCTCGTATAGAACGATGCTGTCACTTTAATGCGTGAACATATTATACTTTTTTCTCGTACATCTCTCTATCGGAGTGGTTCACCTATTTAGTCACACACTTCGAGCTTTGTTGTTCCGTTGTTTTAGTTTGTTCGATATGATAATAAATATTGTACAGTTGACCCTTGTTATAATGAGAACCATTTCACCATTAGTGTTATAGACAACAATAACAAGAAAAGAGCGTGACATTGTAAAATAGATGATTTTGTAAACATTAATCATGTTAAAGCTTTATATTACGAGGTTTCTTTGAAGTATTTACAAAGGCATATTATGGCCCAAAAATATAATTGTCATGACGTGCATTATAATAATTTGATATATTTAGTTAGAATAATTTGTCTGTATTAGTGTATTGTAGTTAAAGTTCACAAGAATTTCCTATTTTTGTTAAGCATCATTATGCTACTCAATTTTTGCTTTGATATAATTATAATTATGTATGTCTATATTATGGAATGGGGAAGATGGATAACCAACCTCCTAACTAGTGGGGCGATCGCGTTGGTGGTAAATTTTAATTTGGCCGCGTCAACTTGTTAACAGGGCGCATCACATGAAGGCAGAACCACTGCACACCCGCCCCTCGCCTCACTGGGGCGTATTGCCTCTTGTCTCGAAACATTCATAAATCAGTACACAAAAGATTATCATAGAGCTTTCAAAACTGTACATAATAATAAATTAAAGTGATCCATTAACATGCTGATAATATGAATTGTTTAAACACGATATGTACACTGTTAAAACGATGTGTAAACAAATTCAACAACGCTGTTTTAACATATGAACCATCCAACTTTTGTTGAAAACATTTAGCAACCCCAGTTGTTTTAAAGTCTACACAACTGTTGTTTTGATTTTGTCTGCAACCGTTGTTTGGAATTAATTTTAAACAACCCTGTTGTTGAAATAGCAAATACAAAATTGATAATAATAATAATAATAATAATGCATTTATATAGCGCTTTTTCCATGTCGAATGTTCAAAAGCGCTGTTCAAGTTCCAGTTATTGAAAGAGGTGAGTTTTCAATGAAGCTTGGTTGCGGAGTATCAAAGGTAGTTTATTCCAAAGTTTGGGTGCTGCTGAAGCGAAGGCTTTATCCCCAAGTGTGGGAAGCATCTTGGCAGTTGGATGGTTCAGCAGAGTGCCTTGTGAGGAGCGGAGTGAGTACCGGGACGGCTGGCTAATTGCAATAAGTTCAGTGAGATATAGAGGAGCCAGGCCATGAATACATTTGAAAGTGAGAATGAGAATCTTAAACTGGACTCTGGACCTGATGGGGAGCCAGTTGAGTTGACGGAGAACAGGTTTCATGTGGGAGAATTTGGGGGATTTTGTGGCGAGTCTTGCTGCTGCATTCTGGACACGCTGCAGCTTTTCAGTGATTGTACTATAAAACGGTAAAGTCGGAATCGAACCGGGGATCTTTGGGTTATATGACTAACACGCTACCGTCTGCGCTAACTCGTTTCGCTTGGTTTGCGGTGTGACAAAATGGGTTCTGTCGCGATGATTTCGCGGTGAAAACTATCACGTGTTTTAACACGTTCCAACAACGCTTGAACAATGGCCGCCTCACACAACCCTTCTTTCTACAACTAATCATGCTATGCCTAAATTTGTATAAAAAGATTCAACAACCACTTTTACACAACGGTTTTTTTTACACAGCGTTTTAACAGTATACAGCAATACTATTGGATAAAAAACCAGAACGTCAATGACGTAGCGCTCATCCGCCATATCGCAACATCAAATATCGCAAATTTCATGTGGTACACTTTTCAACTGGTCAAAAAATTAAAATTTGATGCCCTGGAAGGGACATAAAAATAAAAAATAAAAAATTAGAGTGAAAAAAATATAAATTTGACGCCCCGGAAGGGACATGGGGAAAAAAAAAAAAAATAAATAAAAATAAATAAATAAATAAATTAATTAAATAAACAAAAAAAAAAAAAAAAAAAAAAAAAAAAAAAAAAAAAAAATTAAATTAAATTTAAAAAAATTTTAAAATTTAAAAAATTAAAAAATTAAAAAATTAAAAAATTAAAAATTTCAAAATTCTGTGTAGAAGTTTAGTGTACCAAAGTTAGCTCTACCAGATAAAGCAAACCAAATCAAAATCGGTCGAGAAATGAAGGAGAAGAAGCATTTTTTGTGATTTCGAATAAATTTGCATAAATTACCATTGATAATGAATTTCACGATTCTGTGTAGAAGTTTTAAATCCCCCCTCCTAGCCCTATCTTATGAAACAATCAGAATCAAAATCGGTTGAAAAATAACGAAGAAGAAGCATTTTGAAAACTGTGGACGGACGGACGGACGGACGGAAGGACGGACGGACGACGGACGCCACGGCATGGCATAAGCTCATCGGGCCCTTCGGGCCGGATGAGCTAAAAAAATGATGTTTGCTAGTTTCATAAAAAAAACACTGTTTACCTATTGAAAAGGGGAAAGTGAAATTATTTTACAACTTTGCAATTTGATTTTGATTGCAATCGTCGAATAGTATTTCGGATCGCGATTGATTTAATCATACATATCTCCATAATTAGGGAGATATTTGAAAAATCAAAACATATTTAATTCTTCCGTTACATTAATAAGCCAAATAAACAATGTACAAGAGAAATGGTAATGGTAGACTTTGGTAGATTTTGACAACTTGTTATAAACATTGAAGGTTAATCGATCACTTTAACCAAACAGCGTGATACGTTTTGCAAATCATGATATACAATCCAGTCTTTTTTCAAGTCTTGTAAGTTTATCATTAATTTTTTAAAAAGTATAGTGACATGCGTCGTTGTAATGCCAGCAAGCATGCAGAAAAGGAGAAACACTTAAACTGTCTAATCCATTGTCCAATGACTTTCGCTTTTGATCAATATGCAGACCAATGAGTGGTGGTGTGTGGACCGACTAATTAGGTTTGGGGGGGGGGGGGGAGGGTGGGGGCATACATTATGCATATCTTGATTTTTTTGTTCACTGATTTTCCTCTCATGTTTTGTATCGTTTTTATCATGGAGGGGGGGGGGGGGGGGGACCCCATACCTTCCCCCTTATCTTCTTGCCCACGTTACTACACCACTGCAATGGAATGTCGTCATGCTTCAGGATTAACATTTTACAATTATTTCATTCGAATCTTCGACGAATCGCAGTACGACACTCCATTGTGCATCTTGTCCTACACCGTTAATACAGGAAACCAATGACTGCAAATTGTTGATAATCATGACTTTGAAAGGAAATGTTTCATTCCAACTTATTGTTCTTTCATCCGTGCAAATTGAGATATTGTATCTTACTCTGATTACTGATTTATTTTGATTAATATATTTGCAGGACATAATAATCAAGTAGCTCATTTTGAATTTCCTTGACCAACCATCATCAATTCAAGAACAATGGGATTTCGCACAATGTCTCGAGTGTTGCGTCTCGTATTTCTTATTTCTCTTGTCCATGTTAACTTTGGCCTCTGTAACTATCTTCACAGAAGTGTTACACCTGGTCGTGGAATAAAGCTAGGACCTAAGTTTGCATCAACTGGCGTCTGTTATGAATTACTTTCAACTAGAGAGGCTTACTGTGATAACCTGAATCTCCAAGTGGTACCACAATATTTGAGCCAAAATCTTCTGTGGATTTCGTTGGGGCAAAATAACATTTCCATTCTCACTAACAACTCGTTCAGCCGATATACATTTCTTACTGAAATCGACATTAGGTCTACCCACATCCGTACAATAGAAAGTGGAACATTTCACCCACTGAAACAACTGCAAGTGCTGAAATTAGACGAGAATGAATTAAACACCTTTCATACTGACACGTTTAAGCATTCGAGTAAACTTAATTATCTCTCGCTCAGTTGCAATACTCTCACAAATTTCCCCTCCGAAGCAATGGCTGATGCATCCAGTAGAGACATATCATTGTCATTAGATTTAAATGAATTGACCTTTTTTAATTTGAGCTCGTGTACGAATAGCCAAGAATACACATCCATATACCTATCCCGCAACGCAATTGGACAACTCACCAAAGAGACGTTCATATTAACCTGCCCTACCCATTTTCTTTCCATCGCGAGAAATCCAATTGAGTTAGTTGATCCAGACTCAGTCGCAGCACTCACAGTACGGATTTTGTGGCTCGACTTCCTATCGACACCACTTAACATCAACGAAATTCAAAATCTATTTCTTGGAGTCTCAATGTCTAATTGGATTTCAGAACTTTCCATGATAGGAGTACTTTCGTTCATAAAACAATATCCACCGAATCTCTTCCAATATCTTCACGATAAGTCTTTAAGAAGACTAGACTTGTCTGACAACGGCCTTATCATTGTTGATCCTCCAATATTAACAAATCTATCTCATATTTCGCGACTTGACATTAACAGCAACAATATATCTGTTATTTTGCCGCAGTCATTTGATGGAATGACAGACCTCCGTGTACTGCTTCTGAAGGGAAATAATATTCGGGAATTTAACCCGTCATTTTTCAGTCATTTACATATTATTTGTTTCTTGATTTTTGGAGAGTGGATTTCAAAGATGCGAAATCCTTGCAGGAAATGTTTCTGGATAATTCACAGTTCAATACAAAAAATTTGTGGGACGCAGCTGATAACATTTCTTTATTCCATGGCATGCATAACCTTACTCGCCTCTCTCTCAAAAGCAACTTCATCGAAGAGGTTATACCCGGAATATTTTGGAACCTTACACACTTGGAAGAACTTGAACTGAGCTATTGTAGCATCAAAACGATTTCAGCCAGTGCCTTTGAAGGAATGATTTCTCTACGAACTCTACACCTAGAGGGCAATCACTTGTCGTTTCTCCTTACTCTCACCTTACTTCCTCTTAAGTCATTGGAATATCTACATGTTGATGACAACGCGATAGGTAACTTTGATGCAGATATGTTCAGGTCATTTTCAAACCTTACAGACGTGACTCTTGCTCGTAACCGTTTTGTGGGTTTCAATCGCAGTAGCCTTCTGCCTCTCCGGTTCCATTTGAAATCGATTGACATATCATAAAACCCGATTGCATGTAACTGTGACCTGAAGTGGTTTGTTGAGTGGTTTGGTGATATACTCTCTAACCCAGACGGGACGTTGTGTTCATCAGCTTCCTCAACTCTGGAGCCTTTGCGCGGAAAGCAAGTTTTGCTTTTGAAGTCAGGTGAATATTGTCAAAAGAAGATATTCATCTACTGTCTCGTGTCACTAGCGCTTATTGGTCTATCATGTATCCTGATTCTTGCGTACTACCACAGATGGCTACTGCGATACAAAATCTTCCTGTTGAGGCTCGCTATTTTGGGATATAGAGAGATTCAAGATGCCCGAAACCATGACGAGTTCGACTATGATATCAACATAATGTTCACAGAAGCTGACGAAGAATGGGCCGCGCATTATTTCCGACCGGTCCTCGGTGAAGTGCTCCCGGAATTCCAGAGGATAGCCTTCGGTGATGAGGATCTGATGTTGGGCATGCACTACCTGGACGCCGTCTGCCATGCCATCGAGAAGAGCTATAAGTCTGTACTGCTGATCAGCAGGGCCGCCGTCAGGGACAACATGTTCATGACCAAGCTTCGCATTGCCATGGACAACGTGAGCGACACCGAGGTCGAGAACGTTGTCCTGGTCTTCACGGAGAACATTCCTGACGATGAGATCCCGTACATGGTCAGACTCTTCCTGAGTGAACATGGTTCGTACATGTCTTGGGTCGAGGGCGAGAGAGCCGAGAGGTACTTCTGGAGTGAGTTGAAGAAACGCTTGACGATTAATCTGAGAGTCAACAATTTGATCCCCGCAGAATAGAATTACTATGGAGTTGAAATAAGACATCTCCGTGTTTAAGATTGAGCACACACCAATGGTACCATCATGCATCACGCTGGTGCCTTGTTGTTGTTTATGTAGCCCTATGCCGGACGATGGTAAAACACGGCAAAGCTACCTAAATGAGCCAGTCTTCTGGTAGCTCTGTGCCTTCCCTTCCCTTCTCAATTTTTATGAATTCCGAGAACCTGACTAGTAATTATACCATTTTAAACAGTTTTTCGCATGATGGAACGTGGATCGACTCTGAAGGACCTCTTATCAAACTCTCTTATCGCTATACCACCGTTCCTGGGTAAAGTTTGACAACGGTATTTTGCGCGCAACATGGTGCTTCCCAGTGACGTATTTAATTAGCTTTATTCGCCCTCTGGTGATAGAGCGATGCTATCACTTTAATGCGTGAACAACATCTATGAACAAGAATATTCGGCTTTATTGTTTTGGGGATGACCATCCTATTCATGCACTTCGTGCTCTATAGTTCCATATATTGTTTCTTTTCATAGGCGCAAGAGGCGGTGGGGGGGGGGGGGGGGAGCTGACAGTAGCCCCCGTGAGTTTTTAATATGGCCATATTCGGGCAAAATTGGAACCTCAAATTTCTGAAAAACCATGTTAATTTGGGGCAAAAACATATGTATTCGGGCAGACACATTATTCGGGCAACTACTCTTGTCATATTCGTGCGAAAATTGTGCCATCTTCGGGCAAAATCGTATCATTTTCATGTTATCAGACAACTTAATGGCGAGGAAATTGTTTCCGTGCTTGTCAGCTAAAAAGAGACGGATGGTATCCAATAAAATTACCTCATGTTCTCGCCCATGTTTATTTTACAACGTTTATCATGTTTGTTGTACAGTTGAACATCGTTATAACGAGAATCTTACCTAGCATGAACAAAGTGTAAAAACAAATGAATATAAACAAAAGAAAAACATACATATAACAAGCTTGTACCAGCAAAAATACTTTTAGAGGGTTTTATTATTTCGGAGCTGGTATATTGTAAGTTTCACTGTTGTACATAAAGGCATATTGTGGCCAAAATTGTATATATTGGTTATTAGGGTTATTAGGGGCATAATTTTAAATTAAATATGATTATTAATCCTGTATGATAAGTGTTAATGTATAAATTCAAGTTGACATGAATTTAGTTCTGATTGTTGCTATGCGTTATTATTATAAGGAAATGTGAAGTACGTAATTAATCATTAATATAATTACATGAAACTCTCTATTTAAGCACTATATATTGGCGTAGCTACGGAGGGGGGGGGGGGGGTATAGGGGGGATACTTTTTTGAAGAATAAAAAATAAATAACGGGAACATTTTTCAAAAAACAAAGAAATACATAAGGTGTGCCATCCAATCATGTTTGTGCCCGACCACGCTACGCTATATAATTTAGTGCTACATGTACCTATAAGTAACTACGAGCGGCGTTCAATAAGTTCATAGCCCAACCATGAAGGAGCAGGAAGTTGGGTTACCTAATGTTGTGTATGCAATGTTGCATCCTTCACATGGTCAGTGGTGCAAAGCCAGGTCAGTTTTATTCTGTTTCTGATCTAGACAGGCTTTTATTAATGCAATGTCCATTAAAAGTCACTTGCAAAGTGTTGGAAAATGAAGCAATGCAAGTTGATGAGAGACATATGCTGCTCGAGGACAATGTGCCTGCTCACAAGAGCCAGATGACTTTTGAAAAGCTAATAACGGCGGGATTGGTTTGTTGATGATTCCTCCTTATCCCCCAAACCTGGTATCGTTAGATCTCTTCTGACATATGAAGAAACAATCCCAAGATTGTGATTTTCAGGAGGATAATGAGACAAAATCTGCCAATATGTAGGTTTTTGAGAGGTCTTTAAGAGACATCTTCAAAGAGGCCCTTGAGGCCCTCAGGAAAAAATTCCGAAAAGCTCTTGGCTGTACATCAGTATTATATGGATGAAAGAACACCTGTATATATTAATCGATGTTGCACCTTGACTCCTTCAAGGTTGGGCTATGAACTTATTGAACGCCCCTCGTACATTGTATTGTATTGTGTTGTAATGTCACCAACAGTAGATACTGACTGCATTTACTTATTGGAGTACAAGGAAGGGAAGGGGGGGGGTGCAATGGGGACTTACATTTTTGTGAGGGTGAGGGGGGGGGGGGGGGGGGGCAAGGAAAGTGTTGCCAGACCGAGAAAATGACGGAGTGGGGGAAGGGGAGGTGGAGTTGACTTTGTCCCGAAACAAGAGGTTTAATCGTGTGAGGCTTCCCCCCCCCCCCCCCCCCCTCCCCCCCACCATAGCTACATCCCCTGGTACTTTTATATCGATGGTGTAATCTCACCTGTAATATAACATTTGTTTTCATTTGATTGACTATTTCGTGTTACAAACTGTGCATTTATGTGATACCTTGTACATATCAGTTAAAATTGTATAATTACTGTACGAGATGAGGGGGGGGGGGGCAAGGATAGTGTTGCTTGACTGAGACCATGACCATGGTCGAGACCACTGGTATAGATGTGAGAATGGGGGAAGGGGAGGTGGAGTTGACGTGTGTCCCGAGGCCACATTTTTAATAGTATGAGGCCCCCCCTAGCTACGCCCCAGGTAACTTTTCTATTAATGATATATATACGCCTGAACTGTAATATAACACATTTTTATATTTCATGTGTAAACATATTGGTTTCATTGAATGGCTCTTTCATGTTACAAATTTAGCATACCTACGTGATACCTTGTAAGTATCAGTTAAACTTATAATTATTGTAGGATAAACTTAATTCCAAAAGGCGATGAATCCACATTCCAGGAAAATAACTTGTCCAATAAAAGGTATGTAGCTGGCTATAAATCGACAATATAAAGATACCGTCCGCCTTTTACAAACCAAAATTAAACATTTGTGAGATTATTGTATTACTTGAAAGAATATGCCATTTAAGAGATCCAAACTTGGAAATACCTTTTAGAGGAATTACATTGACCTTTTAGAGCTCAAAAGAATAATTAACTCTTACAACCGTTCAATTAGTCTTAAAACTGCAGACCCTTTATTGTATTTTGTGTTTGTATTTGACGTATATTATGGTTAAGCACTATATAATATGGCCAAGTAATGACAAAACATACAAAGCGATATTAGCTAACCCATTACTGACTTTGTACATTTATAACTTTCCAGGGGATAATTAAAAATCCAAACAGTTCAATTGCAAATATTATCTGTTTAATGAAAGGGACATTCGAAAAACAAAAACTTGTTCCATGCTTCCATTGGTAATTATCGATAAAACTACAAGGTATGAGAAAACCACTAGATTTCTAATTAAGATTTATGGATTTGGACAATGTTACTAGATCCCTTTAATGAACCGGGTGAAGATTATGATGTTATTGTTTATTCTACACAGAGTTGATATCTGTTTCATGCATCAGACAAATTATGTATCTTGTGTGCACATACTCACTTAAATTTTACTTATCATGTATTATAGTTATGCAGTTAAAGAATACAAATATTATTCACAAATAAAAACAGTAATAAGCATCACCAACGTATTTGAAGGTAGTACTAATTTGTTTTATTTCACCATCCTAAATGTATGATATTCACAAAGATTTCTAAATGCGTTTACTGTAGATGCAATGCAGTGCATCTAAGGAAATGCTGGTGGCCAATAATTCTTTGAGAGCCATCAATAGAGGGCGATTCAAGGCTTGTTTGACCCTAAGGATGCTATTCTAATATTTGTCCTGAATATCTTCCTAAGTTCTTGCCTAAGTCAGGAAGTTAGGAAGTGCTTTATAGGAAGTGCAAAATTGGTATTCCAATGTTGACTTAGGAAGATCTTAATGCAAATGAGTAAGCTTTTGGCCACGCCCACAAGGCAGCTGTGAGCCAATGACTGATGTTGTTTCATTTATAAGCATCCAATCAGAAAGGAAAGGGGAAGCAATATAAACTATCATTAAAGACACTTTGCGTAAAAGCTGTGCAAATGCGCTTGCTGTATTGTCTTTGATCTGCGCTGTAAAAGTGTAGATCGCGCTTATTTATATGCGCTTATGTAACGGCCTGAGTTTGTAGGTCACTGCTGTTTTGAACACAACAAATGGGAGATAGAAAAGAGGTCAGGCTTTCCTAAAAACTTTCCTTGAAATTCCTTCCTAAGTGCATTTTAGAATACCAATTTTTCCTAAGTTGCTTATTTGCATAAATGTGCATATTTTCCTAAATTCTTGCCTAAATAGTTAGGAAGTGACTTAGGAAGATATTTAGGAAACATATTGGAATACCACTTAGGACAAAATCATGACTTAGGAAGAAATTTGACTTAGGACAAATTTTAGAATACCACCCTAAACCCTCAACCAAACCTCATTCGTTGCTAGGGACCAATATGATGAAATGGGCCAATGAACAAACACGCGGCCCATGCATTACTAATGGGAACATGGAAAGCTATCTTTCCGTCAAATACTGCTAGCCAAAAGCTCTCTGAGTGTCGACAAAAGAGTTTGATCCCTGCCTTTTGTGACCGTAAACCCTAAACCTAACCTGAAATCCCAATGTTTCTTGGGACCATTCTGGCAAAGGGTTTATAAATTAAGGTGTTTGAATAAGGACCAACGAAACAAGAACATATTATAGTGGTCACCTACTGGTGGCCAATAATTCTTTGAGAGTCATCAATAGAGGGTGATTCCTGGCTTTAATTGGACTGTAAACTCTCAACCAATCCTCATTGGATGCGTGGGACCACGAATATGATATAAATGGGCCAATGAATAAAGATATGTAAAATGTACAGCTCATGCATATCTAATGAGAACATGGGCAACAGTCTGCCTGTCACCTGCTGCTAGCCAATAGCTCTTTAAAGGGGACCACCAGGCAAAGAACAACACATAATTATATGTTTTGGTACCGTTTTGTGATATCAAATAGATACAGAACATTTTGCAGAGGTTTGTGTAATTCTTAAACAAAGCAATTAATTTCCACCACTTACGGAACCACTACTATTTCCTGGTTCCTGGTTTGCGAGTGCGCCAATGCTATTCATGCATACGTTTGGAGACAATGGAATCCCGGGAGATTCGTTCGCTCTGCACAAATCAGTCTCGTACATTCAGACCGTGCTTTAGAATGGCGATGCGTTTTCCGATTATACATTTTTTTTTCTGGAAACATATTTTGGTGAACTTGTTGATGGAATGGAATTCTAAAAATGTTACCTTTCATTTATAAGAATATAATTTTGGGTGGTGGTACCCTTTAAGGGTCGATAATAGACGGTGATTCCTGGCTTGTTTTATCCTAAACCTTGAACCTGATATCACAATGGATGGTTTGTAAGGACCAACCTGGCAAAGGGCTAATAGGGTTATAGGTCAAAGACTGAAGAGATGAACAGGATACTTGAATGCATAAGTAATATAACGTGGACAGCTATATATATCTCTCTGTCACCTACATGTACTTCTAGCCAATAGCTATTTAACGGTCGACAAAAGAGTGCGATTCCTGCCTTTAGTGACCTTAAATAATAAACCTAACCTGACATCCCAACTGTCTCTCAGGACCAACCTGGCAAAGGGCTTATGGAGTTTAGGGTCAAAGACTGACGAGATCTATGCATGAACATGCTACTTGGATGCATGAGTACTGTATAAGCCAATATTTTCGCGTACAGATATTTTCGCGAATGAGAGGGTAACAGACATTTTCGCGCGTTGTTAATTTCGCGATCGGCATGTCACGCCACTGGGAAAACATGTTCACTCAAAAGTAGTCACAAAAATGCAGCGCATTTATGACAATAAATCATCTTCTAAAATACAGCAAATTCGTAAATCAATTATAGTTTTAGCAATTCTGACATGATTTTTACGGAAATATGGTAACATACTGTTCAGATTTACCTCGATTACGAAATTTCCAACGAAAATAGGACGTAAATGGCCTCAGGGGCCGATCGTTTCTTCATCACACTTCGGAGAATTTGATAGTCATAGCGCCGCTATTTTTGGCTTTTTTCTGCCAACTAGCGTCATTCATTTACAACACGTCGATTATCACTGTGTACATGCAATGAAGCGATGACTCTGACACAAATTAATTCACTATTCGTATTACGTAGTTCAATTTCATGTTTTAGCGCAGCAGCGAAAAATGCATGTACAGTACACTACGTGTATACAGGATGCAGTGCATGCAACAATCGATCCGATGCGGATCTGACCTGGCGCTGTTTTATTCTTGTTTTGGCGCGCATTTTTTCTTTATTATTCCCAAATTCATTGAAGTCACGTAAGTAGAGGAAATAGATTGAGGTGAATTTCTAGTTCAGGTTAGATCTAGATAAATTGAGCTTCGACAGCTGCTTTCTTTTTTGTGGTAGCTACCAGACCACTACTTGATGTCTGCCGGGGGACTGGCCGACCAAGTGAATGCGAATGCCCGCTGACAAGATTGTACAAATGACTGGCAATATTTTGGCGTGTTGTTATTTTCGCGTCTCGTTACCGATTCGCGAAATTTGCGAAAATAAAACCCTCGCGAAATTAACAGCTTATACAGTAATGGGAATGGACATCTGTTAGTCTGTCACCTACTGGTGGCCAATAGTTCTTTGAGAGTCGACAAAAGATGGTGATTCCTGGCTTGTTTGATCCTAAAACCTCAACCTAACCTGATATCACAATGAATGGTTTCTCAGGACCAACCTGGAAAATGGGCTTATGGGTCAAAGCCGGAAGAGATATGCTAATGGGAATGGACATCTGTTAGTCTGTCACCTACTGGTGGCCAATAGTTCTTTGAGAGTCAACATCAGTGGGTGAGTCCTTCCATGTGTGACCTCCAGTATAGCCTCCGCCTGTGATAGGTAAGAGAGAGAGAAAAAAAAAGACACTGATCAATGCTGGACATTCGGTTTTTTATCCTGGTGGACTATTTGGGCAATTAAATACAGAACTAAAGCATAAGAAATCAGCATTAGTTGGTAAAAACCAACATAAAAACAAAAACATAAGGCTGCCATTGTTGGATGCCTAGTTAGGCAAATCTAATTTGGCATAAATCCTATTTTGGTGGCCAGCAGCTCGTTTCGTTGCCAGCAGCCCAGTGCAAATTTCAGTCTTGGTTGACAAAAAAGGTAAAGAATTTAAACACTGTACACATAAAAAGAAATGGCTAAAAGCTTGGGAGTGTGAAAAGAGGATCAAACCAGAACGTCAATGACGTAGCGCTCATCCGCCATCTCGCAACATCAAATATCGCAAATTTCATGTGGTACACTTTTTAACTGGTCAAAAAATAAAAATTGGATGCCCTGGAAGGGACATAAAAAAAAATAAAAAAAGAAGAAAACAAACAAACAAACAAACAAACAAACAAACAAACAAACAAACAAACAAACAAACAAACAAACAAACAAAAAACAATAAAATAACAAAAATAAAAAATAAATTAAAAAAAAATGTTAAAAAAATAAAATAAATAAATAAATAAATAAATACAAAAATTAAAAATTACCATAATTAATGAATGGAGAACAATTTCAAAATTCTGTGTAGAAGTTTAGTGTACCAAAATTAGCTCTACCAGATAAAGCAAACCAAATCAAAATCGGTCGAGAAATGAAGGAGAAGTAGCATTTTTTGTGATTTCAAATAAATTTGAATAAATTACCATAGATAATGAATTTCACGATTCTGTGTAGATGTTTTAAATCCCCCTCCTAGCCCTATCATTATGAAACAATCAGAATCAAAATCGGTTGAAAAATAACGAAGAAGAAGCAATTTGAAAACTGTGGACGGACGGACGGACGGACGGACGGAGGACGGACGCCACGCCATGGCATAAGCTCATCGGGCCCTTCGGGCCGGATGAGCTAAAAACAGAAATAATATAGATATAATAAAAAAGGTTATTTAAAAAAATCAAATTACCTGAGACAGATATTTCCTGGCCTCTTCAATCCTTTCCAGATACAGCAGCAGCTTGCCCACCTTCATGAGATGCACTGCTAGGCTGGGATGGTATGGTCCATAGTAGAGCCTGTATTTACAGTCAAAGAAATATATGTATTGCCATTTAATGCTAAGTATCAACAAAGTGAATCTTTAACTTTGCTATAGCTTGACTGGCATCAATAAATGTATCAATTCTTGTTTTAAAGGGATAGTTGAGTTTTGTTAAAGACAGAACAGCTTTGATCAAACTGAATTTAGTAACCAAAACATGCACCATTACATTACAAACTAATAGTTATAACTCCACCATGGTCGAAAGAAATTACAAATGACTAAGTAAAAAACCTGTTATCATTCAAAAAGAGCCGTTAAAACTAAAGAGGGTACTCTCTAAAAACTCATTGGTTTCAGCCATTTAAAATAAAATATTGTGCATGTGATGTTTTGTTGAAATAGTGATTAGATAGAGAGATGATCAACAACTCTTTAAAAACCTATTTTGTACATTTTTGAAAAGAGGAAGTATTAAAAAAAAAAAATTAACGGCTGGTTCGAAATTATCGAATAATTGTGGGGCCCCACAATTATTACAAATGGTTGTGTTTATGGATATTTCAGACATTTCTGAACCAATTTTGATCAAGTAAAGTTTATCCTGTCATTAAAATTGTATGCTCTTTCAAATTTGACACTCAGTTTTTTATTATCTCACAAAAAAATATTTTGTGTAGCGCCCTCTATACCAAAACTCAACTATCCCTTTAATTTCATTTTGTTTCTAATGGAATAAATACTAGTCTAAAGTGTGTTCATCTCATTAAATGTGCATGAATCATAAATTTAACCTGTTCAGGACTGGTCCCGAAAATATTCGGGCTTTGGTCTATGGAGGAAACATGTTGTAGCAAAATCAGTCCGTCCTGAACGGGTTAAGAGCTATAGACAGGAAATCAGATCAATCAAGTACAGTTGTTTAAAGGGACTTAGTAACATTGTCCAAATCCTCAAAATAAAATTCTAATTCTAGCGGTTCCCTTATACCTTGTTGTATTCGTATTAACAATAAAATCACGGGACAGGCTTCGGTTTTTCAAATTTCCCTTTCGTTACAAAGATATGTATGATTGAAGTATTCAGATAAGAAAAACTCCGGGCGAGTTTTTCTTCTGTGCACAAAGTGAGTGCAGTGAGTTACTGAATATCACTTTGCATTTTCGCTCATTACTTGGCCATACAATGTCCATTTGACTTGAAATTTTCACACAACACCCTGTGGACATATGAGATAACAGCAATATACATTGCATCAACCATTCATCACTTTTTGCACATGTCAACAAAGTTACTAGATCCCTTTAAACTGAGACTAAAGAGAGATAGATTATATGTAATATACACTATGAAGCAGAGATTTCAACTTTAACATTCAACATTCAGGGAGGATTCGTTAAACAAATCAAAGAGGTTTCCATAAATTGCATACAGCATAATAGCAACTTTTATGGCAACTCTAATGACACATTATGGCCGATAAATTATGATTATCTCCCTTTTAATACGTATGGTTTGCGGTTGCACCATGTATAAGGAGAGGATTGGTGAGTCCCGAGAAGGACTGTTGGTATTCTTTCTAGGATAGTCCTAGAAAGGACTGTTGGTATTCTCTCTTGAGCTTGTGGTTCTAATAAGAGCTACAGTGCCGGTATCATTAGGTAATTCTATAGCTAGCTGAATACCGCTCCTGGAGGGCTGAGGAGCGGTAGTGATTTTTGAGCACTCAAGCTTGCATCCAGTACATTTTATCAGGGTTGGCACTTCTTATCTCTAGCCCCTGGGCGCTAATGTCTCAGCAGAGGATTAGAGGATTAGGATTGTTGACAGCAGTAATGAAACTGATAAGAATGTGGTCGATACGGAAACAAAAATGATAAAATTGATATCCCCGATGGTGGAAGACAAGCTAATGGGACAATCACGTCATGTAGTTATTGTAAGGAGAGGATGGGTGGTAGGAGGGGCTCAACGTTTCAAACAGGTTGACTGTCCGTCGTCAAATGTTCTACTTCTTTTAAATGTTTGTAGACTTTATTATCAGCTATAGAATGAAGTGCAAGATCTCGATTATCAAGATATTCAAGAATACGCACCTGTAAGCCTCTGTGTTCTCCAGCCCATAGGGGGCAGCCTTCTCCCAATCCTGCGTTTCGATGCATGCATCAAATGCTGCGTCTCGTAGCTTGACAAGGAGATGGTGGTTCGGGAGACTGGATGATTTGATGCCCTGAAGAAGAGTCTCACATAACTCTTTTACCGATTGCCAATGTGAGGTATCATTAAGGAATGAAATGCTAAAATTTATATTCGTTTGACCTTCAAAAACATAAAAGGTAAATACAACAAGTAATATCAACAAATATTTGACTACATAACTACACTGATTCACAAGAGTAATACAAACAATCATCACTCAAAGGATATCACTAGATTTCTTCTTTCCTTCAACTTCAACCACTGCTTTCCTAAGCTGCTCTATGACTGCTTCCCTGCTTTTATCTTCAGTTTCCTATGAGGAAAAAATCAACAGGGTATAACAAAGTTATACATTTTTGTTTTTCATTTCATTTTTTCCTATGTGTTTCCCAGTTAGATAAATGTAACTTCAATCTGTCTGTAATGACATACTTTGGCCATGCTGCCTCTGAAAGTGCTAATTTTTAGGGGCAGGCTTAGAAAGTCAAGGAATGCTTTTAAACTGGTGAAAATAGGTAATTTTCTGTTATTGTATAAATAAAAAATAAAAAATTCATTCCGGCTGGACTATGACCAAAATTTATATTTAAATGAAACAATAAGGAAATATATCTGTGTTTGCCAGACCACTTTAACAATAAAACCATTTATGTATATATAATGCCACTGCACAAAATATTAGGCATGCTCAAGCTTTCACTGATGAGAGGGATGTCATACTCACTGGTGAATCACTTTCACATTTCTTGCATGTACAGGTGAAGTGATATCTCTCCTCTAGCTCTGCGATTCTCTCCGCCTTTGATGAGAGTAGATCCACATAGCTGATAGTGCACTGGAAAATGGGAATGGCGGATAAATGAAAATTAACAATCGCATAATTTTCCAAGGCGTGTGAAAAATTTGCTAAATTTTGTGAAATAGAAACTTAACAATACTGGCTACTGGAGGGGGTAAGGATAAGTGGTGAGAAGGGGGTCAAAGAAGATATCCCCCCCCCCCCCAACTAATGTTGCAAAAAAGCATATACATCTTTTACAACAAAAAAACAGAGCTTCACGCATTGTGACTAGTCCACAACAGCCATGCAAAGAGCGGACCCGTGTCCGCAATGGCCAGAGTCTTAACCCATGCCGTTTTGTACACAACACCAAGAAGAGAACGACAGAACCAAAGGATCAGAAGGAATACAAGACTTTCACAGTCTTGCCGTACATTGATGGGGTCTCCCAGCAAATCAGGCGCCGCCTAGAGAGCCATGGCATCCGAACGGTATTCAGATCAGATACCACCCTAGGCCAGTAACTAACACGCCCCAAGGATCCCATTCCTCAACACAGACGGGACGGCATTGTGTACAACATCCCCTGCAACGGATGTGATAGATCCTATATCGGAGAGACTGCCCGACCGATATCAGAAAGAATCACCGAGCATAAGAGGGACGTCAGGCTACGCCGAACTGACAACTCAGCCGTAGCCGAACATGCTTGGGACAACCAGCATCAGCCAGACTGGGACGGGGTTCGCTGCCTTTCCCAAGAACGGCATTGGTACACACGTAGGGTAAAAGAAGCTATACAGATCCGTCTCAATCCCAGTAATTTCAATAGAGACAACGGGATGGATATACCCAAATTTTGGATGCGTACAATACGTCGCCATGACACCCCCCGACCAACCGGCCCGCAACGGTTGATTCCAGCCAGTATCGAGCCAGCGGTCCGTTGATTGGTCGAGCTCGCTATTGTTCCCGCCTAGCAAGCAAGCCGAGCCAGCGCCTCGCTGATTGGTTTAGCACCCGTGTACACCAGCCAATAGAATTTGCCCGTTATGGACCAATTAGGAACATACTCGCTCATGCGAGATAACGCGGTTTGGAGCCGCATGAGAGCATAAATACGATTGTTTTACGTTACTTATATCACTTGACAAAGTATTGCAGCGGCATACGAATCGTCGTGATCTTTTAGATTCCATGTTGACCATACATTGCGAGACAAACGAATATCACTAGCAATATTATTTCCGATACTATATCCGCAATGAGTAATATATTTACCATAAAAAAAAAAAAAAACAGTTATAGAAATATAGAAATTATACATAGCAATCAAAAGTAGAGCAGTAAGAATAGAGGTGTGATGGTGTTAATTACCAGAAGAGTGTGCTATCATCATTATCAACAACATCATCATCATCATCGTCACCATCAGTTCCATCATCATCATCATCACTATCACCATCACCATCATTTCCATCATCATCATCATCACCATCATCATCAACACTATCACCATCATTTCCATCATCATCATCATCATCATCATCATCATCAACATCAACATCATCATCATCGCCATTATTATTACCTCCTCCCCTTCCTTGATCTTTCTGATAGACCTTACTGCCAAGTTTCTCCCGTTGAACACTGCCACGCAGTTTGGATCACAGGAATGATTTAGCATGGAGGCCCTGTATCAGGAAATAAGATTGTACAATTCATAGGCCCACCTGTAAGATATAAACTGCTCATTAAAATTGTGTTTATTTGATTATGAAGAAAATTCAAGAGAGCTTTAAAATACACAAATCTAATTAAATATAATACTGCTTAACACTAAACAGAATTCACCTAACCACTGTTTTAATCATACTATAAGTAATAAAGTATCATTGAAAAGTCAATGATTGGTGCTATGAAGGACCTTTAAAAAAAAATGCATCCATCTGTTTTTGCATATGGACTCTTCATATATATATATGTTGGATATGCAGAATAGAAGCTTACTTTAAGTAAATGCCAACACCGATGCCATTCAGGTCCCCGTCACATATGGAGAAGCTATTGCACAGCAAAGCGCCAAACATCTGCAGAAGCTTCTCCAATTCGGGCGAGGATTCTTGTCCGAGATACTGACTTAGGACAAACAGGAGGCTCTCGAAGTGCTCTTTCCTCTCGTCACTCAGCGAATCGTGATGTGATTCTAGTTCAAGGAGACTGCTTGGGACAGCATCTGTTGGAGGAAATAAAGGGTGGTCCCAATTCATGATGATAAAATATTAGAAACAAGTGCTTTGAAGCAAGCGACAAATTTTGTTCAACATACTGTCTGATTGAGGATAAACAGAAGGCTCTCTATTTTACTTTCATCACTCAGCGAATCGTGATGTGATTCTAGTTCAAGGAGACTGCTTGGGAGAGTATCTGTCGGAGGAATAATAGGGTGGTCCCAATTCATGATGATAAAATATTAGAAACAAGTGCTTTGAAGCGAGCGACAAATTTTGTTCAACATACTAAACAAGGATACACAGAAGGACCTATGGGTGACCTTTACGTTCATCACTCAATGAATCATGATGTCATTCTAGTTTGTAGACACAGCTCAGCAAAGTTGACATTGTTTGAATCATTACAAATCTCAAGCAATTATACTTTACTCTGGCATAGATTCTCTTTCAAGATATTAACCAAGGACAAACACAAGGCTCCCAAATTGTGTTTTCAAATGTCTATGTGATTCAGCAAATCACAATATGATTGCCAGACAAGTACTCAAAGTTAGCTCTGGCCGAACAATTTGAAAAAGTTCAGTTCCCAGTGAAGGCCAATTTTCTGTAATATTTTTTAAAATTAAAATCGACCATGGGTGACATTTCTTTCATTAAATTCACCATAAAGCAAGTTACTTCCACTAGTTTTACCATCATCGATGTTGCTCCCACTACAAGTAGCTTCAACGTCCTGTTTCCATAAGATCTGTGCCAGTAGTCGAGCCAGATCCGGGGGCACCTTCGGGAGGACCCTCTTGAGGTGAGGGCATTCCTGCTTGTGGACCCGTTTCCAGTCCACTCTCTGGGAAAATATCAAACAATAAAGAAATGTTGGTGAAAGTGCACTTTGGTAAACCATGCTTGGACATTTTTCATAAAGTTCTCTTTATTTATCCTGTCCTCAATTCTAACCCTAACCCCAAATAGGATTAAGG
The DNA here is from genome assembly GCA_037951105.1 of Echinarachnius parma. NCBI lineage: Eukaryota > Metazoa > Echinodermata > Echinoidea > Clypeasteroida > Echinarachniidae > Echinarachnius > Echinarachnius parma. The sequence continues at coordinate 72,984 of JBAMJV010001203.1, read as the reverse complement.
TTGCTACTTTCTGCCAGGGGTGAATTAAGGTAAGGGTTAGAGAGGACTCTCAAGTCTCTCTTGAGGTGGGGCATTCCTGCTTGCTTGTGGATTTGTTCCAGTCCTCTCTCTGGAAAAGATTAAGGCAATCAAATGTTGAAATAGTAGACAGTTAACAAATAAAATGATATATTGCAGTCTGTCAAATTTTTCCTTTTCGGAATTTCAGGCCATCAAAATAACAAAAAATTTAAAAATATATGCTACTTGCCTGACCAATGTGCAATTAGTAAAATAAAATATTAAGCCAAGTAAAACTTGGCAAAATGATCAGATAACTTGTTTTGTACTGTACATAACATGCCAAACCATTAAAGCCCAAGTCCAGTTTCGGGAAAGTAGCCGAATACATCTATATTGATCAATATTGTTGAATATGTATTGAAATAGGGCTTGTGTGGTAAAATCCGAACCTAAGCATCGTTAAATACAGAAATATCGGAAGAAATCCAATATCCGCCTGTGAAATTCATAAATCCACCGCCCGTTCAGACCTGTCAGCGCCGCTAGCGCTGGGGGAGATATCGACAAGCTAGGGACAAGCCCGTATAGCGAACACCTCGTGTACGCCTCGTGGTCGTAATACACGTAGCGTATGAGCGATTCCGCGTTGGCGATATCTATCCGGCCCTAGATCAATTTATAATTTTGCAATATCTATTAATAGGTGGTTTCTTGGCCGAATTTGGATAATCCTATATTAGTACAATTATATTCTTTCACATTATTGGTAATAAGAGCTTCCATTTCATTTTTTTGAGGGGGGCGTTTCCAAAACTGGCCTTTACCTTTAACCATAACAAATGTCAAAGATAGTACTTCTGAATGTGCATTCTTTACTTCACGGAGGATAAACATTTCTACATATTAATATTAACCCGATGCTTATGGGAACCGGGTGGGCTATGTACAAGTTTATGGGGATTTTAGAATCTCGTAGTGAACGGGTTTACTGGTGTACAAAGCCTCTCACATGCTTCTTACCTGACAAGTTCTTGAACAGTATCGGACAAACTTACATGCTGAACATCTCTGGAGAGATGAACTGAAAGAACAATAAATAAGGTAAAATATACGGCTGAATTATTTATCGGATAATTAACATAAATAAAGTCTTCAATTTTCAAACAGAAATTTACATTTTCTTAAAAGAAAAAAAAAGAACCTGTATAAAAATATATCATAGACTGATAAATGGGGTCCTACTAATTAGCGCGAACATGTGCGAGGTACTGCAAACAAGCGCGAAGAAGTGCGAAGCAATTTACTGCAAACAAATTTCCCATTCGCATAGCATGACTTGTTCGCAGTAATTAGTAATTGAGCGCAGCAATTACTAATTAGTAATTTAGTGCAGTAATTACTAATTATTGTACTGCAAACAAGTGCGAACAGGATTTACTGCAAACAAATTTGTTCACATATGAAATCCCGTTTGTGCCTTGTTCGCATTACATTTGTTCGCTAACCCTAAACCTAACCCTAAATATTGATGGCTTAATATTCGTGCTACATAGTTCGCACTTGTTCGCAGTACTAATTAGTAGGACCGTGTCATTCCGTGATAAATCAAATGTGTTGTTTTTCAATTTCAGGGCTTTAACATTTATTTTACTGTTTATCTAACTAAGCGTAAGGGCCTACAGTGTAAGACAGCACAATGAATGTAAAAAACTAAAAAGGCGATGAAAACATGTGATGAAAACGACAGATTTATCGGTCTAATATTAATAATATTAAATTAAAAATGAAGTCTCACATGTCTCGACTCAAGACAAATGAACAGAATCGCAACATTACTTCAGTTCTGATTCGAGTAATCAATGTGCATACAAAGGGAAATGACAGCCTTGGCATTGCAACTTGCAAAACATAATTATTACCATTATTAATGCAATGATTGACAATTGCTGTGAAATCTGAAATGAAAATTGAATAAGATTAAAAAACATAACACAATTATCGCCGGGTGGGCACACGCTATAAAAATATAAATTTTCATTGTTGAGTTTCTTACCTCGCTAAAAGACAAGACTCACAGCTGACTCCCCTTTTACTGTTTGTCAAAACGTAGGCATATGGATTTTCATTCAACAACTCTTCACCAAGTCCAAAATCATTGTTGGCAACTAACGTTCGGCCATTATTTGTTGAGTTTCGACATAGCAGCTTGAAATTCGCCATATTACCGTAGCAGACAACATTGATTTGACAACAGAGGGCGGTAATCAAATTATTGTTTCACCCGCGATATCCAACTTTGCACTCACTACTAAATACATTTTATTTGCCTGTAAAAAGTATTTCTAAAACTTCTTTGTAGATCAGATATCCAGAATGGCTTCACCTGAGCAAGTTTGTGAAAACAGTTGCCTTGATTCGCGGGGAAAGGGCGTGAAAAGACGCCGTCTCGGTTGTTCATTTGGTAGTCGAAACACCAGCTGGACTCCACCGTACGCTACTCCACCGTGTGCCCGAAACTCTGGCGGACCTACCTCTCAAGCTCCCGCTGACGTGCAGAAAACTTCGGGGTCAGCAAGCGCGAGTTCAGCTTCTTCAACACACATGAAATCGGACTTGATAACACCATCTGGTAGTTTCAACAGTACAACAAGTAACAATAGAAATAATGGACCAGATAGTATGGGTAGCTGCACACCGAGGTATTTGCCCGTTTGCTGTTGCTAGCTTGTTTGTCATTTTGTGTTTTTTGTTTCTTCTTGAAAGTCAAACTGTAAACAGTAAAACTAAGTTCAATGTCAAATTATATTTATCCATCGATTTTATTTTAAAGAAATACTCATTAGTCATGTCTCAGAACTTTTATTTCTCTCATATATTTTGTATATTGTCACTGTGTCTGCATTCTCTTCTGAGATGCGTCCCATAATCCATGGCATGATGACGCTGCCACTGCACTGGGCACATGTCAAAAGAGAATGCGGCCTTGCGGCTTTCTCTTCGCAGACGTGCCCATGACTTGGTTTGCATATATATACTGAAAGAACACATGCTCTATGCAATATAAATAGTGCATCGGTAGTTCGACACCGGGCCGAGATACACATTCTGTAACTTACACATTCTGTAACTCGCGCATGCGCATAGCCAGAATTTCCGACTTGTATAATATCGCACATGCACAATTCAACGCGTGTACAATAAAAAATGAAATGCGACGTAGGTGAGGATCGAACCCACGTACCTTGGGTTCATAGGCACTGGCCTTATCCATTACGCCACAGCGGCTTGCTTGATCGGCAGTGGATTTTTGGGATATATATATAACCCTAACCCTAACCCTAACCCTAACCCCTGACCCCTGACCCTAGGATGGTGGCTATAGGTCAGATTAGTGGCTATGGGTCAGATTCAGTGGCTATAGGTCAGATTCAGTGGCTATAGGTCAGATACAGTGGCTATAGGTCAGATTCAGTGGTTAACAACGAACGTTGAGGGCGGTAAACACGCAAGTGTATACGCCCTCAACGTTCGTTGGTGTTTAGTGTATCTCGGCCCGGTGTAAAATTCGTGCATCGGTTCTTTCAGTCATGCATGACAAGTCGTGGGCACGTCTGTGAAGAGAATGCCGAGAATGCTTTATCATCAGATCATCATGCATACATTGTCATGAAAATTGGAAGTAAGTGCCAATGGCAGCGGCTATAAGTGTAACATGTAAAAGTGGGGAACATCAAACACGACTTAGGGGTACTCATGTTGAAGGGGATTTAACCTTAAAAAATCAAATATTTTATATGTTTCTTCAGAAAATTGTTTCCACATTATCGGTGACGGGTGATATGTTAAATTGTTAATGATGCACTATGGGAAAATGGTTGAAGTGTCCATTTTTACATGAATAAGTTATAGCCATGAAACATGTTGTTTCCAAGAGATATTCAAGATCCAGGCCCCGTGGTCTCTTCTCTCTCATGTGAAGTAATTTCTTCTGGCCTTTAGGTACTTGAAGTTGATTTTGCTTGACATGATTCTCATCTTGTTCAAATTCAATTTGTCTCGACCAAAAACCTGTTCCTATACTATAGGAACAGGTTTTACACGGGGCAGGGCTGGAAAACCTGGAAAGTCATGGACTTTGATGTTTTTCTTTTCGGGAAATTCAGGAGAAATTGTAAAATCTCATGGGTCATTGCCAGTCATGGACTTTAATTTTGCATTTCTTGAGCACTGAAATTAAAATTAGAGCTGAGTCAAATCGAATGGCTATTCGATATCCGACCGTGAAGGTCGGATTTTTTTTTTTTTTTTTTTTTTTTTTTTTTTTTTTTTCTTTTCTTTCCCCCCCCCCCCGTTTAATTTTGTAATCCCCATTCGATAGATTCGATCAGAAAATGGCACATTGAACCCTGCTTATCTATTGCTAAAGTTAAAAGTTAAGGTATTTTACATAAATTACAAATAACAAAACAAATAATAAACCAAAGCCTTGGTAAGAGGATTAAAATACCATTGGTATAGTGAGTGCCAAATTTAGAAGAATCTATGAGATATCAAAGTATTTCATCTTGACAGCAGTTTGTACACAAACAGCACAGAAAACTAACGGACAGAATATTTATTTAAAAAAAAAAAAAAAAAAAAAAAAAAAAAAAAAAAAAAAAAATCGATTTTTTTTTTTTTTTTTTTTTTTTTTTTTTTTTTTTTTTTTTTTTTTTCTCGAATATTCGATATCCGACCGTTTTTACACGACTCATATTCGAAATGCAAAATATCCGGTTTGACTCAGCTCTAATTAAAATCAAGATTTTTAGATCTTATTTTGGTATACAAAGTACTGATACTGATAGAGGTCAACGAACCTTGTCTATTAGATGTACCATAGTGGAAAGTGATGGACCTTGTTTAGGATGTCAATTGATTGTTCATTTCAGGTCAAGTCAGTTGAGATCAAGAGGAGCATTGTCTGCAAGGAGAAGATTCCGAGGAGATTTCAAGTCGCCTGTAAGTAAAGTAATGATAATAATATGAAAATGTTGATTTAAATCTAGGCTCGATCAGCATCATCAACATGACAACATCATCAACATCATCGTTAAGTGCTTTCCATATTACATGTATGTACGTATCTTATTACCTCTATGAATTGAAACACACATAGTCAACCTGCACCTAAAGTGCTCTTTCTCAACTCTCTGGGGAGTATTATAGGAAAGCTACCTAGATTAAAGGTGCTCACTTGGACATTTGCACACTCCATTTGTAATAGTGGACTAAAACCACATTGTCAGCACTGTTAAGTATTCATTGTATAATCGCCAAGTTAACTCTTCAATGTTGACCTTTGACCTCACATCACCAGTCTTCCATGACCTCACATCACCAGTTTTTCATTCATCTCAGTTCTACTTCCCCAGTGACCTGCTATAGGAATTATCTTTATATTTAGGGTCAAGGCTCACTTGTTATGACAAACAAATTTTATATTTTGTTTTTAATCAGGTCTCGGATGGGGGGGGGGGGGGGGAGGGGGGGTCAAATAATTGAGTAGGAGGATCTTTAAATTCAATATATTTGACTGTTGAATATAGGCATTCAATATGATTATTATAGAAATGCTTTTCTCCCCCTTTTATAGGCAAGGAGTATATTTTGACACCTAATAGATAATAAGGACAAAATGTTTATTATTGCCAATCTAGTTGATATTGTATAGACCACAGACTTGTACTCCCCAATACCTCTATAAATGCAAATGCATATAAGCCTATGCATGTGAAATGGTGGCAAAGGCTGAAATACGGATCTTGTCATTTCAGTTATAAATCAGTTGAAGACAATTTGATAAAGTATAACTTGTAAGCAGTCCGAGTACTTTAGAGCAAATCCTGGATGGGCTAACTGCCCTGCAAGATTTTGCAAATGTCTATTATTCTCTCTCCCATCTCCAATCATTTTTTTTTTAAAATACAGATGAGATGCGAACCAGCAGCGACAAGAAAGAAGCAGAGACCCAACACTAGTCCTGGGTTAACTGCCTTGCAAGCTTTTAATATATTCTTCGTCTTATCTTCTAAAGAACTTTCTTCCATCTCCAATCATTTTTTTGAAATACAGATGCGAGCGAGCAGTGCAAAGAGAGAAGAGGAGACCCCAGACAGCATAGAGAAGGAGAATGTGAGTCTGAGATTAAGATTGGCAGAACTGGATAAAGAGATTGAATGCTTGAAAGAAGAGTAAGTGCAGCTTTCTATACTTTAACATAGTAGGCTACAGTTAAACACCTCTCTACTGTAGATGGCACTGAGCCAATCTACTTCGAGTGACCACTTAAATCATTGAAGAGTGAAATAGGTTAATGAACCTGTCTGTATAGGTCACCTGTCAATAGTGGCCACGTTTCTCTTTTCTCTCATAGGTGGTCATTATACACAGGTTTGACTGTACATTTACCATCTGTGTCATCTAGGCTATAAGGCATGTAAATGGCAATTGAATATGTTTCATAACAATTATCTGTTTTATAATCCAAGTATAAAATTGCAGGGTAAACCATCTCTGCATTACCTCCCTTTTGTAGATTGTCAAAAACGTGTAGACCAACTTTATAATATTCACATTCTATGCAGTCATTGCAATGAGAGAGAAAAGGAAGCTCTCTTATGTATTCAGGCGATTGGGATACTTGGGCCTGGTTCATTATAGTGAATATATGAAAAATTCACATTTATTCTTCATTAATTGTTATACAGATATGCAAAAATGTCTGCTTACTTGATTGCTTTATATTAATTGGCTTAATTTTCAATTTTCATGAATTTTCATGACCTTTATTCACATTTAAAAAAATGTATGTATACATTTAGGAGGTGAAAGCCTATATGTGAAGGATCTTCTCAATGCCCATGAGCCGCTTGGAAGGAATGCTCCCCAGGGAGTGGAGATAGTGCACACAATGTGTGCTGGTTTGCATTGTATCCTATGACCGGGGGTAATGTTGTAAAGCGCTTAGAGATGATTATCAATCATATTAGGCGCTATATAAATCAAGTATATTATGATTATTATTATTTATTTATTTATTTTTGCAGAGGGTGCAGTGAGGAAGAGCTACAGGTTCACATCAAGAAGATGCATGAATACAACGAGCTCAAAGACATGACACAGATGCTTCTGGGGAGAATAGGTATTGGAAAATTGTATTATCTTTGTTTACTTGCATGAGATATTAATATTTTTTTTAGCAGCCTGTGTCAGATTTAATTGTGCCTACATGTAATTGGGTTCTGATGTTAATGAATGAGAAGAAGAGCTGCATGTGCACATCAAAGAAGATGCATGAATACAACAAGCTCAAGGGTATGATGCAGATCCGAAAATTAACAACCCGCTAAAATATTGACACCAAATGCAAAGTAATTCACATACGTGTATTGCATGCATTACTGCACTAGCATCTCTCTCAAGACAGCCATGTTGGTAACAGTCGAACGCGAAATTGTAAAGTCCCAATTCGCGAAAATCTATGTACGCGAAATATATGGCGTGTACAGTATCTTATTTGGGGGCCAAGTGTAAGGTAGTGTTATAATACTGTGAAAACATTTTAAAGTATGGGGATTTTGTACTTCCTTATTTTACCTCTCTGTTTTCTCTTCCATCTAAAGCCATGCTGGAAGGGATTACAACCAGACAGCTACATGAAGAGATGGGACTAGGGGAAGATGAGTGAGCGTTGCTTATCAAGATCAGGTAGGTACAGATATCATATGTGACTGGCTATAGCAAAACCCTGCACTTGTCAGTAATTCATGTTTTGAAGAAAATTGGCATTTCAAGTTCACATAAATTTGTAAGACTTATGATTGTAAAATTGAAACAATCATATCTTTGCCAATTATTGAACAAGTTGTTAGAACAAGGCATGAAATGAAAGCTTGTGATGGGCCTTTCTAACAGTATGAAAATGTAATTTTTTTTATTTTGCCGGGTTTTGCTATAGCCGGTCACATATAATTATTGGATATTCCAAGCCTACACACTAACATTTTTTTCTCTACTGGCCCGTTTGGGCAAGTCAAATCATAACTTCTCAAAATGTACTTCTCCAAACAGGAAATTTAGTTGCCTGATGACTTATAGATGAGATTTACTCATAAATTATAATCTAGTAGTTGACCAAGAAGTTGGTTTCCCGATAAGGCAACCAAACTAGGCCATTTAAACAATTTTATTTGCCCCCGGCAATTGGGCAAGTGGATATTCCTTCAGGACTGGTTTCTGAAATACTCTGGCTTGAGTCTAGATGAAAAATGCATACAGTCAAATCTGTCTTGGCAGCCACCTGTCTATATCAGCCAACCTGCCTGTAGTGGCCACAACAACAGCCACTTTTCTCGTTTCCCTTCGGTAGTCACTATAATTCACAGTTTTGACTGTAGTTACGCCAAAATCAATAATCTTGAATGGGTAAAACATAGTCTTATATTATGTGACTTAGTAAAATGTGCAGTTCAGTGATTGGCTCAACACAGTCATGTGATTGCAATAATATTTTGTTATATTACACCGCAGAGCCCACTATTCACCACATTGCGCGCGCTGCAAGAGAGATTGTATTATGACGTCACAATGCGAGAGAGATTTTAAATACTATTTCGTGAAGACAATAAGTCCCTCGACTATGTCTCGGGACTTATAATCTTCCCTCAATAGCATTTCAAATCCCTTAGAGAGGAACATTCTCCACCACTATTAACATCTGTATAATGTTACTATACACATCCATCGCAAGAAGTTGCACAATATGCACTTATCCAAACAGATTTGAAGTTCATAATATGGACACTTCATACACACAGACATGTGGTTAAAAGAAAGCACTTTTATTTATTCAAATTCAAGCAAAGAAAAACACTCCAAATATATGCCTTACCAGAAAGCTTACATGATTATAATGAATGTTTATATTTCATGACAAAATCAATCATTAAAGAATTTAAAAAACACATAATGAAGTGCAACAAAACAACAAAACAACAACAAAATATTAACTTCCTTATAATACTGTTGAGACATGATAACATGAAAAAAGAGTACAATTACTTGCGTTTACAGAAGCTAAAACCGAGCAACCAGATCAACTGATGCTTAAGAAAGACAAACCCAACACTTTTCTTTAAAAAATAAAATAAAGAAAAATTGCCATTAATGGGAAAGGAAACTTTATTATAAAAGCTATTCTCAATTAAATTTGAGAATTTAATGATGTCAGTGAAAGCAATAGAAAACTAACATACTGAAATGCTTGACCTTGATCTAAAAATCAAATAAAAATTGCACTTTCTTTCCAAATAAATTGACAATAGTCAATAGACAATTCTGATATCATTTACACATCAAACATAGCATGCTTTGGAATCGCGTTGTCAATTTCCATTTTGTTCTTATTTTTATTCTGAAAATCACCTTTGTTTCCTCAAGTTTCCTTCCCCTGTAATGCATTCAAAGATGAAATATTCAGTGAAACTAAACATTTAAGCAGGAAATCATATTGCTTTTTTCTTGAATAGATAACTTTGAGAATTGAGATACTGTTTGTCTTTATGATCTTAATACTTGATTATAGATGATCAAACAGGCTGGAATAGAAGAAAAAAATTGTTTTTGTTTTAATCATTGTATAGCTTTATACAATTAATATGCAATGAGTAGGCTTATCAGATTTTGCATATGCTTCGCTTTAGTATATTATATGATAATTTATACAGTTAATTCAAGGTCGCATACCAGTAAATATATAAGTCGTTTGAAATGAATTTTGATTGGTTTGTATATGTTACAAAACATTTTTATAATACAGATTTATTCAACATAGAACCTTACAGATGTTGCACACGTTGAAGGTACCTCATATAAACAAAAACAAGCAATAATTTACTCTTAATAAGTTAAGTTCTTAACTAATTAGACATAATTGATTTTTTTTAATTAAAATTAATTTTTCTATAGTTTTTTCTTTTGCATTTTAATTGCATTTTAGTTAAATATTTAATTTACGAAGGCAAAGAACAGCGAGATGTTTAGGCTAAACACTTATAAAAGATAACTACTTGTTGAGGGATGAAAAATCCCTATTCCCATTCCGGGTGTATCGTGAAGTGTCGCTGCGCAGGGCGGTGCGGGCGTGTGTAGTGAGTCATGGTATCTGAGACCGGACCGGTGTGTGCGTACGTCGGCAGGTGGTGCCACGTTTGCATCTCCTGTTTGTTGCGCCGAGTGAACGGTGAGAGCAGGCGCAGTCTGCGACGATTTGATTCGCCAGGACGGAGGTTCTGGGAGTCTTTCTCTGCAACTGGTCGGCCACTGTGAGAGTTTTTGAAAGGGAAAACAAATATATGTTAACTTGTGAATTAAATTTTTTTTAAAGAAGAATGAGAAGATGATGCCAGTTTGCATTGGCAAGTTAACAGTGAGAGCAGACGCAGTCGACAAAAGGTAAATTTGACAGGGCGAAAATTCAAGGAGTGAATTACAGTGTTTGTAAGAAGGATGAGAAGATGATGCCAGTTTGCAGTGAGTGAACGGAGAGAGCAGGCGCAGTCGGGGACGGTTTGATTCGACAGGGTGGAGGCTCCGGGAGTCTTTCTCTGAATGTTTACAAACTTTTTTTGTGACTTTTTACAAATGTTATTGTTTATTTTTGAGGTTGCCTGCATGAAAATAACACTCCGAAACTTGATTTGCATTAACCTCTATGTACATATTTTTGGGCCCTTTTTTTAAAATTTCAGGGGCGAATTCGCCCTGAGCTCCCATGTAATTTTTTGACTGGTTGGTACTCACGTTTGGAGGGCATTCAAGACATCCTTCATTCTTGTCCCGTCGCAGACCTTACAGACACCAGCTGAGCTAGCTCCCTCCAGTTTCGCCTGGTCTCCTCCAAGAAGTTTCTTGCCAGCGAGGGAACTGAAGAATTCCACTGCCAACGCACGATCTAATTGTTGAAAAAAATAAACATAATCCATTGTTTACCCAGGGCCACCAACTTTTCATTTATTCCCATTTATTTTATTTTCCCAAATACATATTGATTGGTGTAAGGGCAAGTAAAATTAAGAATAAATAGGAACTGACACGAGTTAGTTCAAGTTGTTAAAAAAAGGATATGATAAAAATACAATTAATTATTGTCGAGCCCACCGTAGGTGGAGGGGAGACTAAGGGATCCAAATTGCATCCTTCCGTCCGTCCGTCTGTGACACTTTTGAATAACTTTCCAACCCTGCATCTGTTTGTAACCAAACTTGGTTGGTAGATGCCCTACATTGACCTCCATCATATGCTGGGGTCAAAGGTCAAATGAGGGTCAATGTGAAGTTTTGGGGGTAAGAGTCTATTAGGGTCGATAACTTTCCAACCCTGCATCTGTTTGTAACCAAACTTGATTGGTAGATGCCCTATACCGGCCTCCATAATATGCTGGGGTCAAAGGACACATAAGTACGTCAAAGGTCAAATGAGGGTCAATGTGAAGTTTTTGGGGTAAGAGTCTATTAGGGTCAATAACTTTCCAACCCTGCATCTGTTTGTAACCAAACTTGATTGGTAGATGCCCTATACCGGCTTCCATTATATTCTGGGTCAAAGGTCACATAAGTAGGTCAAAGGTCAAATGAGGGTCAATGTGAAGTTTTTGGGGTAAGAGTCTATTAGGGTCGATAACTTTCCAACCCTGCATCTGTTTGTAACCAAACTTGATTGGTAGATGCCCTATATTGGCCTCCATATGCTGGGGTCAAAGGTCACATAATAGGTCAAAGGTCAAATGAGGTCAAATGTGAAGTTTTGGGGTTTTTTGGGAGTCTATTAGGGTCGATAACTTTCCAACCCTGCATCTGTTTGTAACCAAACTCAATACGTGCCTTCGCAGTTGTTGCGATTGCAAGATCACGTGACAAAATTCTAGTACACCCGGATCGCCAAACGACGTAGCAGCCGACGCGTTGTGTATAATGGCATGACACCCGAAACTAAATGAAGATATTTATTCATGAATATTAATTTCATGACACTTTCAGTGCTAATTATGCAAAGAGAACAACATCTGTCTAACATTTCCAACAAATTTGATCATTTCTGTCACATTGTAATGCAACAAACTGAATTTTAATGAACATATTTCGAAACTCGAATGCCACTTATAATCACACGGCTGTCGGCACACTGCATGCAATCAAGCTGCATGCAGTTCATGCACTGTCTGCATTGTGCGGTACATGTACCCGGGCCGTGTTATGTTTCGCTCGGGAAACTGCAACAAGCCAACAAAACACAGTCTCAAATGAAGGGTAAGACTTGTCTTTGTATGGAAAAGCATTGAAATGTATTTTAGATATTCCATACTAGGTGGAAATCATATGAAGTTTGTCAGAAATGAATACTTAGTAGTTAAATGTGGGTTTGATCGGGTTCTTGATTTCGTTCTGCAGTTATACGAAACACGAAACCAGCATACGTTTGCGTGCAATGTACGGCGCAGCAGGCATGCATGCAAGAAGAAAGGAGAGTCATTTTTGTCAATCAAACTCGAGAACTTTGTATCCTTGAATTTTAAACAAACGATCGTATTTCTTGAATAATCTGAAAATGTATATTGTTCTCGATATATGTTAGGCAATGACAGTGTTATAGAGTTGATATTCATGAATAAATATCTTCATTTAGTTTCGGGTGTCATGCCAGGAAGTAAATGGTCCATTGACATTATACACAAAGCGTCGGCTGCTACGTCGTTTGGCGATCCGGGTGTACTAGAATTTTGTCACGTGATCTTGCAATCGCAACAACTGCGAAGGCACGTATTGGCCTCCATGGTATTCTGGGGTCAAAGGTCAAATGAGGTCAAATTTGAAAGTTTACCTGCAAGACTCTATAATGGTTGATAACTTTCCAACCCTGCATCTGTTTGTAACCAAACTTGATTGGCATTAATGTGCGCAATTGGGCGAGACACATTACGGCTATCGCCTTGTTAATCAAGGGCCACCAACATTTCATATTGATGGTAAATTGTACTTGTCCATACTTATTAGTTGGTGTAGCAACTCAGCTACTTGTACACTGCATAATGAAGGTTGAGTGTATAAGGCAAGATACCAACCCCCAACCCATCCCCTCAGTCCATTGGAAATTTGAACATTTTAAAATAAAACTAGAAAGAAAAATAAAGAGCTCATAATATGACTGATATGGGAACAATACCTAGCAAGTCATATACAAGGTCTGCCTCAGTGGAGGCTCTTTTATGTACAGTTAACATCTAACATCCCTCCCCTACCATAAAACCCAAACACACACAGAGCTGGCACAACCCAATCTGACTGCTAGAGTTGGGCTGAATTAGTCAGAGCTGATTTAACATGTGGAATTGGCCCCAAGTCTCTTCTGACTAGCAAAATTGGAGTTGTAAAGCAACGCACACTTACCCAATCTGATTGAAAACCAGTCGGGTCGAGTCGCCTATGTGTGCATTGGTTTAAGGTGCTCATAATATGAATAACATGGGAACAATACTTTAAGATCTGCCTCAATGGAGGCACTTTTTGTACAGTTATCATCCATCACTCCCTCACTCCCCCCCCCCCCCCCCCACACCTTCCACCTTCCAATCTTTGATCTTCATAAACTTGCATATAAATTGAAACAATTTAACTCAAGGTGATTTAAATTGCACCAACCCATTCCTTCCATTTTACAGGAAGTAAAATTCAGTTTATTTCATCATCATCATCGTCTTTGACGTAAAATCTTGTAACTACTGTATGCCGAGTTACACCTTTTTTTTAACTGACCTTTTGGGGTAGCTGTCTCCATCCATTTGGTGACTAATTTTGCGGTGTCATTGTTTGGGCCCTTGTTGAATGCATTGTTGATGTAGTCCTTGTCGCCCTGGGTGATTTCGCTCCTGATCCTCCCTGACATTGTCAGGGCGTGGTTAGGGAGTGGCATCACACCAGCATCACGTTGGCGCTATTTAAAAATGGAAGTGACAAATATGCTATTAAGAAATTTAATGATCACTAAATCTGTACAATTTGAAGTATTATAGCATGTAAAACAAATTTGCTACATGTTATTGAAATCTCATATAAATATTGCACAAGTGTTATATAAATTATGTGCAATATTTCAAAATTAATGAATATTTGTAAATAAATCATAATCAAAATTTGATTCCTAAAATATTAATTTATTTTTGTTTCTGTTAAAAACATATTTATTTCTTCTTTATTCTTACTGGTACTCTTTTTTTTTCTTTCTTTCTCTGCATTAATGTACTTACACCACTTTTCTGTTTGACATTCAGCATGGCTGATAGCAGAGGCATGGCTGGAAGGTTAGTTGCTGTTTAGGGGGAAACAAAATGAAATGTATTTTTAAAAATTACAAGTGATTAATCTGTGGTTCATGGGTCAACATTTAAAGGGGTAGAGTACACCTGCTAATGGAGTTTTGACCAAACATTTCTTGTTTCTGAAAGAAATTTGTGACACTTCATTGGGTACACTTGACAGGGTTCGACACTGGCACGTGCCTGGTGATCACTTTCATTGGCCACACTATAGGTAGGTCGGTTGCTATAGACAGGTGGACACTAACTATGGTTAGACTGTATGATTATTTAAGAAGTACAATTATAAATATAAATAAAAAGTACAATTACTTTATGTTGTTTTCTGACAACAATGAGTCTCTCCCTGCTGTAGGGTCTCTCAAGATATAATCCCCCTCTCTCCATTATATGATGCACAACTATTGCAATTCTTTCTATGTTTCTATGTTATCAACAAAGTATAATATTTATCACTGTTACAATCATTGCGATTTGTTAATTTTTGTTAATAATTCAGTATGAATACCTTCATGTTGCTTTTTGAATTTATTGTTTCTCTCCCTTGCATAGACCTCCCTAATGACGTGCTCCTCGATCTCTCGCTCCCTCAGTTGAAGAATCGTTCCCGGTTTCGGTGTGAAGTGTGTCGTCGTGGTTGGGTCATGTGTCCTGCGCACCAGGTACGCAGGGGGTAGCTTCTGCGCGAGCTCTGCAATCTTCACATGGTCGTTCACTATTTTAACCAAATGTGAGATATTGCATAATGAGAAATAACTCTTAGAAACTGACAAAGGGTATTCAGGGGGGTATACTGATGTTTTTCTTAAATCTCTTCCTTATTTCCTAAGTCAACAAAGTTAGGAAGTGTGTAGTGTGAAGAGCAAAATTGGTATTCTAAGATGTTTGCTAAGAAAATTTGGCTGTTAGCCAATGTCTTAAACTGGTTTATTTACAACGATCAAACTATGACTTATGAACAATTATGACTTAGGGCTAGTACCACTGCACTGTTTCTCCTTCTGTTTCCTATCTGACCAAAATGTGGTGAAACAGCAATGTATGAAGTTCCATGACGTTTTGTTTCACGCGAAACAGAACCAAATTAAAAGTATTCTACAGACTACACTAGTCTTACACTAGTCCATTCTGAACTTGTTCTACATCATTTCGTTTCCTGCTAGTGCCTTCCGGATGGCAAACATACACTGTATATAGGAAATGGAAGAAGATGTGGTGCAGTGGGACAAGGCCCATTAGGAAGACTATTAGAATGCCACCCTTAGGATTTGAATCCAACAATTATTTGGCAGTTCTAAACTTATTTTTGCAGAGTTTATGGATGAGTATTCATCCTAAAACAACAACGTTCATATCTTGCGTAAAAATTGTTTTTGTTTTTTGATGATTATTCTTAATGCAAACTCCCAAGATGTTTATGCGAACTTCAGGTGGCACCAACCATCATCGATTTACTCACATTCATTGTATCCTCCCTGGCTCTTGGATTTGCTTGGGTCCTGTTGGTACATACGGGTGGGAACCTTCCAGTTCATGAACATCTGATAAATGGAGAAAGAAAAAAGAACACAAACATTTGAATAACAATATTGTCTAGTTGAAACCAGGATATTGCTTTTCATTTACTCTGTGTAGCCTAGGTATTTGAATTCTATCACAATTATGAAATTCATGCTTTCCTGAAGGCCAGTAGGGTCATGTTGGTTGATGCAGATTGCAACTGTAGTATAACACAAATGAAAGTAATGATAAAGGGTGAAATACATACACTGTTTTTGTCTTCAGGACCAGAAAGATGGTTACACTATGGTCCAACTTTATTGAACACCCTTATTACATGCAATCGATTTTACAACTCAATAGAAGTAGACTAGGTTCTTTACCGTGCATGAGATGTGACCGTCTCATACACTGGACCTTCATTTATCATCCTATCTGTGGGACAGCGTGTTTTCCGTACATCATATCACTGTTGTATGTATCCATTGCTATATTGATGCTCATTGTACGATACATGCATGGGCGTCGATCATTACGTAATACCTATTCATCGGGGGGGGGGGGGATGAATTAATAGATCACCCCCCCCCCCCCCCCCCTGATGAATAGGTATCAATTACAGATTGACACCCATGGGTACAATGTACATGTACTGGTATTATTACACTGGTTATCAGGGGCTTATTTCATGAAAGACGACCATTGTCTTATCTCATCTGGCGCGGAGCTAGGGTGCAACTATCTCCGCGCTCAGACCCTGAACAAAGCTTTTGAATTTCCAATGGCTATCGACACTCTGTGCGAAACGCACTGTAGCTCCGCACCATATAAGATAAGACGGCTTATGCCGAAAGGGTGGGTAGCGTCGCGTTGACTGGAACGCGACCATTCGTCCAAAGCCCCCCCCCCCCCGGTTTTGCCGAAAGGGTGCGTTGGAAGCACTGATTTCCCATTGACAAAAAAAAAATCATTCGGATAGGCATATCTCAGCCAATTCTTAACATATTTAATTGATTTTTGGTATTTGTATTTTGTATGCTCTTTCG
The DNA here is from genome assembly GCA_037951105.1 of Echinarachnius parma. NCBI lineage: Eukaryota > Metazoa > Echinodermata > Echinoidea > Clypeasteroida > Echinarachniidae > Echinarachnius > Echinarachnius parma. The sequence continues at coordinate 56,025 of JBAMJV010001203.1, read as the reverse complement.
GTAAATGAAGTTCAAATTTGAAAATTCAAAAGATAGATTTGTATGACGTCATATCTTGTGTACTCAATTTGCTCAAGAGTAACCATCTAAGCCTTGGAATAGTTCACCTTCGGATTTAATTAATTTGTGTGTAATCGAAACTTGAAATGACACAAACCTGAATGATCGTGATCAGACCAGTGGCGTCCCCATGATTTTTTCAAAGGGGGGGGGGGGGGTATTGTTCGTAACCGAGACCAACAATGTTCAATATTTTGGAGGCTGAAACCAGGGTTCTTCGCAATTTTACGAGGCCGAGACCATGGGTAATGATGGTCGAGGCCGCTTAAATGTGGTCTCGAGACCAGCTACAAGTTGTAAAGAGGGGTTCAAACCCACAAAACAGTCATTGTTTGGTCAAAGGGGGGGGGGGGGGGGGGGGGTGGGGGGGGTTGTGACCCCCCAAACCCCCTCCCCTGGGTACGCCTATGGATCAGACTCAAATTAATTAACTCCGAAGGTAAACTATTCCAAGTCTTAGATGTAGACTCTTTAGTAAAATTTTTATCAAATAGGCCCTTCATAAGTTTTATATACTTTCAGGGACACAATCAAACACACATGACTCGCAACTGAGCTTTATTATAATACAATGTTAACAATTAGGCGGTTGTACTAACCCATTTCCTGGAATGCGCGGAACGCAGTAAACTAGAGCGTGGGAATCGGACATCATATATTTTTTACAAACACAATAATAAGGACTACAGTACAACATCCGAAGCATGCACGCCTTAAGCATCGGTTCATAAATCAACCATGTTATGTGCTATATATATCTTCTTGAAAAGTCGGTCTCTCATAGGATAACACGTTATATGAACTGACGCACGCGCCTTAACGCTCCCAACACACCCTTTCGGCAAAACCGGGGGGGGGGGGGGGGCTTTGGACGAATGGTCGCGTTCCATTCAACGCAACACGACGCTACCCACCCTTTCGGCATAAGCCAGATAAGACAACAGTCTTATTAGCCAAGACCGTGTCATGAAACGAGACCCAGATACACAACCACAATCAATTTGCATGTGACGTGTGCACTCGTCTATTGATGACGGAGAAACACAATGCAATAATTATTGTCTATACTCTGTTGGAGCATTCAAAATGAATGTTGAAATATGTTTATTGATAAAGTGCCAAAGAAATTATATTCTATATCAAATGTGATTTATAATTATGTTGTTCATTCTAATACATACAAGTGAGTTTATTTGCTTAATTTTCAAAGGATTATATGCAACATATTAATGTTCCATTTTCCTACTGCAGTGTAGCTGTGAGCCAAGAAATACAACATGACATTTAATATTCAATTAATATTTGCAAGTCAAGTGATTCTGAGATTTCGACCCTAGCAGGATCCGTATCAAAGGTCAATTGCCTATTGAGAAAGATCCTTCTAGGGTCATAAGGTCAGGCCCCACTCTTCTGCCAATTTACTACACTGGATTTTTTAATGGAGAATAAGTATTTGTTGTTCTATTTCAATAAATATTTCAAAGCTCACAAAGAAAAAGAATTTATCTCTCTTGTTTTAGACCTTGTGGTACAGCAATGACAATTTAATGAGCGCATTTGTTTGTTTGTGTTATTGTATACATATATGTGTGAGCTATGTCACTCAACATTGCTAATCTTAATCCAAACCCAACCCTAATTAGGGATAGGTACCATTGATTGTAAGATACAATTAAAGGGTACCACCACCCCAAAATAATATTCTTATTAAAGAAAGGTAACATCTTTAGTATTCCATTCCATCAACAAGTTCACAAAAATACGATTCCAGAAAAGAAAAAAAAAAATTGGAAACGCATCACCATTCTAAAGCATGCGTTCATGCGGTCTGAATTGCGAAGACTGCGATGCGTGCGGTGGATTGCATTGTGTGCAGAGCGAAAGAATCGCCTGGGAATCTATTGTTTACAAACGTACGCGTGAATAGCATTTGCGCACTCGCAAATGGTTGGCCCGTATGGAACCAGGAAATAGCAGTGGTTCCGTAAGTGGGGGAAATTAATTGCTTTGTTTATGAATTACACAACCCTTTGCAAAATGTTGGGTATCTATTTGATATCACAAAACGGTACCAAAACATATAATAATGTGTTGTTCTTTGCCTGGTGGTCCCCTTTAAGAAAATGTGCCTGTTTCAATTAACCAATCAGATTTGTGCATTTAGAACACATGATCTGACTTACAATCAATTGTATCTCTTTCTGCAATAAGGAGCATTTCCAGAATATTGTTTTCAGAGATGGATTACCAAACTGCACTGGGGCTGTCTGTTTTTGGTTGTGTGTGTGTGTGTGTTTGTGCATGTGCATAATTAGTGGATTAAGTGATGAGTAGTGACATTTATAATATAATGTTTTTAAAGGTATTTATCAACACCCCCCCCCCCCCCCCCCCCCCCCCCCAACCATAAAAAGAATTAGACAAATGTTTGACCAATCTTTTTACAAATCATACTTTTACAGTTAGAAATCCATTGAAAAGGGTGGGTGCTACCTTGTAAATTAAATCCCCATGGACAAAACATTAACAAATCTACTGCATAAACAATGAAATAGTTTATATAAAATGTATGTTATCATTCAGGAATATTGCACGCGCGCGTTTCACCTGTAGCAACTATACCTGATGTTATGTCCCGCCCACATGTAAACATAACCGGCATTAGACGGAACCCATTAGACGGGATGCAGACCAAACAATCAAACAGTAGGCTTAACTTTATGTAAACAAAGTTCTTAAATAAAATATGTCCAGACAAAATTGTACAAACCGTAGATGTGGCTGCCATAATGAATGTTATCTACAATGTACATGTCCAAGCACCGAAACTGTTCAATCCAACCTCCTTTTTTGTGGAAACGAAACTTAGTTCCAACAAGTTTTGCGATCCATTAGCGTTGCAACAGGTGTTTCTATTCGTTCAGCACTGTGTATTCGGTCGCGCGCACATGAGTTCGTGCGTGCATGTGTGCGTGTATACAGCGTGCGACAGTGCGTGTCCGCTAGACTGGGTTGCTAAGCTACGCCAAGCCGCCGGGTGAAATGTGAGCTTTGTGTCGTCTGCTCAAAGAGCGTGGGCTGGGGGCCCTGACTTACAATAGCCAAAACCGCGCGGTACAATGGGACGTAATGAATATTCTGTCATCTGTTACAAAACATTATTGTTGATCCTTCAAAACGTATCGATACTTTTTTGTGTGTGTGAAAAGAAACCTTAGGGCAAAGAAGACGGGTCACGGATGGTAATAATCAATAATTTTACAAGAAAGAGTATAAAGAACAATCGGGGATAATCATAAATAAGGTCAACTGCGATGCCCCCCAGAGCGCCACTTCTACAAACTTGGCTTTTGTTTTATGTGCGAACGTTCCCTGCATAGTTTGTTGTTTGATGTATATTGGCACGTAATTATGAAAATGATCAAATTATTTATTTAGGTTTCCATCCGTATAATGAACAAGAATAATTATAAATAGTAGGATACTTGACTTGATAATAATGTTTTTAAAATACTATACGTGCATGTATAAATGAAGGAATTAATAAATCAATGAATTACTAATTCATTATTATGAAACAAATGGATAACTAGAATAAATAAATAATTCAATTTACGAATGAATGAATTAATACATTTTGTAAAAAAAAAATGTATAAATGAATGAATGAATGATCGAAACCGTCAAAATGCGTATTGTTCTAATGTCAAGCAATCGAATCAGGGGCGCCTTATGATGGACTGTTATGGTCCTCCCTTTTATTAAAAAAGAAAACGGGTTGACACATTCATCATGCTGGCTTGTAACAATAATTTCAACACCCAATATAATTATTTAATGTAAATCATCTATTTTTCGGTACCCCCGAATTATTGTTTGTTTAAATTTAATTAAATATAAAGTCAATACCCCTTCATCAATATAATATCGTTTTCCCACTTAAAATTTTGATTAGAAATACAATACAAATAATAAGTAATACAAAACTATACCGATATAAAAAAAAATAAAAACTACCGGTAAAACATATTATAATTGCAGATTGTATTCTTACGGTGGATGGGTGTGGGTTGCTCCTCTTGATAGCCCCCGGGTTCGAATCTATGCATGCCCCTTGGCACCCAGGATTAGTTTTGGTCTTGGGCCGAATGTTTTCGAGGTTAAAATCGGTCGCATAGAGGCTCCGTAATCGATCGAAGCCGGACGACTGGTTGTCGGGGAACATTTCGCCGCTTTGCTCATGTTGGGCTGCAAAAATAAATAACATGGCGGTATTTATATAGATGATGATGATGACGATGATGACGATGATGATGATGATAATGATGATGACGATGTTAATGATGATGATGTTAATCGTGATGATGGTGAAGGTGATGATGATGTTAATGATGATGCCGGTGTTAATGAAGGTGATGACGATGATGATGATAATGTTGATGATAGATTAGAGAAGAAGTGGCATGAAGACGGGAGGGGGTATATAGAGGAGGAAGAGAAGAAGAAGGAGAAAATGACGTGAAAGAAGACGGGGTAAATATAATCATAATACTAATACAAAATATAATTAAGACAAAAATAATATTTTTATATTGTTATTATTATGCATTTAGCTCATTGCAACTATGTTTTACAGCATTATGCTATAGAGTCATCAAATGATGCCGTATGTTCATTGTTAGTATACACTATACAATAGTCGGACAATCGTGTTTAGTTCGGTCTCTAACTTTTTAATTCAGAAATAAACAAAACCCCTTTACCTTTAATCTCTCTCGCTACGTTCTTAGGATCCATAGCTGGATCTTTGCTCTTCACCATATGCACACAAGTTGCCATGTTTGAGGAAAATAATTATGTTTCAATATTTCCGTTCAATTTCTGCTCATGTTTTCTATAAAATTATCCCGGTTCCAGTTTCACAACTTATTCCCCCCTGATGTAGTACGTAGATCAATACTGTTGTATTGTCCCGTTGTTCTTTATTTATGTTGACAAGTTTATATTCCAACGTATGTGTGCGTGTGTGTGTGTGTGTGTGTGTGTGTGATTGCCTGTTTGAGTAGTATACATTAGAAGTTGTACTATTGTTATCAGCGATAGTTGTACGTGACGTCACAATGGAATATTTGTCACGTGTTGTAAAAGTTGCGCGCATCATCTTTCTTTTTATTTTTCATTTGCCATATTTTCGCGCGCTTTTTTCTCGATGTTCAATTATGTTTAATTGTTGAAATTATAACAAATTATTTCAGATCCTCTGTCGAGAAAAAAATTATCTCGTTTATTTCTTCGTTCGTGATGATTTAATTACTTACTTTTGTTTTGTTTGTGTTATTTCATTTTCAGTTGCCGGTTCCTTGCTTGTTCCTCTCCAGGTAAATTACCAGATCAAAATTATACGAATCTTGATTTTTTTTTTTTTTTTAATGGGTGTCTTTACTCTTTGTCACGGTTCTGAACCCAGTACATATACGTGATAAATTATGATTATATAAGAATTTCCATTTTGCCTTACCTTGAGTTTTTTTTCAGACTCCTTTAAATATATAAGAGTTACAACCATTCGTACATGAAAGCCCCGGGGGATCACTCTCATACAAAAGTGATACCCACCCGTGTCCAACTGTCCATCAATTTCTGAATTGGACCCTTACATCAAAAACTTGTGCACCTGAAAAAAGTATACCCTTTTTGTGGATTTTTTCTAATGAGTGCTGAAAACCCCTGAAAACCAACCCCTTTTTTTGTTACGGAAAACGTCGACGACGCGCCGTATAGCTAATTCTTCAGTGCACCTGAAAATAATTGATACCCTTTTTGTTTTCTTTTTTTTCTAATGAGTGCTGAAAACCACCCTTTTTAAAAGGAAAACGTCGACGACGTCGTATAGCTGAAAATGATACCATTTCGACGCTTTTTTTGGACGCTGACCAGTGCGTAGCCAGTCATGTTGGGAGACTCTTGAATTAGGTGATCTGATGGAGCCTGAATAAATTAGCCCCGGGCTTAATATAATTGTCATGAAACTCTTCAACTATTGATTGCAAATACATTTGGGAATTGGGATTCACCCCATTTTCACTTGACTCATATTGGTCCATGCTTCTAATATCTCCCGAAAATATTATACCCGACATCAGACACATGGAGTACTCAGATAGACTGAAGGTATTGCATATATCAACACTAGCATACAGGAGACAAAGAGCAGATCTGATTCAAATATTCAGAATTTTGAAAGGCTTTGACAAATTGGATGCTTCCAAATTCTTTCAATTAGCTGATGGTTCAAAAACAAGAGGGCACAAACTCAAAATCATAAAGCAGCACTGTCATACTAGACTAAGACAAAATGCCTTTTCAATTAGAGGTGTTAATAATTGGAACGCACTACCTGATGAAGCCGTTAATGCTTCGACTATCAACCAATTCAAGTCGGCATTAGAAAAGCACTGGAAAGATCATCCCCTGAAGTATGGACCATATCTCAGATTGGATGGATCTTCAAAGAGGGACAAATAAGCTTAGCTTCCAGTCTCTACAAACAAGTAAACAAGTAAGTAAGCCTTTCGCCAACAATTTTAGTCGGAAAGCGCTCTCGGCGACGCAGCTGGCGCTCGTCAAAAATAAATTGTAAGCCACGACAGTTGCTACGGGAAACATCGGACAACATCGCGTACACGATCGATCACGTCGTTCGCTGATCGTGTTTTGTGTGTAATTTCAATGCAGCTTCACGTACGGAACGATAGCGCGCTGTAATTGTGTATTGTAAACATACGCGGTGCGTGCGGATCGATCGGATTTGTACACGGAAATTGCATTGACATTTATTGACATTTTATGTACGGAATTCGCATTGGCATGGATTGAGGTTTTGTGTTTATCAACATCCCAACTTCAACTCAAGGAATTATTTCTGTCGAAATAGCGAATTATTATCAAATTTGGAAGTGAAGGAGGAGTGGAAACATGCCTGGTGTGGGCAAGACAAACAGCAACACTCCGATTACGGAGCAGATATCGGAGTTACAACGGAAAATATCGCTGCTTGGTGAGCCAAATAATCTAATTTTCTTGACTGAGTTGTGGTTGTGAATGAATGTAAATGTGTTTTGTGTCTTGTCTTGTCTTGTCTTGTTAATACTGCACAATTCGCCTCCAGATGGTGGCTATAAAAGTGCAGGCCTTTATGCAATCAAGGCTATGCACTAGATTTCTGCCTTTTCAAGCAGATCCTTAAATGTAGAAGCATCCGCCGTTTTAAATTTAATGTTTGATGGTAGTAAGTTCCAGAGCTGAGTGGAATGGTTGTTGTTTCGACTTTTGTAGGTTATTTGATTCAATTATACCTTACCAGGTAATTGGAAGTCCATAATAAAGATCATAAATATTGTTTAAGTTTAAAAAGAAGTCGTTACGTGTTTCCCTCTTGACAAATTTTGTTAATTGACTTTTGAGTTTGACATTCGATCAGCATGTTCAGTTTTTGTTTGTCGCGTCTGCAGTGCAGGTTTGTGTGTCTGAATTGAATCTGATGCGATGATAACAACTTTTAATCTTATTTAATGTGATGTCAGTTGGCCTAGAGTTCTCTAGACTCTATTCCAATGTTTACTTTAGTTTTTGTCTCTATAGTCTATACAATTACAAGTGACTGCACTACTGTCGGTCTGAGTGTAGAGAGCCGATGGCGATGCTGATGACATGTCGATGACGTCTGATGATCATGACATTTAAAATTGTCATTGTAACATTAAAGTCAAACTCAAAGACAAAGACGTCTCAAGCTAAACACAAACAAAATGGGCAGGAATATATATTCAAAGACAGCAAAAAACAGTGTTCCTACATTGTAGCTTAAATTATGATTAATTTTCAATTCAAATTGGTAATGATGTCGTCCATCAAAATTCAAGCCTCAAAACCTTTCAAGGCAAGCATGCAAATTACTAATACTGCAGGTTGTTTACAAATAAAAATGGATTAAAAGTACAAACACTGGCATTAATTTTAAAAGATGTGCATTAACTTGTTTTTGGAGAAAAAATTAAACAATCTTAGATTTAAGCCATGGTACAGGTTCTTGAATCTTGAACGATCATGATCATAATTATTAATAATAATAGTATACTAGTATACTGTGTATGAGCGTGAGACAAAATATACAACTAATACTTTTCCCAAGAGGCAAGATTTTAATAGGGGTCTAGACTGGGCTTATAATATTGGTACCAACAAAATTTAGACACTGGATAGTTTTAAAAGTATTAGTTTAAATATAAAAATACTGTGAATGATTTCTTTCAGATGGTGACCGCAAGGCCTACTACGAGAGTTCGCAATGGACCATCAAGCAGAACCTGGAGGCCGTCCGCAAGCTGAGGTCGGAGAACAAGACGCTTCACAAGCGACTTGCCTCGAGCAAGGCGGGAGATGACCGAGTGCTGGACGTGGCATTTAAGAATCGGGAGGTGGAGCGCGCCTCTCTGCGCGGAAAGTCTGGAAAGGTTTGTATTCTGTGACAGTGTGATAGAGATCTAGCTAAAGAGTGAAAACTCAGAGTCAAATATCCTCCCTCCTCTTTTCCTAACAATCTAAAGACTAGGTTAGGCTACCCCCCAAAAAACAAAAAACAAACAAAAACAAATAAACAACAAACAATCAAAACAAAAAAACACCTCACCCCCATGTTGTTTATAATTTTACCATTCTGAATCTGATTGGAATTGTCTGCTCGATAAAACAGCCACCTTATTAGAAAACTAGCCCTTAATGTGTCTCACTGTGCCCTGTCAGGAATTTAAAGTGGAGTTTATTAAGTAACCTAGCTGATTAAGACACTGATACTAAACATTAACTATTTAGTGTACCTTACACTTAGTCAAATATAAACATTTGCTTGAATTGAAACCCAACAAATGTTTGCTATAACATGTATGCAACCTTGCTTTGTGGGTGTGCATATTTTGTCATTGTACCTAAACTTAAGACAGAAATATGCAATTGATTTGTTTCAAACTTTCATGCATGTGTATGAATCCGTCATGTAGTCCTATCCAAACTTGCAAAGTCAATATATCAGTCTATTATCAATTTTATTTTAAAACTTATGTTGGACCTACATGTATTGACGTTCTTAGTTTTCCTTATAAACTTCAGTTATTTCTATAATTCTAACTTGAATTTGCCTTTAAATTTGGTTGCAGGAAGCGATCCGTATCATTGACCAGAAGCTCTGCGAGGCCAAGAAGCGGCTGAACGCTGAACGTGCCCAGACTTTGAAGCGAGAGAAGAATCACAGTGAGCTGGAGGTCCAGCTGGATCAGATGGAGAAGGACGCAAGTGACGCCGATGCCACCACAGCAGGCACATCGGATGATGCCATGGTGAGGATTATTTTCTTGTGTTTCAGTCAGTATGTTGTTTGTGAAGACAATTGCAGTTGGCTCTTCGCTAGCAGGCTCTGTGAACTGCAGACCTGCTGTGAATTGTTTCCTTTAAACTGATGTGAAATAATATTATGCAATTCTCATTTACATGCATGCATGTAGGTATGATTCAGTCTCGTCAAATATTCTGAATATTTGTTGCTCTATTCTGAATTTTTGTTGCTCAATTCTGAATATTTGTTGCTCAATTCTGAATATTTGTTGCTCAATTCTGAATATTTGTTGCTCAATTCTTTAATCATCCTCATCAAATGGCATCAACGTGGTTTCACATAATTATTTGATTTAATGCATGTCAATATTTCATGTTCTTGTTTCTAATCTTCTTGTATATCTTTCGCCATCCAGAAACTGCGTTCGCTGGAGAACAGGCTTGACAAGGCTAATCTCAAGCTGCATGAGGCGGAGCACATCAACCGCACGTATCTAGCCATCAAGGAGCAGATGATCCGCGACAGTCTGACGTTCGGGAACGACCTGGATGGAGAAGAGTCTGAGATCACACGCCTCAAGGAGGAACACAAGGAACTGCAGGCAATGAACAAGGATGCTCAGATTGCTAGGGATCAAGCAAAGGTATAGTTTATTTGTCTAGAGAGTTAAAGAGATTTTATTACTACCAGACTGGTATTTTCAGTTGTTTTGACCTCTCCAGAACAGTAGAAAGATTATTGAAATAAGAGTGGGGGGGGGGGGGGGGGAGTAATACAAATTAGACGTCTATTTAAGATGAAGAATTGTGAAGTTTCTGCCAGCATTCATGAGAGTCATTGTGTTGTGAATTTACAAGGAATTATGATACTTGGGGAGGAAAGCAAGTCTTCAGGACACACAGAACTGATAGTATTTAACTGTAGAATATAAATTAGCAGTATAGATGTAAAATGTGTACAGCTGACATCTAAATTTTTAGAAACAGTCCTGACAAAAATCTTATGAATGAATGTGTTTAACGCTTTTTATCTGAGATGGGATATTGTTATGACATACTCACTTTTACAGGCTGAGCTTTGCAAGCATGAGGAGACAGTCTATCGTGAGAGGAGGGCGAGAGAAGAGGCTCTGGCTGAACTCAAGAATAGGGTGGTGGAGAATAATAGATTGCGATTGTTGCTGAATTATTGAGATCCTGATGGTCTAAATGTTATATTGTGAAGTAATAATGATAATAATAATAATGGATATTTATAGAGCACAAATTGCAATGAAGTACTTGATTATCTAATTAATAGTGTTAACAATGTAATTTTCTTTTCCAGGCTGAGCTTGGCAAGCACGAGGAGACGGTGTACCGTGAGAGGAGGGAGAGAGAAGAGGCGCTGGCCGAACTCAAGAAGCAGGCTGAGGAGAAGAAGGCACACGCTGAGAGGGTTGAGAGGAGGGTAAGTTATCCATGATTTCATTGCATTGCCAAATAGTTTAAGTTGATATGTTTTGATAACTCTTTCAAGTGATTATTTTTGACATGAATACAATTAGAGAGTTAGATTTCTTCCTGTCTTTTCAAATACAGTTTTACGGGACCCTAGACATCAGGTTTCCCTAAGTTTACCACTAGGGAGAATTCAGAGAATCAAGAAACAAGATGTGTAAAATTGTAAAGCATACTTCCCCCGATTGTTATAGCTGAAAAAAGGACTGTTTGATGTAGAATATTACCATGGTATACTTTGTCTTCACTCTGTTGTTGAAAGGAATACAACTATTGTTTTGACATTTTCTGTCCCTAATGGCATTGAAAATTCACCTAGCATGAGGAACATTCAGTGTCGGCTATAAAAATAAAAAGGATACTTTGATAATATGCAATTATAATTCTACTTTGTCACAGTGATAGCATAATAATAACCCTTTTTTCACTCAATAAAGTTGCAAAGCAAGCTAAAATTGTTTTATTTTTCATTTCTCTCTGTAGTTGCAACGAAGCTCCATCCAGCACGATGACCTGACCCCGGAGCAGAAGCAGCTGATCACGGGAGAGGAGGAGGAGAAGAAGATCAGCACCTTCGAGGAGGCCTTCCAGGCCATGAAGGAAGCGACTGGTGTCTCTGATCTTGCTGTAAGTACAACCTCGATATTCCTTGATGATGATGATGATGATGATGATGATGATGATGATGATGATGATGATGATGATGATGATGATGATGATGATGATGATGATGATGATGGTGATGATGTGATGAAGAAGAAGATGGTGACAATGGTGATGATGATGGTGATGGTGTTGTTGATGAATGTTTGATGATGAATAAGATGGTGATGAAGATGATGATTTACCTTTCCCTAATTTGTTTAAGTTTCATTTGCAGTTTTAAATAAAATAATATGTTGATGATAAACTTGTATTAGTGATTCATCATCATCAGCTGCAACTAGTCTCATGCACACGTCTAAATCTTTGAATATGTTTAAAACTGTTAAACTGCAGTCTCAACTCTGAAACAATTATAGTGCTTGGGACCGAGACTCTCTCACATGAGGCAACTTATTTTGTTGAAATGCTGGAGATCAAAATTAGGTTACATTGTGTTTCATCACATAAAACTGCAAAAGTCTCCTTGATGGAGACTGGCTTAAGAAACCAAATCAAACGTACCAGCACCTTTACTCATTCAAGACTGGTCCCGAAAATACTCGGGGAAGGGTCTATGGAGAATACATGTTATAGAAAAGCAGTCAATCTAAAGGAAGCCAATGAGAAGTAATTAGTGCTATTTGTAGATGAGAAATCTTGAATTCAGATAGAGTTAAGAAATATTAATAGCATTGCCCATTTCACTTCCATTTCAATTTCAGGAGGTAGTTAATCGATTTGAGAACCAGAACCACACGTATCAGCACCTTAACGAATTGAAGGAAGCCAACGAGAAGCAGGTCGTGAGACTGAAAGAGGAGAAGTCCAGACTACAGACCGAGTTTGAGGAGATGAAGTATTCTGGAGAAGCTAAACTATCAAGGTATGTGGTGATCAGTGGATATATCTCATTTTTTGATGGGCACTTTATTTTGAATTTCAATCAGTACTTATGTAATTAAGGTGTAACATTCATTTTCTGTTCATCCCAGCCTTATTCTAAGTTGCAACAAATATTTTAAAGTTTTAATATTGACATAATCCTCTCTTGTGCCATTGATGAAAATTGCTAGAATGACATGAAAATCGGTTTCAGGCAGGTGGATTTTTCAAATGTTAGTGGCCCGGGACCTGAATCTGGTGGCCCCAAACAAAGAAATACATTGCAAATTCTGTTATATTTGGTTGGCCATTCGGCCCAGGGGAAAATCAATTAATTTTGGTGGCCTGAATCTACTTTTTAGTGGCCCTGGGCCAGCGTTTCTGTTCTGATTTTCGAGCACTGCATTATTTATTTTAAATCTATTTAATTTATTCATTTCTCAATCATGTCTTTCCACAGTGGCCAGAGGATGCTTGAGGACTTCCAGAATCATCTGAAGAAGGAAGAGGAACACAAGGATGGCTCGTCGGACAAACTGGACAAATGCAGCAAGATTCTGGTCCAAGTCAAGGCTGGGGTGGCTCACTTGGCCGACAAACTTATGCACATCAAAGCAGTAAGTATTATTTCTTAGTTATTTAGTGATGTTTATGAACGACTCTGATAGATTGCTTTCTTTACTTTGTCAGAAAGTCAGAAAGTTATTATTTTAATAGACATATTACAGGTCTAATGAACATGTTATTAACACCAAATATAATAAGATCAAGTGGAACAAATCAGTAAGAAAATTTCCCTCATTGTCTCCTCTTTTATAATATAAAGAATGTAATTCTGGATTCTGTATTACGTCTAGAACATACTTGTCATCTTCAGATAAAAGAAGAAGAGTATACTTCTGACCATCAGCTTTAATCAGAAGCTTACAATTCTGTCTAGGATATATCCTTGCCACCTTTGAGAAGCTGTGTTTTCAAGAAAATTAGGGATAACTTTATTAATTGGTCTAAAATACTATTAGGTAAAATTTCTAACTCAGTTTAATAAGCATAATCTCCTCTTTCTCCTCTAACAGAACAAGGGCCACGTACCCCAAGCCCAGCTTTCATCCGAAGCAGACGAATTTGTCCTTGATCTCCTGTCTACCTGCGAGGAGAAGCTGCTGAAACTGATGGAGGAGCTGGACGGACATGATGTAGAAGATACTCTCAGGCAGATGGAGGAAGAGGAGGTACGTAGTGATAAGGATGATGAGGAGAATGAGTATGATGATGATGATGATTATAAATATCATTATGATGATGATTATGATGTTGAGGAGGAGGAAGAGCTAGAGGAGGAGGAGGAAGATGGTGATGATGGTGATGGTGGTTATGAGATGATGGTGATGATGATGATACGATGAGAAACTGCTGAAACTGATAGAGGAGCTGGACGGAAACGATGTAGAAGATACCCTCAGGCAGATGGAGGAAGAGGAGGTACGTAGTGATGATGATGAGGAGGAGGAAGATGATGGTGAGGAGGAGGAGGTAGATGGTGATGATGGTTAGGAGATGATGTCAATGATGATGTGAGGAGATGGAGGATCTGGATGGGCACGATGTAGAAGATACTCTCAGGCAGATGGAGGAAGAGGAGGTACGTAGTGATGATGATGAGGAGGAGGAAGATGATTGTGATGGTGATGATGAAGAAAAGGATGATGCTGATGTTGGTGGGAGTAGTGATGGTGGTTATGAGATGATGATGATGATGATGATACGATGATAAACTGCTGAAACTGATAGAGGAGCTGGACGGAAACGATGTAGAAGATACCCTCAGGCGGATGGAGGAAGAGGAGGTATGTAGTAATAAGGATGAGGATGATGATGATGATAAATATAATTATGATGTTGATGGTGAGGAGGAGGAGGTAGATGGTGATGTTGGTTAGGAGATGATGGTGATGATGTCAATGATGATGTGAGGAGATGGAGGATCTGGATGGGCACGATGTAGAAGATACTCTCAGGCAGATGGAGGAAGAGGAGGTACGTAGTGATGATGATGAGGAGGAGGAAGGTGATGGTGATGATGAAGAAAAGGATGATGATGCTGATGCTGGTGGGAGTAGTGGTGGTGGTGGTGTTGGTCATCAAATTGATGATGATGATGATGAAATGTAATCTTGTCGGGTACCCATTTGAATTGAGGAATTTCACTACTAAATATTTTAAATGTCACTGGTTGAACTTTTAAAAATATTTTATCGTTTATTTGCATCCTTATTTTTTTTGTTTAACCATTTAGTTCCATGTTGGCATCGAGGGATCCCTCCCATCTCAGAATACTCGCATCAAGCTGCCGACCACCCAGCGAGAAACTACATATGATGGTAAGTGCGCAAACATTTCATCCCTCATTAAAATATTCCTTTTTGATCTTCATATAAAGGAAAGAAATTACAAACTCGTGATCCTTGTCTGGATAAAAATATGACATTCTTTGTTTTCCGACATTTCAGTTACTCTAGACTATTGCTTTTGCTACATGTGTAATTGTGATGCCTCCTTGATTAGATTGTGTTAAAAAAATTGATGTAAAAATTGAAAGAAAAATGATGGAAAATGTGTAAACAGTTGGAACAAGAAATGAAAGGGTTGCTATTTTAAAAGGAGAGGGGAATATAGA
The DNA here is from genome assembly GCA_037951105.1 of Echinarachnius parma. Taxonomy (NCBI): domain Eukaryota; kingdom Metazoa; phylum Echinodermata; class Echinoidea; order Clypeasteroida; family Echinarachniidae; genus Echinarachnius; species Echinarachnius parma. The sequence continues at coordinate 40,874 of JBAMJV010001203.1, read as the reverse complement.
AAGGTTACAGAAGTAAGTGCGTAAAACAAATAATGGTTTTATCCATGTTGTAAAATTTGCACTTGACTTCATGGACAAGTTGCCCATAAATACTATATTCATTTGTCTATATTTCTTCAGTTTGTGATAACCATTTTGTTAGTATAATGGGAAGATTACAAATATTAATCAGAACAGGGAAACAGCAAATGGCTGCTTTTCAATCCTGCCTCAAATTAACATTCTGAACTTTGTGTTACATTGAAAAGAATAAGCAAAAGGGGCTCTCTCATGATTTTAGGAGGCTCTTTTGTCATTTTGGGTGCTGAATATTTGTTGAGGCTCTTTTGGGTATTTTGGGGGCTGAATGTCTTTAGGGGTGAAATGTATTTTAGGGGCAAAATATCTTTCTGAGGGCTGAATAGCTTTTACAGGTTGAATGGCTTTTTAGGGACTAAATGGCATTTTGGGGGTGTAATTGCCTCAAGGTCCCAATTATTATTTCATCTTAATTATATTTAATTCATTGATTTGTTTCCTTTTTTTAAATTACAGATGAGGAGAGTGGGGATGATGATGACATCGTCACCAGGAGTCATCTTAAGAAGCAGGCCATGATGCTTGTTGACTCCAAGACCAAGAAGCACAAGGTCCGGGCCCGCAAGAAGAAGGGTGGCAAGTAAGACCAGGATCAAGACCAACAGGAACAGGTCCATTTCCTTAAAATTAACTTAAAATAAGGACAATTGTGTACATTTGAGTAAAGATTCCCTATAGGCTAGAACTGCAGGACCAAGAAGCACATTGTCTGGGACTGCAAGAAGAAGGGCAGCAAGTAAGACCAGGACCAAGGACCAAGACTAAAACAAACAGGTCCACTTCCTAAAAGTTCTTTTAGGCTTATAAGGAAATTTACAGATGAGTACATTTTAGGTATACTAAGTAAACATCACATATAAGGTAGAACTCCCAAGACCAAGAAGTGTCAAGGTCTTGGCCTACAAGAAAAGAACAAGTAGGATCAAGGAACAAGACTAAAAGAACCATGCAGGTCCACTTGAATAAAGTTCTTTTATAAGGAAATATGTTTACATTTTAAATGTTAAACCAATACAATCCCATATAAGGTAGAACTCCAAGACCAAGAAGCCAAGGACCAGGCAGTAAGGCGGTCCTAGACAAGTAAAACCAAGGTCCAAGACTAACAGCATCAGGGCCTATTATGGTATTTGCATTGGTATTAAGTATACAACTAAGTAAAGATCCCTAATGTGTTCGAACCTTAGACCAAAGGAGCACACGATCTGGACCTTCTAGACTGGCTAGTATGAGGAGTGTGTGTACCTTTATGTGTATTGAGATTCACCCAAATATATTGTCATGGCCCTGAGCTTGTCTAGTTCTCAAGATGGCAGGGTGCCAGGGCAGGACCCATGCAGACATAGTTAGGCTTGGCCCGAACCAAAAGGATCCATTTAGACTTAGAGGCAAAGTCAAGTCTTAAAGTGATCCATTAATTTTGTAAAATTCCACCAAAATCACTTGGAGCTTTCACACTTCTCTTGTACCTTGCTGTTTGGTGTATGGTAACAGAAGATGAAATAGGTTTTCATTTTTCAAATGTCTACTTAAGCATGGAAATGTTAAAGTTTGAATTTGAAATTGTAATGTCTCACAACATGGTTATGAGTTGAGTAAGAACAGGACCAAATTCAATTTATTTATGGGTAACTATAAACAAGATCACAAAATGTAATGATATGGCAAAAGTTGGCATACAAACAAAGTGTGTCACATAGAGATAAAAATTGCATTATTCCTAATTCAAAATATCCATATGTATAATTTGTTGGTTATATATGAAGTTTAAATGTACATAGAATACACTAAGAGTACTATTGGTACTTATATATACATATATGAAGTTAACAACTAATAGTAATTTCATTTTGTTATACATTATCCGTCCTTCAATCATGCAGTTAAGATGTTGTGTCAAGTTCTTATAGAATATTCAGTATTTCCTTTAAAAATATGTTGGAAATCTACATAATTTCACAATATTCCTTAAATGTTGTGTGTCTTTGCAATTATTTCAGTTAATATTTTTGTTGATCATGAGTGGATTATTTTCGTTTCAAGGAAAACATTTCAGTTTATAATGTAATCATTGTTAATTAATTTATCATTTACCTGAACTTTACTTTTTGTCGCTGTTTTAAGTTCTTTTTTATTTTCTTCAAATAATTTTGTTATTCAATTTCCTTTGTTACATCATGATATGTAAACAATTGTATTTCCTTATTCTGTTAATTTCGAAAATATCCATTTCTATGCGGTCATGTAAAATAATTTTGTATTATATTTGTAAGATATTGAAACTTTATCAAATAAGATCCGTTTGGTTTTGAGCAGAAAGAATTTGACTATGGTGTAACATCAAGAAGGGTTGTTTGTACAGATGATTTTAATTTTGAAATGTTTCAATGTTGATTGTACATAAATGTGATGGAGAAAGTGCCTAAGGCTTGTGGACTATTACGGAGAGAGAAATATAATTATTACTTCATTATTATACAAAAACAATTCTGTTTATCTTTTTTTGGTGTGTGTGTCAATGTGTCAAAGGTCAGAATACTATACCACTGAGAGAAGTGTGTTTTGTCTTCATTATAAAATCATAAAACTCACTTTGTCTTCTTTAATCGTCTTGTTGCAATGATCTCAAAAAGTCAAAAACGCAAAACATATGTTTAGGGACCTGATTTGAACAAAAAACAACAACAACAAACAGGAATTTGCATTTTCTGATTTGCATTGTTTAGAAAAAACAATGACATCTAAATATCTTCAGTTTCAATATCAGTCTACAAGACAGACTCTTCATTGCAGTTTTCTGTAAATATTTGCTCACAACTGTTCATAATTTGAACATGAGTCATTTCAAGCCCTATGATGATGCATGATAATGATGACGATGACGATGATGATGATGATGGTGGTGATGACGATGATAATGATGAGAATGATGATGATGAGGATGATGAGGATGATGATAATGATGATGGTGATGATGATAATATCGATGATGATGATGACGACGATGATGATGGCAGAGGTGGTGGTGGTGGTGGTGATGATGACGATGATATTGATGATGTTTTTGATATTGTACTTTTATGGCAAGTATCTTAGAGGTGATTTACATTATCTTTTTCTCAAAACTGATTTTGAAATTTAAATCCTTAAATTAGCCCAAGAAAATGGCAATATTCGGGCTGCCGCCGGGAAGGCACCTCAACTGGGTAAATCCTGGTAACAAAAGTAACTGCCGGCAACCTTTTATAAGGACCATCTGACTACACAACAAGAAGTATATTGACCATTTACGAATACATTTGTTCATGAAATTATTCCAATATCGTGCACCCCCCCCCCCCCCAACAAACAACGACACACACACAAACAAACAAACAAACAAACAATCAAACAAACCAGTATAGCCTAACGGATCATTATCCCAAAGAGCAGGGGACAGTGGTGCAAGAGGCACTGTTTGTTTGTTTGTTTGTGGTTGTTGTGTGGTTTTTTTTTTTATTGGGGGGGGGGGGATTCATTTAGTCTCCACCATTTTGCTAGTGAGACTGTCCACTCGTCCTGTCTTCTTGTACTTCTGACGTGAGAAGGTGTGTAAAGCGTGCTAGGCCTAAGAAACATAAAGAAGATCATCTCAACTTTGAGAAGTTCTTGCCAAGCTGTTCAAGGATAAACGTTAAAAAAAAAAAAAAAATTTGATACAAAAAAATAATAATAATAATTACTGTATAAGTTTTGACCAACCTCCAAACTCTTCCTATATCTCTATTATGTCATAACCTATATATAGGACCTATATATGAAAAAAGGCCTATACCATAAGGACAGATACATATAAATATATATATAGTTCAGGAAGACTCCCTCCATTACAAAGTAGTTCATGACCGCCTCACTATACAATTCTCAACTTGATAAACATAAAGGGAAGGTTCTCAAAATGTGTTAACGTCACACTGTTCGTCTAACCAAGGACCTCCTTGGTCTAACTGCGCCATCTGCCACAGGTGAAAACAAAACATCTTTCTATATTTTTATCAACCCATGACAATTTCCTTGCGCTGTTATTTGCGTCCTTTTTCGATGTTTGTCAAAGAGAGATAATATTATTTCCACCTCAATTACCATTTTCTGCAGCCGCGAATACTGATTAAAGGTAAATAGATTCGTAACGGGGGTCAGAAAGAGATCGGAATTACCTCACACAAGTCACACATGTAATAACACCGCTTTTCGTATTACTTTTCAGACTTTTCTCTCTCTCAGGCGCGCTTGTTTTCGTACTCCCGACGCGCCGGGGAGGGATTCCTTTCATTATGCAAGGCGCGTCAGCTGGCGGGCCGCGGAATGAGCGCACCGGTGTCTGAGCGCTGCGCCGCTGCGCTGGCGGAATTGTCAATTACGGGACTTCACACCACTTCACACCCGCGCCTCGCACCCCACCAAGTCCCGCCGACCGAGTAACCAATAGATACACCTTGCCAATTTCCCCTTTTGAACATCTCTTAGATCTTGTGGATTATTTTTCTTCAGGAGCTCCTCTCACACTAAATGACCCTTTTAATAACTCTTCATAAAAAGATAACCAATGCGGCGGCTTAGCCCGGATAGGGATACACACTACTCAGTGGCATAGCGAGGGAGTGGGGGGGGGATTAAGCTGTTGGGCCCGAGCCCCTCCTCCCCCCCCCCCCCCCCCCCCCTCCCCTCCCCTCAAGTTGTAACGCTTTAGTTTTATTTAGGGGCTTTAACAAGCTGAAATCCAAAGGCATCCGGGGGCTCCGTCAGAAGCTCTAGGCTTTTTCTTATTTGGAGGGATGCCCCCCCCCCCCCCCCCCCGTACAGTATGCACTGACCGATGACCGAAATTGTTTCCACGGACGTTTTTAAATCTCTCAGATGGGGTGAGGGGGTAACAGGCCTCCCCCCCCCCCCCCCCCCCCCCCCCCCATTCATTACCATAAGGTTACCATGACCACCTGAAGTAACTTGTACTGACTTATCAACACTTTGAAGATATGAATTATAGCAAGTTAGCAATACAAGTCATGTAGGCCTACTTGATACCTGACTGTACATGGGTTTGGAACCAAAATCTCAAAATGTGTGACAGGAGCAAAGACCTCTATCTATGGTCGTTGTTGTTGTTGCGTTTATTATTTTGTTTAGAATACTTTGAGATGATGACACAATCAAAACATGTATACCTTGTATCCAACGAGTGCAATACCCTCCCAAATAGATACCTTTAAAACAAATATTTGATTCAATCCTGGTATAAAGACCTTATTCTGTGATATTTCGTTTTTTGTTTACAAAAAATTTCTTTTATTTATGATGTTAGTTTTGGTTAATTAATATGTTTTTTGTTGGGTTTTTAATTTGTTGTATATAGTTGTTCCATGCACATCACTCGAGAAGAGGTGGGGGGGGGGGGGGTATAAGTAGGGGTGTGGGACTATAGCGGGATAGGACTGGTGACAGTATAATCAAGTCAGTTCCAAACGTCTTCATTTTTAATAAAACTGTCTAAAAGGCTTTGTATGTCTTCCTGTAGAGTCGAACCAAAACTATTTGTTCTCAGAATGTCTCAAAAGCAAGGAAAGATAAAACAACGATTAAAAGGTTTTATGTATTTTCCATAAATGGTATTATCCTGTATATTATTTTAATGAATCGGCATATTTATTTCAAATAAAATAGAATGAAGGTTCAAACCATGATGCATTGTAGCAGTATACAAATATGTTACCTATTTAGTGCAATTCAGTCAAAATAATAAAGTTATCAATTGGGCGACAGTGTACCTTGACTAACTCGTTTTCTAAATCTCAGCGGGTGCGCGTTACTTTCTTAAATAATTTTTTGACAAATGTAATCATATTCATTTCTTGTCACAGCACAGAAGCCGCAGCAGACATTATCAACACAATGGGGAATCTGTAAAATATTTCTTTGTTTCAACTTGTCGCAACGCTCAATCTCGGTTCACACTTTACACTCGATTCATTTTTGTTTGTATTTTTCGATTTCTCCACCAGGTAGGGGCCAATGATTGTAGGCTAAATAATGTTTATATCTTATTTGTTTATTATTATAATTGTATTATTGTATAATTAATTATTATTATTATGTTTTGTATTTGTGTTTTCTTTGTTTGTTTGTTTTCGGGGGAGGGGTGGGGGGGGGGGGGGGGGTGAACTGCCCTTTACACATTTACTCGTCCCCTACAATGCTTCATTACATTTCACTATCTATTCATAGAGACTGGTTTCTTCGGTTTTTATCTTCAGTTTTTAAAGACCACACCAATCTATATACTCGCAGCCCCGTCGTTATATACCAGTAATGGTTGTTACCAGACTGGTTGCACCCCACTGGTGCCCATGTATGAAAACAAACTAAAATATTGATCTTGAGATATCTCACAATTTTATTCTAACATAATAACCATGCTGCCTTTTTTCTAAACCCTCAAAGTGGTGGAGGATGCATCATCCTATACCCATACCTGCCTCACACTCCTATGAAAATCCCTGCTATACATTCTTTGTGTAGCTGTGATATTATAGATTCAATTACTTTCGAGGATTCGCGTTGTCGATTCAACATCCGCGCCATCTACGTTCAAGTAAAGCGGCAATGAAAGATTAATGATTACTTTCCAGTTAAACCATGAGTTCTGTTTGGGGTACGCACATAAAGTAATAACGTTGAATTTTATTTTGATCTTGTTACATTCTTATTTTTAATCTTTAAACATAAGGGGGATGAGAGGCAACCTTCTCAGAGGGTAAACAATGGTAAAGACCATACAATTTCTCTCTTCCCTAGTAGCTTCATCATTGCCGTGGAGATGGCTCTCATCTTGTCCCTTCTAACTTCATTAATTACCGGGCTGGAGAGGGGCAGCGATGGGGTAAATTACACAGGTGGAAGACGATACAAAATATTTCCCCCCCTTCCTTCTTACAGCTTCATCGCCGACGTGGATATAGTGCCCTATAACTTTTGTCCCTTGAAGATTTGGTTATTCCCGAGAAGGGAGTGAGCATTAGGGAGCACTGATGAGGAGTAAAGGGGGAGTGAAGATAGAGGGGCAACCCTTTCCAGAGGGGGGTGCCGATACAATTGCAGTGCATGGATATTTTCCTAACCTTGTCCCTGTGATATTCGTTTATTTCCGATCGGGGGAAGGTAGTAAGGGGAGGGGGGGGGGGGGGCTAACCCTTTCTTGAGGTGGAATTAAGACGAAACAAATTCCTCTATTTCCTCAGCTCTCCATATAATTTCATAATTGCCGATGATATTGCCATAACCTTGTCCCTGCATGTAAGCTCCATTTATTACCGATCGGGTAAAGGAAGAAAATGTGTGTAGAGGAGGGGGGAGGGGTACAAAAGCAACCCTTTCCAGGCGGGAAATACTAAGTCTCTCTTCCATCTTTGCCTTCACCATTGCCGTTGATATTGCTCTAACCTTGTCCCTGCAAGCTCCGACCGTTCATTCCCAATCGAACCTTTTCCCTCAAACTCAACCTCATCTCATGTCATCTTATCAAGGGTTAATTGGAAAGAGTAAGATTGACACCGACCCTATTACTCGACGCGCCGCTCAATTTCGGGTGAAGCAGGGCGTGAAATCAAGTAGCAGGGCGCTCGTCTCGCTGTGATGCGATGTGAGGTCGTGGAATTAGGTAACAGATATAGACTCATAGGGCAGTGAAGTACATTTTGGGATGGGGATGTTGAGGGGCGAATGCCGTCGAAGGATGGCGTGTACCCCTCCCTCCCCCGGTAGGGACTATTTGGAATTTGGGATGGGGGGGGGGGGGGTTGAGGGGGCCGTGTAACCACCCCCTTCCCATCCTCTGGTAGTGTCTGTTGTTCTGATTTTGAGGTATTCGAAACGGGGTTTAGAGCGTTACTACATAATCATGAACACTGCTGTCTTGTTTTCTTCTCCATCAAGTTATTATCATTCACACCCGACTATGTAAATCACTTTACTTCGAATTCTTAGGCTAGATTTTTGTTCACGTTGTTGACACATTAGTTAAGATAACTTGGGGTCCGGAATATGAAATGCATTATTACCATTACCACATTATGTTACTTGAACTTCGTGTGACCTTAACATTAAATTTGATTAAAATCTATCTAAAATATTTCTTCTAAGACACGCTCGGTTCTTAAAGATACTAGCACTAATATAGTAATGTGAAATAACAAACAATACAACGGCCGGAGTAGTGCGTTATTGAAAAAAAAAATACCATTAGCAGACTATACGCAATTGCCTCGATCAATCATGTTACGGGGGATTGATAAGCGGTGCATATTCGTGATTAGATCGAGATGGTATAGGATCAGGATATTATAGAGACGCACCTGCCCGCTCTTATACGACGTGTAATTGCGACTGTAATTAACTCTTGGGGCTACATCTCACAACCCCAACACCCCAACCCTCTCTCATCCAGTCTCTCCTTTTCCCTATACCCTCTCACCATACATCCTCTCACCTCTCATCCTCTCACATTCCCTCTTCCTCCATCCAGTTGCCTCTTTCCATTCCCCTCTTATCTTCTCTTTCATCCCCACTCTTCTTTTCCACTCCCCTCTACCGTCGATCCCGCTCTCTCCATTCCTCTTCTCTTCCCTCCACACCTCTCCCTCCTTCTATCCACCTCTCTTTCTCCACCTGTCTCCCTCTGTCCCCTCCCCCCTCTCCGCCCTCTCACCCCCTCTCTCTATCACATGTCCCAACTTACGTTTTCTCAGTCCCTTCTTCCCTCTCTTCTCCACCCCCTCTCTCTTTCTCTCTGCTTATCCCACTCCTTTTCGCCTCCATGTCCCGACTCCCATATCTTTATGCCCCTTTTACCCCCCTTCCCCTCTCCCCCGCTTTCGCTCTCCCCTTTTTCACGCTCATGCCCCCTTCTCTCATAATATTACATATTCTTTAATTACTGCATGTCGTCTACAAATCGATAACTTTCTCCCTCCTTTCCGGGATTTAAATCGACTCGTTCCTATTTCGGACGGGATCTGCGATTTACTCATTGGTATTGAGCGCTTCCATTTTCCCACTTATCATCTCTATTTTCTTACATGATTTCCCCTACCCCTTTCTTTATGTTCATCTTTCAATGTCCTCTTTTGGCGACATTGTTCCAACACAAATTTGCTCCGAAGATGCATCACCACGTTTTCGTTTTAGTGAAGGAAATTCCTTGGGTTTGTTTATTTATTTGTTTGTTTGTTTGTTTGTTGGTTCGTTCGTTCGGTTGTTTGTTTGTATGTATTTATTTATGTATAAACACAATTGAACATCATATAAGTTCATATTTTATCGTTTTTTACGGTACCCCTCGAACAATTATATTAATTTGTAGAAACGTATATTTAGACATGTATTTATCGCAATATTCGTGACTTCTGCCATTAGGCATGGTGCTTATAATAAAACGTCACAACAATATAATTTCAAATGACATTGCATATTTAATTATCAACAATGTCCCAACCCAAAACATGTAGTCTATTTTTACTATTTTGATTGTTTTTCATGCGCATGCATGCAGTAAAACGAACGGAACAATAATTCATTAGTATGTTTGCATTTCAATCAATCAGGTTTTTTGTAAGATTTCTTTTTGTTGTTGGTGGTGCTTTTGTATAGTTTTATATAGTTACCATACTTTGATCACATTAACAACTTCGAAGCCATACAGTATGCGTTGATTATTTCGATTGAATTTGTTGTAGTTTGTATTTTAATCAATTAGGTTTTTTGTAAGATTTCTTCTCGTTGGTAGTGTTTTTTACAATTATATTGATCCGAAAAAAACATCAAAACAATTCAAGGTGTCTTGATTATTTCGATTGCTGTTGCGTGCGTGCGCACGCAATTATTTTTGGACAAAATAAAATTCTAGTTTTCGGGGGCTACTTTTCAAACTTGCCTGCATGAAAATAACACTCCAAAATTTGATTTGCATTGAACGCTATGCAATTTTCCAGGGCTCTTTTATGATTTTCCGGGGCTCTTTTTGGCATTTCGGGGGCGAATTCGCCCTGAGCCCCCGTGTATTTTGTTCACACTGGCACGCTTACAGAGAAACACAACATTATGTGTAAGTTTGTTTGCATTTCCATCAATCAGGTAAACTTAGAGAATTTATTTAAATGTCGTTAATTTAAATTTCCAAACACTAATCACACAAATTAGCAACAACTTTAAAAGTCTTAATAAATTATATTTAATGTCGTAAATATTTTATTTCCAATACTGTATATGCAGTATACCATCCAAAATGTACTTTTGTTTATCGGTGATATAGATAGACCCCTTTGTTATTGTTTTGTCTATAGGTAATTTTTCTGTTTCCAAATTACGAAGCTATGAATAATGAATATGAATATGAACATGAGCTTTATAGCTGAAAATAAGCAGCTGCATGTATTAAGGAGTTAATACCTCCAATGCATTAGCGGTTTGTGTGATCACTAGTAAAATTATGCATGTGCTTGTAGCCATCAATTACACTTTTATCATTGTAACGTTTCCAACTTTTGCTCTCCATTCATCAAAGTAATTTCCTCCATGTTGTCATTCACAAAGCTTAAAGCTTTTGTTATTGGGGAAATTAATCTAATATCTGCGACAAATTTGGGGAATAAGACGCATCAATTTCTTCAAGATCTTTCTCTATTTGTCAAGTATACGGTCGCTGAATTATTCGACAGAAGAATATTGCGCTTGATTGTTTTATTTGATTCCGTAAAGCCTGCATGCATGCAGACCAATTCGATCCAAATGTATGGGGATTGATGAGGGGGCTCAGTTAAATGGAATCCAGTTAATTGAGACAACATTATTATAAATTGTTTTCCTAATATCAATGTCAACTATTCTTCACAATTAAGGGCCGTCCTTGGATGGATGGAGGGGGGTTTAATTAGAGGCGTAGCTAAGGAATAGGAGGGGTTGTGGGGGGGGGGGGGTTGTCCTCGCCTCCTTATTTATGTAACTAATTCTCCGTACACCCCTCTCCAAATGTTGGGAAAATACAGCTAAATAAATGTAATATAGCGCTTTAATGTGTGTTCAAGGCTACCCTCCTTCAACGGGGGTGGGGCAGCACCCTCTTAATAACCCCCTTTATTGGGGGGGGGGGGGGGGACAAACCCCCTCTTATTGCCTTCACCCTTTGGGTTTATTCTGGATACGCCATTGGACTATAATGAACAGACGGCTGATTTGGTTCTTGTAATAAGACAGAGTGCAGGCGAATATGGGAGAGTAATTGAGAAGCACTATCGTACAACGCGCTCAGTTTGTTTTCTTTTCACGTGTTCGTCCATTTCTTCTTCCAAATAGAAAATTGATATTGATTATTAGCCGTCCCAATTATGTCTGCGCAATATATAAGGTGGCGTAGCCCAATAAGGAGGGGGGGGGGGGGGGGCGGTGAGATACCCAAATGAAAATGATTACAATTCAATAGCCCGGAAACTGACTAATGCAATGAATGAAATATGCATTGGTGTCGTTAAAATATATATTTATTACAATTAATTTCAGACATGTTTTCTTTTCTTTGCTAATGGGAAATACATACAACGGACTAGAATATTAATGACACATACTAACTATATATATCTATATTTAAATGTTATCGCATGTCACACTTTATTTTGAAAATGTGGTAAATCTATCGCGTTTGATTAATTGATTTGATTACCATCAAATAAAATTTATTAAATTCGAACAATTAATGCCGATGTTCTTGACATCTCACGAACATGTACTTCCCAATGTATGCCAATGTGGGCTACGCCCCTAACAAAGCCCCATCTGAGAAAGTGGAAATGAGGGCGACAATGGGGAGAAGAGGATGGGGGGGGGGGGGGGGGGGGGGGGTGTGTCACCCGCTCTAAAACAAACTCCGTGCAAAACGCACGTAATTCAATTTAGAATTGGAAAATAAAAAGGCAATTACTTTACACAGCCAATTTCATCTAGTTAATAGCGCGCGCAATATATCGAGGGGTGGAATGTAATTTTGTAATCGAATTATATAGGGAATGGCCGCAAATTGTCCATTTAAAGAAATGGCAATGACGCGAGGCATGTTGTACCGGGGTGGCACTCTGACTTATTCGAACAATCATTCAATCTTTCTTAATTAGAGTGACAGGGAAGAGGCTTCCCCATACGTCATCCATGACATTGGTATACAAGGGTTCTACCTAATATGGGGGTAGGTTTATATATATGCATACTACTGTACTAGGTGACGCTCACTTTAAGGGCCAATTTCATACCAGTTTAAAGACGAAATCATTCAAATTGTTGGCTCAATCATGTTATTTTCGGGTTTATACAACCTGAGGGGTGAAGTCCTCTTTTTTGCTCGTCAGGTGAACACTGGGATGGATGAGAATCAGGCAAGAGAGCTCAGATTAACCCCGGCCAAAATGTTTTCTTTAAAGCATTTAATTTAATTAAGGGTGGGAGCTGACAACGACACACTTTTGCATCATGTTAAAATGTGCTTCAAATTATGAAAAAGTGTGCTTATAAAACGTGTGACATTATATACCTCAAAACATCACTCGCTCCTTCCATCCCACTTCCCCCCCCCCCCTCCTCCTCCTCCTCCTCCTCCTCCTCCTCCTCCTCCTCCTCCTACTCCTCCTCGCCCCCTATAGTGGTTACTTGGTGTACGACAAAATAATTTGGTCTTTTAAATGGTGCTTATAGCTTCAATTTTCCAACTTCAACTTCCCCAACTCCAATTAGCTTGACACAACCTGCCAATCCTGACCATAACCCCAACCAATTATCCCAATCCACACACCAAATCCTGATCATAAGCCCAATGAATTCTGATTTTGCTAGAAGACGAAATTGGAGTATAGACCCAATGTAGAGACTAATGTAGACCAAGTACCTCCATACTTCTTATCATAACAATACTTCTCCAGGGCCCCGTTGCAGAAAGAGATACAATCGATTGTAAGTTACGATTGATCGTAAGTCAGAAAATGTACGCGTTTCAACCAATCAGATTTGCGCATCTAGAACACGTGATCTGACTTACGATTAATTGCAACTTACAATCGATTGTATCTCTTTCTGCAACGGGGCCCAAGTCCAACTTTTTTGTCATTCTTAATTTGTATCCTTCGCCTTTAGACGAGATTTACAAAGACATGCATATTCGATCTTGTCCTAACTTCCACACTGCATCTTTAAAATATTGCCCTGCCTTTTTTCATTTTGTTTATATTTTACGTCAATATTTGCATTCATGGGTTGTTAAAATCTAATTTGCACGCAAAATCAAGGTTAACTTTTTGATAATAAACGCGATTTGTCGAATCGATTTTGAATAATTCCGCTTTCACTTCCTTCCTGTATTACATCGAACTAAATAGTGTGAGAACGAGCTAATGTAAGAAAGTTCAATCAACTCTTGCTGGAAAATTTCGATTATCTGAATTCATTTCCGTCAATAATTAAACCATTCATAAACAACAAAACCGCCCAACTGCCTGATTGTCGCGTGGAGTGTTGTTATACAGATTTGCATTGGCGCATCTTGGTGCGTTTTGTAAGTCTTCTGTTTTTATTTTTCTTTTGGAAATTGTTTTTCGTCCACTAATATCCCTGCATGATAAGAATGTTTTTCCCCTTTAATTATTAAATATGTATTTCCATTTGTGACCCACTTCGTGTAAAAGTTTAAATCACGACTTATTTGATTGAAATCATGTTTTTCTTCATTAATGAGGATGTTTTTCTCCCTTTTAATCTAAAATATTTATGTTCATCCTTCACCTATCCTGCGTTTAAGTCTAAGTTTTAAATTTAACTGTAAATATGTTTTTCTTCCGCTCAAAGCCTTGTCATTACATTTATGTACATTATATACATAAGCCTTTATCAAAGTAAGTACCTTACGTAAGAACCTCCCGTGGAGGCCTTTGTCATCTTATTTATTACTGATATACTTTATACAATCAGGGGTATTTTAAGAGCTTTTTTATAAAAAAAATATATATCAAAAATGCGAATAAATATGTCCCTCGGCTCAACATATTTTCATTCTAAACAGAAAATTAAATAATGAAAAAATAGTTTTATGGCATACTAGTAAGTGATAGCTGTAGTACGATGACATATGAAGATTCTGGTAATAATAACGTGATAATGATTATGGTGATGATGATAACGATCGTAACGGTGAGGATGATGATGATGGTGCACGTGGTAATGCCGGTGATGTGATGATGATGGTGATGATGATGGTGATGGTGGTGATGGTGATGATTGTGATGGTGATGATGGTGATGCTGGTGATGGTGATGATTGTGATAGTGACGATGGTGATGATAAGAAAATCGAAATACAAATATTAAGATGCGGACCTGTATGATTGGAATCGCTGACATATCCATATCACAACAGACATGATTTCTCATTTCGATCTCTCTTTTCTTACAAAGAACCCCGAGAAAAGTAGTTCTACATTCCTATTTTAGCTTTCATGACCATGATGACCGGGCACTCAAATTCTCACACTACAAGCTACGAAGTATAGTCAGTCAAGTAATTTTGCTAATGTACCATTAGTGGATTAAAAACCTTCCCATCTTCAGTTCGCGAAGAGTATTTGGAAGTACTGTATTCGAAAATAAAAAGCAAGCACGTTTTCGCTCGCATGCATGCATGAAACACACTCTCATTTTCACCTGGTTTCAACTGCAGCGGGGGAAGTTTAATTACACAAAATGAGTCTTTCTTCTCTAATAATCAGTCGGGCAAAATTCACCTGTATCTAAACTCGAGGCAGGAACAGTCGCTATTATTAACTGTAAGAGGGATTGTAAAAGAAAAAGTGGGGGAAAAAGCTGTAATCAATCAATCACTGTGATAATCAGGCAGATTTGGGGTTGCTCTGGAATAAAATAGAGATCTCATTCTGTTGGTGGGGAGAGAAACACCTGCTCCATACGAGAGAGACCCACTATGCGGATTACACTCGGTCCGTCAATAATTAACGAAGCATTAGGCACTCCATATAGCCTCCTAAAAGCTTTTTTTTGTGCTAAACTCGTGATTATGATACGCCGGAGTTTATATGAAAAATTCAGGGAGCTAAACGAAACGAAAGTTCCCCACCTTTGCAATGTGCAGTATAATGTCCAGGCACTCCGTTGAGTTCATGTCGAAAATATTGTTACATTTTATAACAAGAATATATTTATAAAACGCAGGAGAAGAAAACAAGTCTTCTAAAAGCAATCGTTAAACACGTGATTATGATACCCTGGTCGGAGTTTGTATTACAAATTCAAAATGCTAAAAGAAACAATTCCCCCACCTTTGTAATGTATTATGTGCAGGCACTCCGTTGAAATCATGTAGAAAATATAACTAGTATAAGTTTAGAAATAGTTTATATATAGACGTTGGATACACGAGTTTGTTCGTGGTAAGTTATATATTCTTATACATATTATATGGGTGTATACAACCGAATCAAATATATCATTTAATTATATGAAATCTTTCATGGATGTAAAATGAATATCGATATACATCTTCATATATATGTGTGCGTGTGTGCGTATGTGTGTTTGTGTGTGTGGTAAAATGAACTAGTAAAAGTTACTGTACCCATTCGTGACTATACCCCCCTCTCCTCTGCCCGAAAACACCTGTCGTCGTTCTGGGGGAATAAACTATGATAACTCCGCAATTATCGATGTCAATATTTTATTTCATCTCTCCACGAGACTCTTAATCTGGCTTGCAGCAACAGTCGGTCAATAGAGAGTCGTGTAACTATATATAATTATAAAATGAACCGTTTGCAATTTCAAATTGACGAGAAAAGGGTAAAAGTGAAATGAAGGTATATCCAGTGGCATAGTGAGTTGTACCCAGATTGGCTTTTATGGCTTGTTTATTTCCTTTTAATATTTTGTTTCTATTTGTTTCCTCTTTTGTTTTGTTGCTGTTGTTGTTGTTTGTACTATTCTCATTATAATTATCATTATTATTATCATAATCATTATTATTATTATCGTTAGTATTATTATTATCATGTTTTATCTTCTTCATAAATAACATTATTATTTTGATGATGATGATGATGATGATGATGATCATCATCATCATCATCATCATCACCACCACCACCATCATCATCAAGGCATCATTATCATCAGTTGGGGAGGGGGTAAAAACGGGGCAACTTTTACTATCAGGGGGTGGAAAGATGCCCAAAATCGTATGCGACTCTGTATTGCACACGACATGATGGAGCATATAGAAGGGGCAATATTACCCACGGGCGGGGGGGGGGGGGGGGGTGTTTTCACCCTTCTCTCCGTGAGCTACGCCAATACAAAATTGCTCAATGTCGATTGTGTTGAATAAAGAACTATCTGTTTTTTTCTTTCTTTTATTTATAGTTACAGATGTAATCAAGATCCATTTGGATGGTATTGATTTACACTATATATACCGTAATTGAGTTCGTTGCTTCCTCGGGCTATTCAGAGTGTTCACTATATTCATCTCTATAATATCTCTTATATACTGTATACTGAACGTATGAACCCGATAGTTACGTTACAGTACGGTCAAACATTGGGGTGTAACTGAAAACTTTAATTTCAAACACAAGTCTTCTTTGTTATAAACGCAATAGTGGTGTTGTATTTCTGTACAACAATTTATTATATAACCATGTTAACAAAGCAAAAGATTAATTCGAACCATTTACTTTTTATGATGAACATGATATAGTTACGATATATTACCACATAACAATGGAATATATTAGAAACGTTACTGTCCAACCATTTGTCTTCTATACTTTCTGTACAACACTTATATACAAATATATACAAATAACACATGAATGTTATTTTTGGTTCACTAACTGTGTTTTAAAGGGACTTAGTAACATTGTCCAAATCCTCAAAATCCAATTGGAATTCTAGCGGTTCCCTCATACCTTGTTTTATTCGTAGAAACAAAAAAAAGCATGGGACGGGTTTCGGTTTTTCAAATTTCCATTTAACGATTGAAGTGCTCGGATATGAAATTATCCACTGGACCTTTTCAGCCGTGTATAAAGTTAGTGCAATGAGTAAGTGAATATCTCTTTGCATTTTCACTCATTTCTCGGCCAAATAACATCCAATTAACTTGAAACTTTCACACATTATTTCTGGACTTATCAGATCACACCAGTACATATTTCATTAACCACGCATCACTTTTTGCACTTGTCAACAAAGTTACTAGATCCCTTATCGACAGGGATACAAAATAATTAAAAATATCGCGGAGAAAATCGCTTAGGTCGTACTTGTTCTTTCAAAAAATAGTTGCGTATATCGTGAAGAAAACCGTGAAAGCGGAACCAAACCGTAGCCGCGCCAACACGATTATATCAAATTCGTAACTAGTTGTCGCTACGAATCCGTTGCAATTCGTTCTGACTCGTACCGCGTCGTTGCACAGATCGTCACTTTCCGTTCTGGTTAGTATTATGTCGTGGCGATTTGAGGCGAACTGCAACGAATCAGTACGAAAAAACAACGGTGCAGTAAAGCCCTCTGCAGGCAGAGCCGACTCGACCCGATCCGACTGGTTTCAATCAGGCTAGAGTTTGGCCCGGTGGGTCGGATCCGATTCATCGTGTAGAATCGGCCCCAACTGGCATCCGACTGTCTCTCGACTGGCAAAATGTGTGTCGCGAGGCACTGAAAACTGAGCCGATCCGAATGAAAACCAGTCGAATCGGGTCGAGTCGGCTCTGTCTGCGCCGGGCTTAAGTCACAAAACGTGGCATACGATAACTGCGCAGAAAACACGAAGTAGACAGAGATTTTTCCTTCGATTCGAGTCAGGTCGTCCTGCAATCGTCTGTTCTCCCTCGCCGAACAAGAACCACGGCGAACATCATGTCCCGGTCACACGGTTCCCGTTAAGCATTCCCGTTAGAGGCATTGCTGAAACCATAGCCATAATTATCTTGGTAGAATTTTAAATATTTTGAATATTTTGCTCTGCCTTCCCTTATACGTGAAGGGAAAAAACAAGAACTGCAACGTATTGCTACGGTTTATTCACGATATTGCCAACGGATAGCCACGTTTCATTCTACAGAAATTCCAACACGTGGCTTTACAGCGAGGCTTTACAGGTACATGTGACTGGAGCATTATCGACGAGGTGGTACGATTCACAACGAATAACAACGATGAGCAACGATTGTGCTCAAATCGTTGCGGCATGGCGACAGTTTTGAGCCGGTTCCAAACTGTCGTTGTGCCTCCACAACGTATTGTAAGCAAAGATATTTCATATGGACAAATTAATGTATGAATAATATTT
Organism: Echinarachnius parma; assembly: GCA_037951105.1. Lineage (NCBI taxonomy): Eukaryota > Metazoa > Echinodermata > Echinoidea > Clypeasteroida > Echinarachniidae > Echinarachnius > Echinarachnius parma. The sequence continues at coordinate 22,370 of JBAMJV010001203.1, read as the reverse complement.
ATGGCGATATTGCGATTCAAATTTTGATTGTGTCTGGATTACTGTTACGAATGATTAATATCGTGGCTGGAAAATGCGATATAGATGCAAATAAATCGACGCGGTTCTGGTGTGAAAATAAATCCATAATTGTTTTCATAATTATCTGACGAAGAAATTTACAAAAATGTCGAATTATCTAACACGATTCTGTTATGTTCTAATATGTTCTTTAATTTAGGATGACAATGAGCAATCCATATTTTTATCACAATAAAGCAATATACAATGCATGTATATGCCGTATGAAATTATCCGTTGCAAAAATAGAATTGTAATATATTTCAATTATGGCCAAGGTTGCAATATTAACAATAACTATATCGAAATATGATAGTTCATGTTTATTAGATTGTCCGATATTACAAAACGGATTTATGTTATAACAAAGATAGGCATACCTCAACAATGTCAATAATAGTTGACAAAATATATAACCATGTATATGTTATTGCATTTTTTTCCCCATCCGAAACACGTCAAAGGTGTTTGCTATGATAGAACAGAAGCCATATAATATTTATTAATCAACTTTACTTTGTCTAAATATCCACAATCACAGTGATAGGTGCCAGATATGTAAACATGTATAGGGCATTACAATTTTGTTGTTGTCCATCCGAAACACGTCAAAGGTGTTTTGGTAATCAGCATTTAAATTGCTGTTTTATTCGTTCGATACTCATGGAACAGAAGCCATATAATATTGATTAATAAACTTACTTTAGTTTACTTTACAAAATCTCCACAATTCGAAACACGTCAGAGGTGTTTTGGTGATTTACATTTAAATATTTATTTGTTCGAAAATGATGAAAAAGAAGCCTTATAATAATTATTTATAAACTTTACTTCGTCGAAATCTCCACAAGGTGATACTTAGGTGACAAAATGCGTAAACATGTACTGCATATTACATTTATTTTCCATCCGAAACGCGTCAGAGGTGTTTTGGTGATCAACATTTAAAGGTATGGTGACAAGAAAACTGCCTCAAAATTGGGTTTTACTGTATCTAAGGTAGATTTTCATGAAGATTACTAATACAAACATATTTTCCTCGTGGGAAAACCCGGTAAAATAAAAAAATCAACTTGTAAATTCTCTTTCGGAACCCCCGTAAAAAAACTGAGTCCCGGGCGAACAAAAAATGACGTCATCTTTGTGACGTCACCGGCAGGCAATCGCAGTTTAGCTCGGTCATAGACGTACACGCTGAGTACAATACTCACGTTGACACAGAGATATTATTTCCATTTGTTTCAATATTTGCAAACATTTGTTCAGGTTTATATCATGGGACGATATACACTCAGATGTGTAGCTGCATCCTGCTACAATTCATTTCTTAGCAATTCTTAAGCATTTTCAGTAAAACCTCAATTTACAAGCAAAAACGAGTTTGTTTTACAAGCAAGTCATAGGCTCTGCATGTAAACAATGCACATTCCTCCGCGTTGCGGTCTGCAAGTGATGTCATGAATCGGGTGACACGTGCGCACATTTCCGCTCTGCTATAAATGACTTTTTTTAGGAGCATGGAACGCCGATGCGTAATAAAGCAAAAAAGTTGCATGAAATTTACCTTTTTTTCCCAACTTAAGGATTTCTTTGAAAAAAAGAGTGTGGTATATCAATAAAGGCACATATTTAAAGCTATAAACCTGAATCAAAGCCGGGATTGCACCCCTCCTTTAAAGGTTCACTGACATGCAAATGCATGTTGAAATGTATTTGTTTCTATTAGTATACACATCAAATATCTGTAAACGTTTTGAACTACATATATTTTGTATAATTTTAAAACATTTTAGCAATTATTTTCTTCAGTTTGCTATGCCCCATCTATAAAAAAAAAAAAAAAAAAAAAACATCTCCAGAGTAGAATAACCCCCGTGACATCATCTGCCAATCATTGGACAGCTAATATAACCGGAGATGAACAAACTACATACTTAAACACGAACATGCTCATAATAACATGCACTGCATGTTTCCATACAATAGCTTATCAATGCCTTTCTTGGCCTAATCATGGTTGAGCTTATCTGACATAGCAACTGCTATTGAAATTGAAAGTGTGTCAGTAAGAATAGTATTCAAACATGTGATGCTATTGTGAGCAAGCCCTCACCTTGGGCGAAGTTGCATTCCATCCTGTATTGTTCATCTTATCAGGAATTGAGTATTGATTGACAGATGATGAAACTGGGGGAATTTTCCTATGGAGAGGTTTTTTTAGAGGTGGGGCATAGCAAACTGAAGAAGTAATTGCTAAAATGTTTAAAAATATACAAAACATATGTAGGTCAAATAGTTAACAAATAGTTGATGTATACACTAATACATAATAGTTGAAGGCAAACATGGCAAATCGCATTTGGATTTCAGTGAACCTTTAAAGGGATCTAGTAACATTGTCCAAATCCACAAAACTTCATTAGAAATCCAGTGGTTCCATGCATGGATTGTACTAGGAGAATCCATGGTTCCCTCATACCTTGTTGTATTCGTACACTGTTAAAACGCTGTGTAAACAAATTCAACAACTTGTTGAAAATTGTCTACAACCGCTGTTTAACATATGAACCATCCAACTCTTGTTGAAAACATTCAACAACCCCAGTTGTTTAAAGTTTACACAACTGTTGTTTTATTTTTTTCTACAACCGTTGTTTAGAATAAATTGTAAACAACCCTGTTGTTGAAATAGCAAATAAAACAATGATTGTACTATAAAACGGCAAAGTCGGAATCGAACCGGGGACCTTTGGGTTATAAGACTAACACGCTACCTCGTCGCTATCTCGTTTCCCTTGGTTTGCAGTGGGACAAAAAGGGTTGTGTCGCGATGATTTCGCGGTCGAAACTATCACGTGATTTAACACGTTTAATCAACGCTTGAACAATATCCGCTTTACACAACCCTTCTTTCTACAACTAATCATGCTACACCTAAGGTTTTATAAACAGATTCAACAACCAACACAGCGTGTTTTTTACACAGCGTTTTAACAGGGTATTACCAATAGAAGCATGGGCCAGGTTTGGGTATGTCGAATTTCCCTTTCGTTATACAGATATTTACGATTGAAGTGTTCGCATGTTTAATCTGACTGTGGTCCACAATATGTGATCACTGTGTTTCATATTGGGTTTTTTTTGGTCTCGATATGATCGCCCTTATGGCATCATATGAATACATTTAAGTTAATAAGTCCTACCTATATAATACAAGTCCTATATCTACATAGAATAGTGAGCACGATGGGTTTCGCTGTGGGTAAGATAATAATGTAATAATTTGTGATTAACTTTGCGAAATTAATCGGAAATTGTCCACAGCGGGAGAGCTGGCCGAGGCCGGCGGTTTGGTCGTCTGTTATACACACTCGATATACAATGATTGTGATTGGTTATATACAGCGCGGCGCGTCTATTATTGTTTAAATCTTCATAACTTGATTAACTTTAACTGGACATCCATGCAAAGATAATACAAGAGCCTGTGCTATTTTGTCAAAGTTGTCAATACCTAATCCGAACGTTTAAGGTCCTCGTATTAAAGGGTACCACCACCCAAAAATAATATTATTATAAATGAAAGGTAACATCTTTAGTAGTCCATTCCATCAACAAGTTCACAAAAATATGTTTCCAGAAAGAAAAAAATATAATTGGAAAACGCATCACCGTTCTAAAGCATGCGTTCATGGGTCTGCATGTACGAGACTACTATGTCCAGAGCGAACGAATCGTCCGGGATTCTATTGTCTCCAAACGTACGCGTGAATAGCATTGGCGCACTCGCAAATGTTTGACCAGTACGGAACCAGGAAATAATAGTGGTTCCGTAAGTGGTGGTAATTTATTGCTTTATTTGTGAATTTACACAACCCTTTGCAGAATGATATCACAAAACGGTACCAAAACATAATTATGTGTTGTTATTTGCCTGGTGGTCCCCTTTAAGCTTTGGTAGCTTAATTTTTGAAGGAGAAAATGATTTGATATTGTTCTTATGTACTATAATAATTTTAATAATAGTTATACACAACATGAAACATAATCTGTATTAATGCGCTCTTACTGTCGTTTAAATTGTAAATTCTTTACAATCAATTGACATTCTATTTTGTTTAATTGGTATATTGATTCAGCGAGGGATTACTTTTCGATTTACACAGTCACGTGCCGATTATGTTTAATTCCAAACAATACGTCAGCCATGAGTTTACCTGCAAATATAGACAAAACTGACATCTAAGAACAAAGTGCGCATGCCAAACGGGGCATGGAGAATTGCAACTCCGAAAACTCCCCCACACTACATGCAATTGAAAGGCTACGTTAGGTGATACATTTAAAGGGATCTAGTACATTTTTTTTTTTTTACTGACGAATGGTTGACAAAATTTGTATTTTTATGGGATCTGATATATCCACTGAGCATGCTGAGTGATGTGTGGAAATTCCATGGTAAATGAGTGATAACAAACATGACAAATTGACCGAGTAATGAGCAAAAATGCAAACTTAAGTTATATTGACTAACTCATTGTACTAACTTTGTACATAGTGGAAAGTCTCCCATGGAAACTTTCAAAACCGAATAGTTCAATCATAACAATCTTTATAACGAAATTTTTTTTCTTCGGAAAACAGGGGCGGATCTAGCTTTTTGCTAAGGGGGGGGGGGGGGGGGTTAACCCAATGACGATGCGGATACTATGTGGGTCTGGACACATGATGGCGTTTTTCTATGCACATCACATTTTCACTTGGCAGCCCAAGGGGGGGGGGGGGGGGTTTAAACCCCCTAACCACCCCCCCCCCCCCCGTAGATCCGCCACTGGAAAACTGAAACATTTTCCATGCTTCGATCCGTCAGTGATCAGTGATACGAATACAACGAGGTATATGTGAGAACTGCCAGAGTTCCATTTAAGTTTTGTGGATTTTGACAATGATACTGAATCTCTTTAAGGTTTCAATTATGACTGTAGGCAATGCATTTATATTGTTTTTTTAATGTTAAGAATAGTAATGCACAATAGGGGGTACCTTCCATTTAATATGTGTTCAAATGCGCTGTTATGGTTATATATGTACCGTCTACTATATTCTACATTATGCATTATCTACAATTAATTAACCCTTTAATGTCTCTCCTTTTGTGTTATTCATAATTATATTGATTCAGCGGGCCATTTATGTACCATATTTAAACAGTCATGTACCAATTATATTGTATTCCAACTAAGCAATACGGTATGTACGTCAATCATGTGTTTACACTCAGAGATAGACAACTATAGACATTAACTAACGTGACAAACAGGGCATAGACACTTGAAACTCCCAAAACTCCCAGCATAGAAAAGTTACTCTAGGTGATACGTTTTAAAGGGATCTAGTAACCTTTTTCTTTTTTTACTGACGAAGGGTTGATAACAAATAATGTGCATTTATGTGACCTGATATATCCATGTGATGTGTGAAAACTCCATGGTGAATGAGTGTCAATTGACCGAGTATTGAGCGATAATGCACAGTGATATTTGCTAACTCATTACACTAACTTTGTATACAGTTCAAAGTCTCTCATGAAGACTTTCAAATCCGAACACTTCAATCATAAATAATATGTATAACGATAGCAAAATTATTATTCATATTACAACCAATATAAATTCATAGCAAAATGTGGCTTATTTTTCACGCACCTGTGTTCAAATGCGCTGTTATCCAAATTACAGACAATATCTTCTACACATTATTTACAATTAATTAACCAGTCCTTTTAATGTCTTTCTTTAATGCCTTTCCTTTTGTTTCATTCTTGTATTGATTCAGCGGGCCATTTATGTACTATATGTAAACAGTCATGTACCAATTATTTTGTATCCAAAGCAATACGTCAATCATATGTTTACATCCAATTATAGACCCAACGGACAATTAAGAACAAACGCATGACAAACAGGGCATGTACAATTGAAACTTTGCAAATTACTCCACTTACATGACGCCCCTTATATGGCGCCATTTATCTGTACAAACATTCATAGATTCATTCATTTAACATGCTATAATAATAAAGGTTATTGTAGGTGATACGTTTTAGAAATGTGCATTGATACAAAAAAAAAACATAACGAATGTACATCAATACACGTTTTTAGAAATGTGTATTGAATTTGACAACAAATTCAAAACCTAACAACAATTATTTTGTACAGATCTAATAAATACATTACCTTGTGTTTAACCATTGTCACACGTTAGGTTTGTATGAAACACGTTAAGAAACGAAAGGGGAAGAAGCATCACGTTCAATAACATTTAGTTAAGACATGGGCATTGGCGAAAAACAAGTATTTTGATCAGATTAATTAATAAATTAATAAATTATCATTTCGGCCTTTAGTTATTAATTGCAAAATTGTATAGCTTGATGTGATCAAGACTTACCAAACTTGGAGGCATCTGATTTTAACTAACGAACTAATCAGCCTGTATTGGGTTTTTGAATAGGAGATGTTCGTTTAATCCTTGGTAATACTACAAAAATAAAAATAATGTGTAAATTATATTTTGGAAAATCGTTTGTAGCATACTACATATAATCAAAGAAATACAGAAAATAAGCAGAAGATACGAATGTTGGAGATACAAAAAAAAAGTCAAAACCTAATACGAAAAGACAATGCGATTTCGCTGGTGAAAAGTTGGACACGAAATACGTAAAATTTGATACTGAATGTTGTTATCATTTGGTACGTTAAGTAAACGCTTTAGAGAATGTATTCCGAGAATAAAACGTTTTCCAGCTTCAACAAACATTGCCAGGAATAGGGTTAGGCACTCTGATCGATCTTCCAGCTAAACCCTCGTGTCTGACTTGACAACGGTCGGTCAGGACCGGTCACATACGAAGACATTTCGGTCAAAATTGTCCTCTAGTCATTATCATAACTGTGAAAATGTTCAATGTTCTTACAAACTATTTTGGGCGTACATACACTTTGTTCTCTGGGGGCAGCGGATGAGGTCTTCTGTGCGACTATTATCAGTCCTGTGTTCATGGTTGCTCATGGTTGTTCATGGTGTAGCCCCCCATATTATCAGTCCTGTGTTCATGGTTGCTCATGGTTGTTCATGGTGTAGCCCCCTATAGCCCCCCCCCTTCCATGCCTTCTCGAATGCATTGCCTATTTTCATTACCAACATTCCAGCTTCTAACGACATTGCTAGGAAATGAAGGAGGCAGGATAACGATCGATATGGCAATGACCATGATGACTAGTTTGTATCAAAGAGGGTCAAGACAAGCAAGAACCTCCGGCAATGCCGGTCAAACCTCCCCTTCGGACAACGATTTATATTAAATCGCGTCGAACATACTTGAACTATAGAATGTCGTTTTGTTTGTTTACATGATCAACTAATCGGTAACGTATATATGCGTGTGAGTTTGCATTAATCTTATGTATGTCATGGCTATTCTATTTTCTGTTCGCAAACGGGAAACAAATAAGAGACAATATTGCAAGCTAAAAACAGACGCATTACATTAAAATGTAGGTAGAAACGGTCTGTCAGAGCGGGTCATCAAGTCAAGATTTGGAAACCTTCGCCGCAAGACTCGAACTTATTAGCTAGTGTCGGGTAGAGGACATACTTTGATGTTATCTGTATACTATCTATTGGTTTGCTCGCTTGTTTGTTTGTTTGTTTGCTTGTTTGGCTGTTGGTTTGTTGGCACAGTATGTGTTTAAGTTTGTGGGTTTGAACAACCAGAAGGGTCAAGATCTGTAAACCACTCCCCGGTCTGACATACCCTAAGAATCGTAGTTATTCGATTTGGTCAAACATACCTGTGTTAGTAATGTAAATATATTTGTCTGTCTGTCTGTCTGTTTGTTTGTTTGTTTGTTTGTTTGTTTGTTTGTTTGTTTGTTTGTTTGTTTGTTTGTTTGTTTGTTTGTTTGTTTGTTTGTTTGTTTGTTTGTTTGTTTGTTTGTTTGTTTGTTCGTTCGTTCGTTCGTTCGTTCGTTCGTTCGTTCGTTCGTTCGTTCGTTTGTTTGTAAAGTTTGTGTATACATACTTAATTGTTGTTTGTCAGTTGACACGAAACGGCTAGGTGGGTTCAAGGAAGGTATATACAACCCTCTGGTCAAAACTTAATTCCCTCTGGCAAATAAGAAACTAGGATTGGTTCACAATTCACAGTCCTGCATACTCCTATATAGATCGACTGGGAGTGTTATTGTGCCTTTTAACTAGTAGGCGTTGCGTCTGAGTTGAATTCATGACAGAAACTGCTGCTGACTGAGACTATCACACGAGCAGCGGCAGCGCGGTTGCAGCACCTCCTGAAATCTGAAAACTATTTTTTCACCAGTCGTTCCAGTCTAGTGGCCAGAGCTCTGCTCTTCGCACTTATCGGCCCGGGTTCGAACCTCGGCTGCGTCTCTCGGATGGTGACGATAAAGGGCGACCCCAGACGTAAATAATCAAACTTGATTGATCGCGTCTGCAAACACCAAATAACCAACCAACCAATTACCAACCGCTTCTGACATCCATATACGCGATGCCGCATCAAAGACTAAGCAATACTTCACTGTGGTATTTGCAATCTTATCGACTCCCGAGAAATAAACATGTTCATGATACCTACTAGTACTAGGGTTCGGAAATCAACGGGAAAATTGGGCCACCATGAAGGCTGCCATGTTCTGTCACTTAATTACGAGATCAAAGCGATAATGCGAGAGGATTTTAGTCCTAATTGGTCGTGCTGTTATAAACACAAAAAAGACGTTCGCTCAATTATTACCCGCGGGAACCTTAGTTAGGGAGTACTGTATCATATTTTCATTTTTGTTTCATTTTGGGGTGCACTGTTGTTCCCGTTCACAGTGTTCACTTTTGGAAATGTTCTGTTTTGGTTACTCTTACAATTTACGTACAAACCGAGGTGTAGTCTATGTCATTTGCAAAATGGGGTAGTGAAAGAAGGGAACGAATGAGGACGATGAGGAAAATATGGAGAGGAGAAGAAGACTAACACAGAGCGCCCTCTTTAAAAATACATTACTGTGCCTTTAAATATGTTCAGATGTCGGTAAGTTCTGATCGCGATGATCAACAAATCATTAAAGGCCAAGTTGAGTTTTGGTAATTTCCAAAGTGCCCCCCCAACATCGATTGTAACGGATTTGGTTGATTTCAATTCCATATGAAAGATCATCGAAAAAAACATGGGAAATAATAATAATTTCCATTCAAATGCTTTAATTGTTGTGAAATTTGCTTTCAAAATATCATATAAAAGTGGTTGACGCCCGGGTATCACTTTTTAGAACTGCTAGTGCGAGGCACTAGCGTTCTATGTTCTCCTAATAAAAGACTGAAACCAAATATTTGTGTGCACGCTAATTGTGCTTAAAACTATACATATGATACGGTACTTACCAGCAATTTACTCTCCAATATGTGATCCAACTACCGGGTGGATTAAGATTATGATTTTTCCTTCCATTCCGCAAAAAATCAGTGATATATGCGCCTCATGGACCAGTCTCTCCGTGTGTTAGCGCGACTGTGAACGAAAGGCGAACGAATGCGAATGGGGCTTGCGAGTTGCGTCAACGGCAGTGTTGGAGTCATACTTCTATGGTTGCGATACATAATATACACGTACTACTGTATAGTATTACCGCACACAGTGACTGCACTACAGTCCCGTATTACCGCACACTGCACTATACAGTCCCGTATTAGGACCTACAACGCTAGTGCTTCGCGCCGAGTTAATTTGACACTTCGAGTTGTAACGGCTCTTTTTGAATGATAACAGGGGTTTTACTTTGTCGTTTGTAATTGTGTATACTTTTCGAGCATGGTGAAGTTATAACTATTAGTTTGTATCGTAATCGTGCAGGTTTTGGTTACTAAAGTTAAGTTTGACCAATACTCAACTATCCCTTTAAAGAAGATGATTGCTTTATTGCTCGTCCCATTAACCCCCGCTGCTTTACTCCGTAAGGGGGGATGCAACAAATTGCTTTTCAGTGAATCCCTCCATTTCCAAATTTATCATTCACTGTATATGATTCAAATGTTCACTGTTCAGCTAGTTTAATGTTTACATATTACGTAAACTTTGTTTTGTTTTGTACAATGCTATGTATTTGAATTTTGGTTGGATATGAAATAAACTAAACTGAAACTGAAGAGCACACAGTGGAGCACGCATGCCCCCCTCTCCTCTGACCTTCCTCCCACTTACCTTTCTAGAGTCTCCTCCCTTTAGTGGAGGAGGGGTAAATCTTTTCAATGTAGTTCTGATTCATAAATCAGATCCGTGGTGCCATCTTGCAATCGCCTTGTGCGCGGTGTGTAATATACACGCTGGCTATAGTGTTATGCAGTGTGCACACACTAGCCTAGTTACAACATGACAAACCGCGGTGTACGGTATCCACATGCAGGACAACCTTTAATGCATTCAAAAGCTGAATTAAAACATAATTATGGATGATCTTTATGGACAATATTATGGTTTGATCATCACTCGTTACCGACGTGATTGCCTCATTACCCGATTCATTACCTCCCGTTGATTTGATCATTAAATCCCGCTGATGACTTGTCTATACGATAAAGGGGCACGCAAGCCCCCTCTTTTCCACGTTTACAAATTACCATCACTATACTTCTGCAAAATAACCCCACGCCAGTAAGGGCACACATATTATTTCCCACAAATTTTGCTCAACGAAATTATTGTTCCATCATAGCATTGGCGTAGACAGGTTCTTACACCTGGGGGGGATGATTTGCCGTTCACCGGACCAAGACCAATTTTTCGAGACCAAGACGATTGCTTGAAAGTCCTCCCAATGGGGGGGGGGGGGGGGGGGTAGATGTTAAGATGGTCGTGACCAGGCGGGCCGAAAGCAGTTTTGGAATTTTTTTTTTTTTTTTTTTTTTTTTTTTTTTGGGGGGGGGGCAAAACGTATGGGGGCTCAGGATTTTTTGTGTGTATATAGGGGCTCATGCCCAACCATACTCACAGTGCTGCCAACTTTGAGCCAGATGTGAGAGTGAGACATTGCAAGGATCGAAGCGACCAAGCCCGAGGGAGCGAAGTGACTGAGCGGGGGGAGGCTAGAGAGATTTTGCATTTTTGGACTTGAAATTGTGCATTCTAGTGCTTACCTAGATAGGAAATTCGGGCTTAACATTGACTCTATCTGGGAAAGCGTGTTATGATTTGATCGACCAGAAATTATAAATATATTTTCACGATAAAACAAATAATTGACACACTAATAAATATGCACCTCAACACAGGGAGCGAAGTGACTGAGCGGGGGGAGGATGTGGGAGGGGGGTGTCCCCCTCCAACGGTATGGAGATTTTGCATTTTTGGACTTGAAATTGTGCAATCTGGTGCTTACCTAGATAGGAAATTCGGGCTTAACATTGACTGTATCTGGCAGGGGTGTCGATCCTGGGGGGCAGGGGGGGCGGTCGCCCCCCAATGAAAATATTGGGGGGCGAACATATCATTTCGCCCCCCAAATAATTCCGAAAATGAGGAAGAAAAAAATCGAGTGATATAATGCCAAAGAGGGGAAAGACACATTTATCAATAATTAATCTTCAAAATAGCCGTTTTTTAGTTTGAAAAGGACTGTAAATCTCTTTTTTGCCGCGCGCTTCGCGCGCATACAGTTTCACATATTGCAAGTTTCATTTGGGTTGCGGGAACTCACCTTTTGAAATGTGTTGGGCAGCGTAATTTCTCAAACGCACACCGCAAACGAAGTTTATTAAACCCTCATCTATAGATAGCACACCGTCACAGAAAATAAAATAATCTCGGTACATATGCGCTGAACGCAAATCAAATTGGAATATCATGTCCCCCCACATTTGAAAAAGGAGCAGATTGTCCCCCTCCCTTTGTCATTATGTATGTTTGGTTCCATACCTATATATTTCATATTACGTGAAATTTCTGTCTCAGGTGTGCTCCAAATCGCACAATTTCACGCCTAAAAATACAAAAGCTCCCTACTGTGGGAGGGGGACACCCCCTCCCACACCCTCCCCCGCTCGGTCGCTTCGCTTCCTCGCAATGTCTCCCCTACACTTTTGAGAAATTGTTGACGCCCTTGCTTAGTTTCATGGGAGCCCAATGCCCTAGACTACAGTATATCGATGGCTCTATAGTATACATGATCACGTGGATCCATCTCATGCAAGGCTCAGTCTTTTCCTCGCTATGCCCTTTAAAAATACGTTATGAGTAGGTTCACTATTTTATACAATTTTAACACCCATGCTAGGAGCAAATGTCTGAAATCTAAAAGCTTCCGGGGGCTCCGCCCCCTGGACCCCCATTATTGTCCCCAAATGTGGGTGCCCCCCAAAGTCAGGTCTTCGAGCCATCAAGACACTTTCAATGAGCGCATAATAAAAACTTCCGGGCATGCCAATGTGGGGCTTTTAGCTCTCTCAGTGGTCACTCTGGAAATGTTTTCAAATTTCGCCCCCCCAATCTCAAAAACGGATCGACACCCCTGGTATCTGGGAAAGCGTGTCATGATTTGATCGACCAGAAATTTTAAATATATTTTCACGAAGAAAACAAATAATTGACACATATGCACCCCAACACAAATATTGTATTTATATTTAGCATCATACACAGTTCCAACATCACCATATGCCACCTCATGTATGATCCAACAACTTAGCCTATTGCCAAGAATGAGTCCCGAGGGGCGAAGCTACCGAGGACTGGGGCAGGGCCAAATAGGGAGGGTTTGGGAGAGGGTATCCCCCTCCCACAGAGAAGATTTTGCATATACTTGAAATGGTGCAATTTGGTGCACGTCACACAAGGAGCCAGAGCAATGTCAGCCTACACTGGAACTACGTGGCCCGGTATACAGACAAAAAATACTCACCCCTGACCATACGCAAGTTACACAACAAACTGAGATAATCTGTTCGCGCGCGAAGCGCGCAGCAAAAATTGAAAGTTGATGTATAAATTACCCTTTTAACGTTAGAATTAACAAGTCTTAGCTCATACAACTTATGTTTTCTTTCCCACTCGTATACAGCTACACAAAAAAAATATATCCTTCCCTAAAACCTGGGGGGGATGATTGTACATGTCATCCCCCCCACCTTGTGAGGTGGGGGGGATGCATCCCCCTCATCCCCCCCGTTGTCTACGCCCCTGCCGTTGATACACCACACGGTTCACGCCCCCCCCCCCCCCCTCCGATCCTCCATCCCTATGCAACATTCCTTAGTCGTCTTATAAGTTATACCACCAGTCCATATCTTTGTCTCATTATATAGCGTGAACATTGCTTCATTAACCGACTCATTAAACTCCTGCTGATCCACACACCAAGGGGTAAGCATGCCCCTCCATCATTCAATCCCTATCTTCAATTATGCGCCTTATACCCCTTCTACACGAGTATATAGCGTATACGAGTATATAGCGTATACGAGTATATAGCGTATACTTTGATTAAAGGGAGTCCGTCGTGGGTGTCAGAGGGCGCTCGCTATCCAAAGAGCTAGCTCACGGTAGGCTAAAACCCAGAGCACTTTAAGCATGCCCCCTCATCCATAAACCATGTAATAAACAAAGTCTAATTAATACATTTAATATTTAACATACCCCTCATACATGTATACGCTTCGAAAGTCATGCTTCAATTAAAGGGGCACCGTCGCTGTGTCAGATGGCGTACGCGGCGGCGCCATGTTTGTTGAGGTTATGTTTCACGATCGGATAAGTGGTTGACGTCCAATCACGGGAGCCGAGATCGAACCCTATCGATACCCCGACACAAGTCATGTGTCCTTCAGCACTATTATGTTAATCAACATGGTAGTTCAGACTGTGAACGCTTTATACCGATGTGTATGTACCAATGTGCGCGGAGCCCACTAAATGCATCAACATTATGCAGGAACATTATGAACAATAAACATGGTAATGTAACAACGATTCATACGGGGTGAAATATCGGAGGAATCAGAATAAACCAATATCGCTACGGGCCACGCTCAACTATAACGATTGTTTTTATTTTTAGTCGCGTAGGATTTTTTTAGAATTACCCTTTTCATTTGTTTGTGTTCATAAACAAGACAATGAAACTGAATTACTCTTTCCTATTATAACTAATTATAACAATTTAAGAGTAATTCCGCTCAGAGTAAAGATTGCTTGACTTTAAAAAAAAATTATTATAACATTAATTCATTTGTAAATAATTTAACATGTAAGTTTAATAAATATGCTTTGTAAAGCGCCTAGGGATAACTTTATATATAGAATATATTATTATTATTATTATTCAATAAATCATAGCATTATGTTTCTAGACAATGATAATCTCATCCAATTTTATGATGGTCATAGTTGCTTCCTATTAAATGAATCCTGATGAAAGCATTTAATTTGTACCAACAAAGCAACTTAGTTTCGTACACAAATAAGTATCAGCTCTAGTGGTCCCACATATAGTAAAACATGTAGCATCGGTACAATTTTATAATAATCATAATATATCAGACTAATTTTCCACATCTTTGTTATAACTCTTTCAGCGCCAATATCAAACAGCGAACAACAGACAACAATGTGCTGATTATCTGCAAGCCCAATTATTTTTGAATAATTGGAGAGAAAATTATTCTGTAATATATGGGGCTTCATAATTAAGACGCATATCGTTTTTTTTCTTTCTTCAAAACCTTTTCGATGTGATCATTATTTCAGTCTCTTTGAGCGTAATACCTTTCTCATTAATATCCCGTCGCAAATCGTCGTAATTACAAGGTGAAACTGCCGGGGCAAAACAGCAATATCCAACTAATTAAGCGAAGAGGTAAAGAAAACATTTCATTTCCCCAGCCAAAAAGCAATCCCGATTCTCCGTGGTCTAGCCGTAATTAAATCCCTTATGAGCATGATGAGTGAGTGATCGATCGATTATACCGTAGCCTTGGAACGAACGATATACCCAATTACAAAATTATGGTTATGGGTCGTTCCCGCGGTAAAAAAACTGGTCGCTAACTTCAGTGCGTATCGTTTCATTTGAATGACCGCTACCAATTAGACATGTTAGAATGTTAGAGGGTGATCAAAATTAATTCAACTTTTATGCAAACATCGTTACCAACTGGCTTGTTATTTGCGAGCAGGCGCCATATCCATACAACCACACTAGCCTATATAATAGTTCCATTTTAACATGTCTAAGTCTATTTGAGATGATATGGCTAAGCATGCATTAAGAGAGGACTTTTAGTTGCCAACTAGGGTCAATATAGCATGTCATGAATGCTTACACACATAACGCAGTTAGTGACAATCAATTTGGGCTGGTGACTATCAGCTAATTAATACACTTAGAATGGAACCAAGCTATAATGGGTTTAAAAGGCTTGCCCTGGACTTGGACTTTTAGCCCTACGATGCATTCTCACTTGCTACTTCTCACTTGGACTGTTAGCCCTACGATGCATTCTCACTTGCTAGTAATGTATTTCCAATCATTAAACATTCTCCAACTTCAAGCATAATGTTAGCATGTCTTACAAATCTTACTTCTATAATAAATATTGATATATTATATCAATATTTTCCCTCTCTCCATGCTCTCTCTCTCTCTCGCCCCCTGCCCTTTACGAGGGTCACTATACATTTTACCCACACGCACTCAAACTTGATTTATCAATTAAACATGTTCCGAACTATACGCAAGCATGTTTTTACAGAACTTACGCCAAGATCAATTGATTCCATCTCTAGCTTATTATCGATCAAATAAAAATGATAACAGAATCTATGCTTGTACAATCACACGTACAGTTACATAGCCCACATACACACATACATACATACATACATACACGCATACATACATACACACATACATACATACATACATACATACACGTATACTTACATACGCTAACATATACACACATACATACATACACACAAACACACACACACATACACACACACACACACACACACACACAAATACATGCACAAACATCCATTCATCTAGCCATCCACACATACATACACGCACGGAAACGTACATACACACATCGCCGTCGAACAAGAACGAGCATACAAAATAACATCATTAGGTACTTACATGCAAATCCGGAGATCAGCTAAATGGTTTAGTATTCCTTTTGTGGCCATCATTTTCCTGAATTTTCTTTCGAAATCTTGAGTGGATTAGTGTAGGCTCTGCTGGAAAAATACATACTTTCACTATAAATACCCCATCAGTTTTAAGAAAATTCACGCATGTTTCTGAACAAGATTATTCAACTTATCACTTAAATGTACATTTGAGTATTTGATATTTTCTTTATCGGGGATTTCTTTCGTTTATTTTTGTTTACCTGGCTTTATTCCATATCACATTAATTTGTCTAAATTTAACTATTAGGGTCCCCAACTCCCGGCTATTAACATTAAAAGCCTACGCTTTCTTCTTTATGTATATATATACACGTATGAACCATTGCGTTCATGAGAATATTGTTTTACTCGTTATCGTTGTGCAATGATTTCTGTTTGAATGACAATATTGGTTTGTACTTATCCCACATTAGCTTTAACGAAAACAAAACCCAACAAGAAGTTACTAAGTAACGCAAATTGCAAGCGGATCGCGCGGAATACAACAAAATAAACACATCTTCTGTCTAAAACGGGAGATTTTGAGATAAGATTTAGAGTGGGGGCGCATAATGGCACGAGATCTATCATGCATAATATTCCCCAGATGATTGGGTTATTTACATGTGAGAGTTGTTATAACGAAGATAGAATGTATCGCCCAAAACCCATTAGGAGGCAAGCCCTTCCAATAATTCCCCGCGCATTAAAAAGCGAGATCTAATACATCACCGCATTCGATTACTAACAACATGCCTCTCTTTAGATTAGATCCGTATTCGTTTGCATCCCATGTCGTTTTAAACATGTCCAAATTGCTTGTCATTCCGATTTATTTCTCCCCCATTTTTTAAAGTCCGATGCCATTTTTGTTGGTTTTTATATGATATGGTATACTCAAAGCTAACAAATTTTTAACAATAAGTAAAATATCGTTAATGATTTGTGTTATTTGGAACCTCTATATAACAACTTTTCGAAGACATTGTGTAGTGGTTTAAAAACTGCAATGGAGCTTTAGATTTACATCATTTATAGCTACTCAAAGATTATTTTGTTTCGATTTGCGTATTTTGACTCGCAATGAACTGTTTAATCCTAGGCGGTCTTTATTGTAGACTGTCTATAATCTTTAGAGTATACTTACTAAATCGATGATCTATTATTCGTGTAATGTTTTATAAAGAAGTCATGATCATATTTTATACCCATTCTTCGCTACTATATAATCCAAATGCTATTTAAGTCGGAAATAAGAAGCGCCAGCCTACGAATGTCACAATATACTAACTTGGTACTAAATAATTGCTCACTTTTAATCACTCAAATAATATTTGAGTTCAACTTGTTTCTTCCTCTTTTTAGGAACATGAACAAATTTATATTTGCCTTAATTTTTTTCCGTTTCATTTTCCATAATCTTTCTCTAACCTTAAAAACCCATGCAACTTAAAGGTACCGTTGAGTATTGGTATTTCCCGAAGTGCCCCCCCCCCCCCCCCCGATATTTGTTTGTGAGATAATGAAAAACTGACTGTCAAATTTGAAAGAACATACAATTTTAATGACAGAATAAATTTTAATTGATCAAAATCGGTTCAGAAACGGCTGAAATATCCATAAGTATATTTTTATTCAAAAAATTCTTCACCGGCAATCACCGGGGGATATTTAGACTTTTTAGAAAAGAAAAAAAATGCTTAAAGACTACTTGGTAAAAAATCTGAATAGGTTTTTAAAAAGTCGTTGATGATATCTCTATTGAATCATTATTTTAACAAAACATTACACAATTTTGTATGAAAAATGAGTTGTAACGGCTCTTATTGAATGATAACAGGGGTTTTACTTAGTCGTTTGTAATTGTGTATACTTTTCGAGCATGGTGAAATTATAACTATTATTTTGTACCGTAATGGTGCAGGTTTTGGTTACTAAAGTTAAGTTTGACCAATACTCAACTAAATTTAAGTCACAAATAAGTATCATTGATCTGCCCACGTCCAATGACCCAATATTGTCACATGGTATTATCGAGACAAACACAAATCGTATTTTCCTCTCTATTTATTACCTTTTATTTCAAAAAGTAACTACCGTCTACTATTGTTATACTAAATACATATAATTCATATAATAACTATTGGTTTTCAGTGATAACGTACAAGTTTTAGTTACTAAGATTCAGTTTGACTATAACTGTACTATCCCTTTAAACATAGTCATATAGATGGAATGTTTGTTTGAATAAGGCGCTATTTTAATCGAAACTATTATCAATGTCCCAGTCATCACCCCATTCACGTGACTTCGACCAAGGAGTTACTAATCTGACATTATTTACGTGATTACGTGACCACGTGACTACAACCACCGCACACATGACCGTCACCTTCACCGTGCATGCATGAGAGCGACACCAACCACCGATATTGTTACTTAATAATTGGATAGGCAATTTCCTATCCAACTCTTATCATTTGTGAGGATTTTACGCCATCTTAGTGCACCCCTAGACATTGTTTTAGTGTGTGCTTTGTGTTTTTTCCGACTTGTCATCGCTATAACAAGCACACATGAGTAGGGTGCAGGTGTTACCACTGCTCCCCCCCCCCCCCCCCCCCCCATCCGCCCCACAAAAAAACCAAAAAAAACGGTAAGAATGGTATCGTTCTGGGGGGTGTTTCACAAAGATCCTAAGTTGATCTTAGCACTAAGATGGTCTTAAATATTATGGAAAGCCATTAGTGTCTTGAAACAGTTTTATAAAAGTTATGTTGAACTGCATAAAATGTTGATTCAAATCATATATTTTCTAATTATCAAAGAGATTCATAATCTTCACATAAAATTCATGAAATCTCTTTGATTTTAGAAAAGACATATGATTTGAATCAACATTTTATGCATTTCAACATAACTTTTATAAACTGTTTCAAGACACTAATGGCTTTCCATAATATTTAAGACCATCTTAGTGCTAAGATCAACTTAGGATCTTTGTGAAACACCCCAGGTGTGATAGCATCTTTCCGAACTATAGTGGTTTAGATCAGTGGATTGATACCACCACCATCTCCTCGTGACCATTGCCACCATGTTGTATCACATGACCAACACTAATGCATTCAGCGCGTTGGGCACGTGATCAACTGACTTATATTATCACATCCACACCTCCGGGGCCATCTACAAAGTACCTACGTACGCACGAGAGGGGGGAAGAGGGGAGGGGAGGGGGGGGGGGTGGGGGGAGGGGAGGGAAGGGGAGGGGGGTTCACGCTAATGCGTACGGTATATTCACCCACATGCATCAAACAGTGCGTACAGGGAGGAGGGGGGGGGGGGGGGGTGTCAATTTTGGACAATAATTTGCGTACGTATACTTTGTAGATGGCGACCACGCTCTTGACCATTAAAGTGGGACTGGCCATCTCAACACCTTGCATATACACGAATGACCAATTCAAATTCGAACTTCATGCAGGACCTATAAATGTACCACCACAAAATAAATAATATATACTCGATTTATATAGCGCCTAATAAAGTAATATGATTAATACTCATCTCTAAACGCTTCGCAATGATATTATTACCCCGGTCATAGGATACAATGCAAACCAGCACAAATTGTGGTGCACCATCTCCACTCCCTGGGGAGCATTCCTTCCAAGCGGTTCATGGGCATTGAGAAGATCCTTCCCATAAAGGCTTTCACCTCCTACCGGGTCCCCATTTATACACCTGAGCATATCATGATCGGAACGCGCGCGCTCTACCAATCTTGCCACACCACATCCACATGCTACATGCTTCTATCCTTGCTACCACAATTTTCTCAGCTGTAACGGAAGGTTGAATCCGACAATAACCAGAAACATCCTATATCACCAGCACAACGACTATTACAACCTTGGCAAACAACATTTTTAACACAAACATTGTACCCCCACCACTATAATTATCAGCATTCTCGCCATCATTATTAGCAACTTCATCTCCATCATCATCATCATCATCATCATCATCATCATCATCATCATCATCATCATCATCATCATCATCATCATCATCACCATCATCATCATCATCATCATCATCATCATCATCATCATCATCATCACCATCATCATCATCATCATCATCATCATCATCGCCATGATCGCCATCTCCAATATCATAATCGTTAATATTATGATCATCATCATTATCACCATTACCAATATCATTATCACGATCATCATCAACACCATCGCTTATACTACTAATATTATCATCACTATCACCACCAACACCAACACCTCAACCACGACGACCACCACAATACACCATCTCTATCACAAACAACTATAGATTGGAACAACGTGAGTTTAAAAAAATGACAGATATGAGATCATGTGTAATGTGTTCAAGTAAGAACGTGCACATTTTAATAATATTTATTTATGCGATTTTCATCAAGATTTGAATAGTTTTAACTAATATATATATATAAGAGGATGAAGATAAAGAATAACAAAATCAAACGCTTGATAAAAGTGTCTTCTTTTTTTTATCAATAATAAGTATTTCATCCAAGGTTTCGTGTAAACTAAATCTGTTCATAATAATAATACAACTGTACAGAATACACTCACACTAAGAGTTTGGTGTAATTCAAATGTAGGTTTCATTCACACGGGCGAATTGTTGAATATCTTCTTGTAACAAATATTTCTTATGGAATGAAGATAAATCGTCCATAAAGTCATCCATATGACATTTTAATCTCTTTAATTACGTTCAAAGTGTATACATTCTTATTGTTTTAAAAGAATAGTTGTATCATAATTGTAAGCTTTTCAGCATCTCAGAGCTAAACAAATGATTCAATTTTCAAAATCAGCGTCAGTAAGAAAAAAAGAAGAAGAAAAACAAACTAATTTTAAATAGTACAATAAATAATTACTTTTAAATTATACTCCCAATCCCGCTAGTAGCGTGAATAGCGACAAATAACAATTGTTGGGCCATGCATTAAATAGTTTCACTTCTTCAGCTGAAGTGCATATTCTTCTATTTTACATACAAAAGTGATTGCAGCAAATATATGAATTTTAGAAAATCAGTTACTTCTTACAAATGTTCGATGACATTTTCAAAACGATAAACTAGCTCATAATATTTTACACTAATTACATCGAAACTTCAATATTTCAGGAGGAGATATCTACATCACTATTTATCACCGTTTACAAAACCAGCACGTATCAGAAGGAAGCGGTAATATTTTCGTTAATAAATCGAAATCAAAATCAAACCAATTATATCAAACTAAAGAAAAAACTACTTCATGAAGATGTAAATATCAAAAATGAATGTAAATAAACGATAACGTTTTTGTTGTCAATAAACTAATTTATAAAAAAAAGAAATGTATGTATTACAGCGACTGGTTTCACATCCACCTTCTAACAATGGACAACATGCACAAGGTACGGAACGTGAAACGCGTAACGGAACGCAGCTATAATTCTTCGATTAAAAACATATATTATTCCAATTAAACTCTTTAATTTAATAAATAAAGCTCCTTACAACTTGGTAAAGCTAACACAAATGATCCCTGGTGTGCCCTTGTTTTTACCCCTGATGGGCCTTTAGAGTATCCTTCGTGTACCTCTGGTTCACCCTTGGTGTACACTTTAAGTACACCTGGGCCCCGTTGCAGAAAGAGATACAATCGATTGTAAGTTACGATTGATCGTAAGTCAGACAATTTACGCGTTTCAACCAATCAGATTTGCACATCTAGAACACGTGATCTGACTTACGATTAATTGCAACTTACAATCGATTGTATCTCTTTCTGCAACGGGGCCCTGGTGTACCTTTGATTTACCTACATTGTGCACCCTTACCTTACCCTTAGATGCTCAGTGACCACCTTTTGTACCCCTCGTGTACCATTGGTTTGGTAGGTATCACTGGTGTACCCTTGGTTTAAGGTTTGTGCATCCGTGGTGTAACCTTGGTGTACCCCTGGTGCAACACTAATGTACACGTGTTATATCCCTGGTGT